>JAOEHJ010000006.1:7481029-7492945 GCA_025447855.1 Potamarius usumacintae | reverse complement strand
ATTATTTATAACATATTGGTGATGAACACTGGTCAGAAGGGCCCCCTGGAAATTTTTGCTTGGGGCCACAACAGACTTTAGAATTGCCTCTGCCAGCTGTATCAAGCTGGTTTGGTATGGTATTAGAAGGGTATTGGACACTTCTAGGTTGATTCTTGCTGGGCCAGTTGACTAGTTTGTTTGGTCAGGCTGGTTTGGTTTGATGGACTTTGGACACCTAAAGGCTGGTTCAAGCTGGTCAGGCTTGTTTTTGAATTGATCTTATTAGAGGGGTTTTGGACACTTACAGGCTGGTTCTAGCTGGAAGACCTTGTCAGGCTGAGTGGAGCATTGGTGGAGCAAAACATATTATGGTGGTCTGTGCTGGGGTTTATTATTTTAATTTTTCAAACCAGGGATATGACCATAAAGGGGGGACAATATAAACTTGAACTCCAGAAAACATTGGTGTGTAACCAAGGGCAGTTTAAAGTATAGTTTTGGCCTACACCCTAACTTGTCATAATTAGTCTTTAAAAAAAATGTTTGTACAACAGAGCCAAGCAAAGCTTCGCAGCCAGTGGCAGGTGAACGTTCTGGCAATCATCCCAGGCCATTCTTCTATGTTCAGCCAGCGGTGCAGCCGTTTTATACATATCAATGGCACATGAATCACCCTTACAGTCAGCATGGCTTCCCTGGATCTGGTAAGACATGGCAAATCATGAAGGCTGTGAGAATATTTATTAAGGAAATGTCCCTACAAAGTTTATTAGCAAATGTTTACCAGCCATTTACTTACTGGTGGGTTTGAAGGTTCATTCAATCTTTATGCTCCCAAGAAAATTGAAGCCTTTTCTTCTGATTTAGGCTCATTAACAAGTGGTTTTCTTTTGGACACGCAGCAGTTTAGTCCAAATCGTGTGAGTTCCTGTCACATTGTGCATGTGGAAATGCTCTTACTTTCACTATTAAACATAGCCATGAGATCTACTGTTTTCTTCACCAAGCATTTAAGTGATCACCAATCACAGTGTGTCAGGATTTTTTCCTTCTGACCACATTTCTTCTGCGAAGTTGACAGTTCGCTATCCTTACAGGTTTTAATAATTCTTAACCCAATTCCAGTCATTTCAGTAATCTCCTTAGTTGTTATCTTTGCTTGATGCAGGTCAATAATTTGACCTTCTGAAATGTAGTAACATCTTTTCCATGATATGTCAGCCCTATGATGATCTGGCAACTTGTCCAGGATGTACCCCACTTCTTGCCCATAGTCAGCTGGGATAGGCTCCAGCTTGCTCGTGACCCTGCACAGGATAAGTGGTTATAGATAATGGATGGATCTTTTTCACGACCAAGCGATACATCTTCCAACATTTTTGTTTAAGAAATGAGAAGCTACTCACTGCATCAGTTAGGGTTAAAAGAATTGCTGCCACCCAAAACATATTAATCACTGCAGTAATTATCCAATCAAAGGCTCTTAAACATTTGCTTATTTAAATCCAAACATGACTTTTTGGCCAGGTAGGGTATTTTCAGACTAATAAAATAGATGCATCCTGATTTTTTTTCTTTTTTTTGAAACCATTTATCTGCATCTCCAAACCACTTGCTTTGCTACAGTATTTGAGGCTTGAAGAAATTTGCTGAATCTATGAACTTGTGGCTTTTTGTATTTAATCATAGAGACAACTGTCAACCATCCTGTTAGAATGTGTTTTCTAAATGGTTTCTGATGCTTGCTGTCATTTCCTTTCCCAGCCTTCCATTTTGGTCGCCCCTACATGCTCCCTTATCCCTATCTTCAGTACCCAGGTTACATCATGCCTCACGCTGCCATTCATCCTGTGGATTATCGCAGGATACACGAGCGGAACTTTCCGCATGCCTCTGGATGTGATGCTTCTCTCCGACAGTACCAACACTGCCAAGTTGCTCAGAGAGAGACGACGTGTGTAGGAGCCCAAACAGACCCGAGTGAAGCCTTAAATAAACTCATTGAATGTTTGGATCAACTGCGTGCCAGTGACAGTTCCCAAACGTCAGGAAGTCTCTCACCTTTAACCAAGGAACCAAAGTGTGAGGAAGAAAGTGGGACCATGGGAAAGAAGCTGATTAGCAAGTTCAACATGGCAGATGACAATAGAGGTATGAGTTGTAGTCATGTTGAACACCTCACTCAAGAGGAGGACTCCTCTCCGGCTTCAGGGAAGGAAGAAGAAAAGAATGAGGCAGCGTACCACGATTGCTCAGAGAGTCACTCGGACTTGTCTCAAAACCACTCGCTAAGTGGTAGCTGTCCAGAACAAAGCCAAGATGAGAAGGTCCAAGATGAAAAGGTGGTAGAAACCAATGAGGAGATGGAGTGGGTTAGTTGTATTGCCAGTCGACCTTCATCCCAGTCCTCTCCTGTACATTGTTCTTTCACCAAAAACACTGAAGATCAAAGTCTAATCCAGAAACCAGAAGACTTTTCATGCTGTATCCTCCACTTGCCATTTGAGAAAGTGCTGCCATCAAGTGTTTATGGAGCCAGCATTACTCCTCCATCTCTTGGGTCAGAGTTAAATTATTCTTATCATACTCCTGAGCTAGCTCACGAGCGTGTCAGCGTCTTAAGTCCATCCTTGGATGAGCTCTCATCACATGACGAGCTCCTGTCCACAGATTTAGATGACTTGGATCTGTTTCCAGCTCAAATCTACACCAAAGGGAAACTTGCTGAGGTCACGTCCAGGAAATGCCACAGTTCTGATCTGTGCTTGGTCTATCCAAAGAGACTGATGTGCGCTACATGTGGATCGTGCACCTTCAAGGAGCTGACCAGGACCAAAATGTGCCATTACGAAGATGTGGAAGATTCAGACGAGGGTGAATGGCGACTCCGAAGCACTGTGGGGAAGGGTCACTCGATCAGGAAAAAACACTCGCTGTTAAAACACAAACTCAGGATCATGCATCACCGAGAGAAGGTGGAAAGTCCACTCGAATCGTCACGTTCAGAGCATTTATGCTGTGAGACATGCACTTGTTCAACAGAGAAGAGTGCCAGAGCTGCAAATGCTCGCCCAGGTAAAGCTAATTCTAAGTGTATTTGTGGGAAAGTAAGGATTTTTGGATGCTAACAAAGCATCTTAGAGCTTGCTCACACATTGTCATTAAAATATAAATAATTTTCTCATGTTTGATGTAGCTGTACATTTTGTAACATGCACATATTTAACGATGAGTTTCAATCAAAAATTTCAGTTGATGGAACAGCAAAGTTAACCTAGTTTTATAACCTCCTGGTAGAGACAACTAGGTTTTATGCTGAAATGTATCCTTGAGCTTAGCAGAGTTCATGTTGCCATAGGTCTTCACTTAGCACCCTGTATTTTTGTGTTTTGAAAAGGTATTTCTAATGAGAATTTGTTAAATAATTTCTCGTATTGTGGAAAATATATTGAAATTTATTGAATCTAACATGCAGTCAGGTTTGCTTATTGTTATGAAGAGTGCTAATATTTCTGGAGGATATATTAGTCCCCCCCCCCCTTTTTATTTTTATTTTTTTTTAATGTGATGACCAGTAACCTTTTTTTTGACCCAGTGATGCACACCTTGACCAGATTTCAGATTTGGACTCGGAGGATTGCATAGTACAGGAAGTTTAAAAATTCTAGTCTGAACATTGGTGGATTTAAAATGGACGATTTAACTCAAAACGTCTCACTAATGATTTATTTGCGTCTCCTTGTTTTGTAGAGCGACGGTGCAGACTGACCTCAGATCAGCTACTGAGGCATGGTGTTGGAGTGAACACCAGAGCAAAAGCTCAACCTTTACCACAACGACTACGTAAATGAGACTTTTACTCTATTTCATCTTCAAATTTCAGTTTCTCTGACATATGACCTACCGTAGAAGTATGCTCATTTGTCTGGGAAACTGCATCGTTCCCATACACCAAGATTAGTACCAAAAATTCCAAGTGAAATCTCTGATTAGTCACATTACAAGGTCATGTATTAGGTAATGTAGTGAGTATGATGGATGGACTATAAGGGGGGGAAAGACCTTAAGAGTGTGTGTGTCTGTGTTTTATACAGAAAGACTGGGGCAGAGAAAAGCTCGGTTTAAACCATCAGTGTGTCAGGGCTCCAGAAATGAAGATGAGGAGGAGGATGAAGATGAGGATGATGAAGATGAAGAACAGGAAGTGCTTCAGTGCCATAGGACAAAAGGTAGGTGTGATGCGCACACTTTTTTCCATGTTCTTCAGGGATTAAAACAAAATCGAATTGTTCAACAGGCTTTTTTTTTTTTTTTGGAAGATAGAATCAAAGACCTATTAATACATCATTATTCACTACACTATTTCTTCTTGAGTGTGTATCCTACAGAGACTCCTTTCTCATGTGGTTATTGTAGGGTCTCTAATTTATAATCCTTGACGTTGTGATGTCAAGTTGATGTATTTCTCCTTTGTTCCCAGGAACCACTAAAAGAGGAGGAACACGGTGCTAAACATCACTAAAATTCACGTCATCTTCCTAGAGAATAGTAAACGTGTGTTATTTTTGTGTTTGGATTTGAAGAAAGCGAGTTTTGGGTATTGCACAGTCGCCAGTTCACTTCATTCCATCTACCTGCACCTACTGCACCTGTGTTCATGTTAAAAGCCTCTTTTTCTCAGTTGCTTGAGAAGTGTGTCAAAATGAGCATCATGAGTCATAATAATGTGCCTGTTCTCTGTACATATTCCAATAAAGTGTTTATATGGGTGACACTGATGACTATGACGATTCTCACTTTTAATTTGTATACTTTGTTCATACCTCACACAAACTCAGTATATCATGTATAAGAGAACATCCATCCACCCATTATCTGTAGCCACTTATCCTGTACAGGGTCGCAGGCAAGCTGGAGCCTATCCCAGCGGACTATGGCCAAGAGGCGGGGTACACCCTGGATAAGTTGCCAGGTCATCGCAGGGCTAACACAGGGAGACAAACAACCATTCACACTCCCACCTACAGTCAATTTAGATCCACCAGTTAGCCTAGGGGGAAACCGGAGCACCCAGAGGAAACCCACGCGGACACAGGGAGAACATGCAAACTCCACACGGAAAGGCCTCCGGCGACTGCTGGGCTCAAACCCAGGACCTTCTTGCTGTGAGGCGACAGTGCTAACTACTACACCACTGTGCTGCCTGTATAAGAGAACAGAAAAAGGCAAAACAGAAAACAAACAATTAAAAATGCTAATAAAACAGATTCCTCAGACACTCAGAAATAAAGTTACTGAACTACATTTTCCCTGTTGCTGGGGTGGTATCATCAAGGGAAACTTTTAGTATCTTTTACCTGGGACAGTGCATGTGTTTTAATTAGCTTTTAGATTAAAAGGTTAGATTATCAGCAGTCTCTAAACTCTCTATGTACCTTAAATTTGTTCTTAAAGTATAAACATACCCACTTAAGGTACAAAAGATGTGCCACCTAGCAACAAAGTACATTTCACTGTACATTTTACAGTGCGTTTTATTTTTGAGGGTTTATCATGGGGGTAGGAATATCATTATCCATGTTACATTCCAGAGAATTAGTTCAGAAAAAGCTGTAGCTCCATATTGCCTTGTGAAATATCTAGGAAAATTTTGCATTATAAACACAAACACATGCAGAAGTCAATCCTTGATACAAGTGTCTATCTATACATTCCTACTTTTAACAACAGACATGGTCACAGAACAGGTTTACAGAAACCTGGATATAGATTTAGATCCTTAATGGGCAAGCCAGAGGCACCAGTGCAGAGGAAAAACTCCCTGAGATGATATGAAGAAACCTTGTGAGGAACCAGACTCAAAAAGGAACCCATCCTCATCTGGGGTACACTGGGTCATGGGATTATAAATCATTACAGTATACAGTTGTAGAAGTGTAAAGATGAACAGTAGCCTACTGAGTGTGTTTACAGGATGGTTCAGTGCAAGCAGATTGTGAATACCAGTCCTGGGATGAACACAAGACAATCTTTATGATTATAGCAGCAACACTAAGGGACAAATCTGTAGTATGCAAGTGATATTTTATCCATCTGAGATTATTTCTTGAGATAGTTTTTCCTGCAAATGATTTATGTACAACTTATTTGTCATACTTTTCTCCAAGTTAAAATTAAACAGAAGGTAAAATTTATCCAAAAGAACAATGAGATTAATTAAAAATTTTAAGAAGCAAATTTTGTGACTAAATGTTTAATCCCCCCATGATTTTAGGAACTTTGTTGAAAGGGGAATCCCCCCAAAATGAGTAAAGAACCAATATTTTCACTGCTTAAATACAAAGAAAATTTAGGCCTTGTTGATTGGCTGGAATGTAGCTGTAGTCAATTCTGAGCTCAGCCAATCACAGGGCTTGCTTGGAGCCAATCATGGACAATCATTGACAGCGAAACCTCGTTTATTTAAACTCAGGTGAAGAAGCCATTTTGGGTGTTTTTCTTTGTTTAAGAGGCAAATTATTTGTGTGTGTGAGATTATTGTTATTTAAAAATACATTTTTCTGTATTATATGTTACTGTTTGTTCTAATGGCTTTGCTAACTATCAACAACTAATAGTTTGTTTCTGTTTTCCTTAGTTTTCCCTTTTGCCTCTTGTTCAAAAGCTGAAGATATGGTTGTTGTAGCTTCCCAAAATCCACCTGGAGTTGAACCTCATGCTCAAAGCATTCCTTCTGGGGTGAACCCAATGCAGGGGGCTCGGCATGCTGGCCCCACTCCCTATAGAGGGCCCAATCCAAATCACATGGAGCGTCAGCAAGGCAACTGGCCCTATTTCTATGTTCAGCCATCACAACCTTACTTGCCATGCCAGTGGCCCATGCCGTTTCCTTATGTTCCTTATGGAGGCTTCCCTGGGCTGGGTAGGTGGTCTTGTCTGAGTTTGGTTACTCTCTTTTGCAAGTTTATTACTATACTCTTATACTACAAAACCTAAAAAGCTCTAGCTAGTGAAGCTCCCTTCAGTTAGTGTAGCTAGTGGCTTCCCTGTAATTTTTTTTTTTTTTTTCCCCCACAGATTTGATTTGATGTGCTCTGCTGAGTTCTCCACAGGCTTTAACTTAATTAACTTGCAAGTCATTATCATGCTCTCTTTTGTTGTAAAACATAAACTGGCGATATCAGATAAACTGGGCCAGGGATACTCCTCTTTCCAGTGTCCTCTGAATAAAGCATTGCATGGCTGACTTTTTTTTTTTTTTTTTCTCATTCATTTATCACCCCTCTAACAGTGATGTTAAGCCAATAGGATTACTAGGGGCTTATGTTCAAAAAGTGCCCCTACAGTGAACTATCCACTAAACTGCTGTAATGAGTACATGTAACTTGTTGCATTCCATACCTGAGTTAGTGATGTGACTTCCTATCTTGCTTCTAGCATGCAAGTTATAGGTAAAGAATTATTTCATTAGTAAAGTGGGGTCCTTTTAAAGTTCAAATTCTATTTGGGGTGGTGGCATTATAGCTAAATGTAACCTTAAAGTTGGCTTCATTTTAAGTTATTTAGGTTCAGTGAAATTAATCTGTGCTTTTTGTTGAAGGTTATGGCATGGTGTTGCCACCCTTCCCTCCTGCTTCATATGTTGAAGCTCCTGGTTACATCCTTCCCCATGCCCAGCTGCACATGGTCGACTATAGACGGATGATGGCCCCTCACTTGGCACCTACGATGGCATACCAAGCTCGCCGTTTCCGCTACCAACAAACACCATCTGGTCGTGTCTTGGTCAATTCAGAAGTACAAACTGAGCCCATTGGTGTTGACCCTCCACAACAGGGCTACAATACTGTGACAAGCAGCTCTGAATCAGGAAGAAGTACTGACTCTAGTGTTCTCTCATCACCTAAACCAAATGAAGACAAAACCACTTGTCCTGAAAAGGGCTGCACAATGGCTGAAGAAACCACCAGAATCCCTACTATTCAAAATGGTGGTATTCTCTTCCAAGCAGAGGAGGTTCGGATTGAGTGTAGTGGATCCCCATCTGCAGTGAAGATCACGCGTTCCAAAGAGACCACTGAGCTAGCCAGTAATGCTGATGGTGAGCTCTTGCAGTGTAAACTGGGAACTGCAGATGATGTGGTCTTGAGCTGTTTCCAACCTGTGCCATTTGAGGATGAGGAAAGGAAAGGTACAAAAGACCTCAGCCACTTGGAGGAGCCTTGTCCTGATATTGTAATGGTTTCTTGTCCCTCAAATGGGTCAGTGAGCACATTAGAAGGATCAATTGTTGAACCGGTCAATAGTACATTGGTTGTTCAAGGGGATCCCAGCTTGGTAAAAAGTGCTCAGGATGTCTGTGGTAACCCCAAGAACATTCACTTCAAAATCTTGCGATTACCCCTTGACCTGCAATGCTTGGATGAGTTACGGCAGATGGAGGCCTCTGTCTGGTCTGTAGAGTCTTTGATGCCTTATGTGCCTACTTCTGAGTGGATTATGCAAAATAGCCTGATGACCCCTGGGAAAGCATCCCTTGCCCCTGTAATGGAGATTCCTGCTGAGAATCCTGTACAACTGAATCAATCACCAGCAGATACAAGACGGTCTTTGCTGGAAGCTGGGACAGTGATTGAACTTGATGGCCAAGACTCGATGACTTCACTTGAATCCCTCCCACCATTCCTTCCTTCAGCCAGCAGACTAGCAGACTTTGGTAATGCATATTATAATAAACTATCCTCCAATGTTCAGAAGATCAGTAACTCTAACTGGACAAAGGGGCATCCTGAAGCCCATCAAGACAAGGTCCAGTCTGGACACCAAAGTCCCAGTGCTACTCCTAAGAAACTGAAGGAGGAAACAACCAGCCAGAGTGTTGTATCTGGGGTTGTTGTTTCTGAACAGGAGCATTGCACAGCTTTGTTTCCAGAGTCCCCTCTTAAACACAAAGTACGCATGTGTAAAAGCTGTTCAGTGAAATGTGGTGCAGACCTCTGCTCTAGTAGTCCAAGCAGCAAGGCTGGCTGGATGAAACGGCGCAAGATTTCTCATGCTCGTTTAACAGGGGTTAAGGTCAAGGTTCCGTTGTGTGCCACATGCATGGGTGAGAAGAAAGCAAGGCGCAGAGTGGCAGCTAGTACAGCCAGCCCCAAGTCAAACATGAGCAATGAAATGAGTGAAGCCTCAGAAAATGAGGCACATCTTTCCAAAAAGTGCTCAAAGTTGTATTATATTCAAAATCCCCATTCAGGCAAGCATTTGGAGAAATGCCCTGTGTCCCACCAGTCTAAGCTGAGAGAGCAGAATTGCTCATATGAGGATATGAAGACTTCACATTCCACTTCAGCATGGAACGGTAATGGATGTAGCCAGCACAAGGACCTCACCTGGGAAGGGAATGAGGAAAACCTTGCTCTCTTGGCCCTGGAGCAATTGAAGGATACTGAGCAGAGATTCACTAGTGGTAGGATTCCCCCTTTTTAAATTGATTTTTCAATACCTTGTGGGGAGTGTCTTCCACTCCCCCAATCTCATTTGCTGTTCTTACTTTAGAGAAGTCATGGAGAAGTATGCAAGTGTCTGATAGCGAGAGCATCAAAAGTGGAGGAAAGATGAGGACCCGCAATAAACAAAAACAATATACACAATCACTAGGTAAGTGACAGTCATGTGGTAACCTTGATGGAGATCATCTTGGATATTGTAAGTTTGAATTACTAGCCAAAGTCTGACTTAGTAATTGGTGATGCTGGGGGTAATTTTAAAGTTGGCATTCCAAGTATGTGATTTGGTGACACAACCTGGGTAAGTTTCCTCAAAGTTGTAACCTTCCTAATGTAAGAGCCCTGTGACTTCCTTGTAGCAAAAGAAAGCAATGGGGCTCTTCTATTAAGAGGTTTACCATTTACTTGGTTAATTTGCCCAGGTTTGTCACTTCACCATGTACTGCAAATACTCCAGGACTGAGGGTTTTTGAGGAATAGAGCTCATTCCTTACTTGATGTATTTCCTTTTCCAGAAGATCACCGAAGAGACACAAGATACTGATGACACTATTTGCACAGTGACCAAATGGACGAGCACATTTTAAGATCACATTTTTAAATATCACAATTCCCCCCCCCCCAGTTCCTTAAAGAATCACTGCTCACTTTTTTTTTTATAGAGTTATTGAATAAAGCACTTTTTAAGGTTTCCTTATTCTTTTGGCTTTGAGTTTCTTGCACTACTCTTCCTACATCCTGTTTAAGCTTGGGGGCCATGAAGGCTTCAGAAACAGCTCTGGGATGAGCAAATCATAAGTGAATCCTTTAAGAATGTAAGCCACTGATTTTGTTGGATTGAGTTACTGGGGATTTAATGTTGAGGGTCATAAAATTGGTCTTAATTTCCAATTCCAAGTGCTTGGTATGGGCCTGAAAAATGACTCAAGGTGCAGATGCATAACGTTTAACATGTTCATCAACTTGCCCTGGCTACTTCCAGTGATGGTCTTGCAGGCAGTTTCATTGTTCTCAAGTGAAGCGTGCTCATACTTCTTAAAAAAAGGTATGAGGGACAAATGTTAGTGGTTGAACATGAGTTCAGTCTTAAGTCAGGGTGAGAAGTTGGTCCTAAACCATATGTTTGAGCAGTTTGTTTAAATGTAGCATGGTGTAGCTTGTTTTTGTTTGCACCCCAGATTCCAAGCTGTGATGCTAAATTGTAGATCAAAATTGTCACAGGATGCAGGCCATAAAATGTGTCCCACAAGTCTTTATACTGCTCCCAAAATGAAAGGGAAACCAAATGTTTGGTAAATGTGCACTATGAACAGAACTGGCTTTGTTAGAATGTAAGTCTGGGTTTTATTTATGCTCCTTGGTGTACCTGAAGGCTACAATTTGTTCTATTAATGCAACTGGCTTCAGGGGCAGAGGTTTCTCCAGAACTCATTACATTGAAATTTTTGCTCATGTTAAGACTTCCAGACAAAGCAGTTTATGAACTGTGTAATCCAGAGCAACAAAACATGGAACACTAATGGCCAAATATTTGACTTGCTGAGCTTTCTGTAGCAAAATGTACCCATTTTCTCCAAAGATAGGGCTGGTTTAGAGCTAGTGCCTACTCTTGAACCAGTTCTTCCAAAGAACTAGCTCAGGTGAGGAGGTGGGGGAATGGTTCCAAAGTGGTATGAACTGAGCTACAACCAAGAACTGCTTATATCTGGGACTCAGGGCTGGGGTTATTGTGACCAATAAGCCCAGCTGAAATTTTGGCCACCCTTAAGTTAGTGCATCTAATCTGAAGAAAACAATGTAGATTGTCATTGTGCTTGGTGCTAGCATGGTGGATTAGCTGATCTAGCAGTTGTGAAAGCAGTGATGTGGCTCTCTAACCCAATGAAAAGCAAACCAGTTCTTAGGTTTGCAGGTTGAACCAGAAGTAGCACCTGGTTTGCATTGGTGCAAAAGGGGGAACTGTTTGTGGGGGGAAACCCCACCAAGACGTAACTTCATGCATGTTGATGCTAACAGTTGAGTGCATTTTAAAATCCACTCGAGTGTTTGTGATGAGGACACAAGTAATGATTATTGGTTGTGAAAAGACAATAAGCATACAAAAATATTTACAATAAAATAAGGCATGCTAGCTCAAGTCATTTTCAGTGATACTAAACCCATAACACATTGAATATCAACCACTAACTATACAGGTATACTGTACAGTGTGTAACACTTCCATTCAGTGAGCACATTTACAAACATAAATTACAACTTTGGGGGGGGATAAATAATGCCACAGGCTATTCATACTGAAATCTGTCAGATCCACGTTTTCATCAAGGTTAACCATTTAATTTTATATAATGTTTCATCTCATCTCATTATCTCTAGCCACTTTATCCTGTTCTACAGGGTTGCAGGCAAGCTGGAGCCTATCCCAGCT
>JAOEHJ010000006.1:7352108-7365917 GCA_025447855.1 Potamarius usumacintae | reverse complement strand
AGTGTAGTGAGTCTAGTGAGAGAGTGAGTAGAGAGTAGTGAGAGTGTGTCGGGAGTCTAATGAGGGAGTGTAGTGAGTGTAGTGAGAGAGTGTAGGGAGTGAATGTAGTGAGAGAGTGTTGGGAGTGAGTGTCGGGAGTGAGTGTAGTGAGAGTGTTGGGAGTGAGTGTTGGGAGTGAGTGTAGTGAGAGTGTTGGGAGTCTAATGAGAGAGTGTAGTGAGAGTGTAGTGAGTCTAGTGAGAGAGTGAGTAGAGAGTAGTGAGAGTGTGTCGGGAGTCTAATGAGGGAGTGTAGTGAGAGAGTGTAGGGAGTGAATGTAGTGAGAGTGTTGGGAGTGAGTGTCGGGAGTGAGTGTAGTGAGAGAGTGTAGTGAGAGTGGAGAGTAGTGAGAGTGTTGGGAGTCTAATGAGAGAGTGCAGTGAGAGTGTAGTGAGTCTAGTGAGAGATTGTAGGGAGTGAATGTAGTGAGAGTGTGTCAGGAGTGAGTGGAGAATCTAGTGAGAGAATGTAGTGAGAGTGTCGGGAGTGAATGTAGTGAGAGTGTGTCAGGAGTGAGTGGAGAGTGTAGGGACTGCAGTGAGACAGTGGAAAGTATAGTGAGAGTGTAGGGAGTGAGTGAAAAGTGTAGTGAGTGTAGTCAGAGTCTAGTGAGTGAGTGTAGGGAGTGAGTGGACTGTAGTCAGAGTGTCTAGTGAGTGTAATGAGAGTGTGTAGGGAGTGTCGGGAGTAAGTGTAGTAGTGTGAAAGTGGAGAGTCTTCTGAGTAGTGAGTAGTGCAAGTGTAGCGAGTGAGTGTGTCTCGGGGGTGAGTGGAGAGTGTAGTGAGTGAGTGCGTACTTGTAGAGTGGGATGTCGGGCTCCTTGCCCTCGGTGCGAAGGGTGAGGCAGCACTGCTGGAGCTGAGACTTTGGATCATTCCAGTCCTGATTCAGGATAAACTCCTGTAACACACACACACACACACACACACACACACACGTAAAGGCTTGGTGTGTGTTTGATACACACTCGTCCTCAGAGGACATCACGTCTCTAAAGACATTTCCATTAACGCAGTGCACTCAGAGGGAAGGGAGGAGAGTGCACAAGAATATAGAATCATATGCTGTTTTTCCACTGATGAGTGCATCTCCATCATCTTACCCTCATCCTGTTTCCTGTTGTCTCTCTCTCCTCCACGTCTCTCCTTTCTCACTACGACTTTCTTCCTTCACCATGTATTCATCTCTCATCTGTTCTTTTGTGATTATTTCCTCTTTTCCACTTCACTATCCAGCTTCATCTCTCCATCTTTATCTTGGTTCTGTCCTCTTATTTCTCCTTGAGTTGCATTTCTTTTTAATACAGTTTTGATTGAATAATTGCTTTATTAAATTTGTCCCTTATTCATCTTCTGCTCTTATCAATCACTCCATCCTGAGCTTCCCCTTTTTTCCTTCCCATACATCTCCAAACCCTCCATCTCTCCAATCCCTCTCTCCTCCAACCTCTGCATCTTATGAACCTCTCCATCTCTCCTTCTCCTCTCATCTGCCCATCTCTTCAAACCCTCCATCTTTCTCATACACATTTCTCAAACCTCTCCATTTCTCTGATCCCATCATCTCCCTCACTTCAACCTCTCCATCTCTCATATCCTGCCATCTCCCAAAACACTCCATCCAGCCAAAAGTTCCACCTCTCCAATCCCAACATCTCTTCCTCACTGCTATACCTTCATTTGTCAACCTCTCCATCCCTCCTACCACAGCTCTCCCTCCTACTTCAACCCCTCCATCCCTCTGATCCCACCATCTCCCTCACTTCAATCTCTCCATCTCTCTAAACCCTCCTCAATCTCTTCAATCCCATCGTTTCACAAACTTCTGCAGCTCTCCTATTCCTACAACCCCTCCATCTCTCAGATTGCACCATCTCTCTCTGAACCCTCTATCTTTCCAATAATTTAATCTCATCAATCCCACCATCTCTCCAAACCTACCATATCCCTGGCGCGGATTAAAAAAAAAAGTTTTAGTGCATGGCTACTTGGAATTGTGACTTGATTGTATTGCAGATACCAAGATATGCCCGCCATTTTATTTTATTAAATTAATAAGGTTTAAAAAATCAACAAAAATCGTTATGTGGGATTGATCTGAAGAGTTTATGGTATAATATATATTTAATAGTAGGTCTGAGCTTAGGTTTTTTTCACTCGTAACACGAATGCAGTGAAAAGCAAGCTGGGAAAGTCCTGTTGGATTTTAACAGGGCGCGGGAACTTTGTGCATCGACATAACATACTGTAGTCCCGGACTGCACTGTAGACTACAGGTAAAGGGTGTGTGCCATCCTTTTATGCTTATGGTATCATTAACACGCATGCTCACAAGCCAAAATGATCAAATGCTGCAGCAAGCGTACTGCGCGCACACACGTCGGCTGTCTGGCTACTGCTCATATTCATTAATAGGGTATCCCTGTACTTACTATACCTTGTGTATGTACATGGGACACGTGCCGCTTTTGGGCTGAGCCTCACTTTGATTTTTACAACAGCACCTGGTTAGGTCTGTGAGAGATGTTGATTTTTGCAACGGCTCTGAAGAAAATCTGCTTGAAATCCTCCGATTCTTGGGATCTAAGACTTATTATAGGACTTGTTCACATGCAACTCACACAATCGTTGTATCGTTATCCCAGTCTATTAGACTCAGGAGCTCAGACTGCAGTTACTGACTTTGTATTATAGACATGCAGCTCTTGCAGTCTTTATTTATAGTTATCTCGGTATTAAGCTCTGTCTTAAGTGGTCATGTCCATTCCCTCAGTTTACCTGGGTATATTCACTGTCTTATATGTACACTGAATGCCCTGAGCAGGAGCTCAGATTACAGTTGCTAAAATAGTAGTAATTTATTGATATGAGGTGGTTTGTGGTCAGTGTACTACACTGTAGTGTGTCATGTGGTAGTGCATTATATGACAGTACAACTTTCATAAATATTACCATATATCAGTTGTAATTATGTTCTACGCATATACCTGCAACTCTGACAAGATCATTTTCAGTAACTAATAAAATGGTTTTGAAAGTTCCTACTTTTAAAACATATTTTTTGACACGGTAACTTTAAGAGATTTTATTTACATCATGTCCCTGACATCTCAAAATGCATCTCCAGGCATTTAAAAACTGCAGCACTTCCAGGGGCCTCTGACGACCCCGGACCCCCAGCCTTACTGGGTTGACACCCCCCTTAACATTTTCCTGGATCCGCCCCTGTATCCTGCCATCTCCCTGAATACTTCCTCTAGCCAACAGTTCCACCTCTTCAATCCCAACATCTCCCCCTCTGTCTGATCTCTCATCGCTCCTACCCCAGTTGCCCCTCCTACTTCAACACCTCCATGTCACATATTCCTCCATCTCTCCCTTGCTTCAACCAAATCATGTCTTCAATCCCTCCATCTCGCCTTCACTTCAACCATAGCATCTCCCTAAACTCACAATCTCTTCACCCCCTACGCTTCTCAAACCTCTCCACTTCCCCAAATCCATCATTGCTACAACCCCCTTTGGTCTCAGTTCTCAAATGCTCACTCTTTTTTTCATAATTTGTATTTATTATTCATCTTTCTCAGCTGAGACTGAAATAACTTTTGGTAGGTCACACCATCCCCACTTCACTGTTGTCTTTCTTCTCCCTATACGCGCCTAATACTTGTTGCAACCTTCACACGCTCTGCCCTTTGTCCTTCATTCCTACTTTCTTTCCAGCCCCCAGTGTGTTCTCGCTGTTCGACTGGAAGTTGTCAAGTTTTCACAATGGATGGACACCGATGACCTTCTTTTTTCCATCTCTTTCCCCATTAGAGGAGGAGGGAAAAAAGGATAAAGTCTTTCTTTTTCCTGAAGGAGAAGTGGACACATTTTTCTCCCTGTCGCATTTTCTCATAAATGGAAATCAGGGTCATGGCGATGTCACTCTGAACTTCCGTCCTTCTCTCTCCAGAGATGTTCGACAGACAAGCAATTAGCATGGACTAGCAAGAAAGTGTGTGTGTAAATCCAGGCCAGGCTTTAAAAAAAAAAATTAAAAAAAAGGAAAGGAACCTGCTCTAACTGTTCTCTAGATCACACAAGGATTTTCTCCATCCACAATATTGACTAGTGAAACATGAAAAATCCAAATTCTTGGCCAAGAGTCAAACTGAAAGAAGTCTTAGATTTTTTTTTTTGGCTGAATTTTAATTTATTTTGCATAATATTCGTGCAATCTATAGGGCCAACTCCACCCTCATCCGTCTATGTCTGCAGAAATGTTCAGACTCTGGATCAGGAGCTAAAACAGGTTCCTGTAACTATGGGCAAGTAAATACATCACTAGTAACTTCCTAGCTTCCTGTGGCGGAAACATCACCCAGATGGCGAGCTACATATAATGACAAATGAGTCTCTAATGTAGTGCTAGAGCGCTAACATTTAGCTAGGTATGTATCATTGTAGAATAATAACAACCCACATAATTGATGTTCATGAGAGCAGATGGACATAAACACACCTTTAATCTTGGGAAGAAGCAGACGTTCATGAATGTGTGAACATATTCAAGGTCTTTGTCTATGTAAAGTGCTGCAATGAAAGCTGCAAAAAAAGAGGAAAAAATCATAATTATACTGACATTTTATATAATTATCCCATTTTATCCTGGCTGAAATAAAGATGGTTAGTACAATATCAATAAATTATTTAAGGATCTCTCTCTTATAATCTGGGACTGGGGAGAATTACTCGGAGAACTCCCAAGTGGTGCATCAGAAAAGTATTGGCCCTAGCATCCAGACTTTCGCTAGTTTGAATCATGACAACGACACCGCCACTGCCATCTACAGCTAGGAGTCCAAGACAACAAAACTGGCCGTGATCTCCGGGTGGGAGGGGCATTCCGTCTCCTCTGTCAATCACAGTGACACTAGCCAATCTTGGGCATTTGTGAGCTCATGTATGTGGAAAAGGACAGACAGTGATTTTCTCAGATTGTGTTGACGCCTTCACCCTCCTTGGTTTGTAGCGGTCATATGATGGAGGTCATATGATGGCTAGTCGGTGGAAACTGTCAGATGACCAAATTGGGAGAAAAAAAGATTTTTAGTCCGTCATACACAGTCTCCATCCAAGTTGTTTGGGATCATTACTGGGACTCATGACTGACAGCTTCTTTGGGGTGTCATTCAGAGTTTAGTTTGGGTCATGTTGCTCAGAGCTTTGGGCTGACTATTGTTGCTCAGAGATCTGATCCGGGACTCATTACTGACCAATTTGTTTGTGTATCATTACTCAGAGTTAGGTCTGGGTCTCATTACTCATAGCTCTGACCATTACTCTTTGGCCTGGTTTTGTTACTCAGTCCTGGGCTGGGTGTCGTTACCCAATCATGGTCCAGGTCAGGTTCCTCAGTCCTCGTCTGAGTGTCGTTACTCAGGCCTGGTCTGGGTCTCATTACTCAGTCCTGAGCTGGATGTCATTATTCAGTCCTGGTCTGGGTCAGGTTCCTCAGTCCTGGGCCGTGCCGGGTTACTCGGTCCTTGTCCGGACATCATTCCTCAGTCCGGGTCTGGGTCAAGTTACTCAGTCCTGGTCATTATTCCATCCTGGTCCGAGCATCATTACATGGTCCTGGTCCGGGCCAGGTTACTCAGTCCTCATTTGGGTTGGGTTGCTCAGTCCTGGTCTGGGTCAGGTTACTCAGTCGTCATCCGGGTCGGGTTACTCAGTCCTGGTCAGGTTATTCAGTCCCGGTCTGGGCCGGGTTACTCAATCCTCATCCGGGTCAGGTTACTCAGTCCTGGTCTGGGCCTCATTACTTATCGTTTCAGCCTGATTGTTGTTACTTTTATTTTTGAACCAGGTCTCTATAGTTTGGCTTGACTTTAGGTCTAATGCAGGTGATTACCAGCAAATTATCACGGTCACTTCGCCTCATTCTCCAAATCTTTCTCTCATTATGCTCCATTTATGTCCATTTTCCTCTTTCTCTTTCTTTTCACTGTCTCTCTCTCTCACCTTCTTATTCTCTCCCTTCACAGAAAGTGATAAAGTGTATTTGTCACTTCGGTCAGGTCCATATGCCTCTGTCTCTTTTTTCCTCTCTCTTTCTCTTCCATTTTTTTTTCTCTGAAATGTCTCCACTTGCAGAAATATTCAGGTCATGTGTGAGAGGAGAGACTTCGTCATCATTCATCGCTCTGTCGCTCAAGGCCACACACACACACACACACAGAGGATCTAACTGATTTCTCTGGTAGTCCCAGGTGACTGAATGGTTATCATGAGGGATGTGTGCGCGCGCGTGTGTGTGTGTCTACACATGTCAGTAATTTAATTTTCATTTAAATCATCTTAGCTTTTTATTTACCTTTAGAAAATTTAAGATAACTAACACACAAAAACACACACACACACACACTCACACTCCAGCAGGTCAGCAAGTGTTTTGGTGCGCAGAGCGACAGGTCGTTTGGTCTTGTCGTTCGTTATTGCATACTCCTGCATCCCCAATTCCTCCGCCACCTTCGCCTGCGTTCTGTTATTCACCAACGAGCTGCGCAGAAGCTGAAACACACACACACACATTAGTGAGCTAATGCTCGCCCAGCCCTGCATTTCATTCCTGTTTTTAATGCACCCTTGTTGATTTCCCCTAGGGAGTCGAATCCCATCAGCCCTGATCACAAACTACAAAGACAATAAATATCCAAAACATGACGGTTTTCTTGTTACACTGACACACAAACTGTCTAAACAAAATCAGCACACAAAACATTAAGCAGCCAGAACACAAATAATGTAAGGGAACAGAATTAAATTCCTTTAACTAAATTTAATTTCTAAAATAAAAACAAATGCTTATTGATATTATTGATTTATTACAGTTGAGTGCTAGCTGGACTCAGACAGCAGAGATGCTAAAAGTCAGAGGAAAAAAGAATAAATAAATAAATAATCATAAAAGCCTGCATCAAGTCATAAGGGAAATCATAACAGCAAACTAGAGTGGCTTCTGATGGAGTGCGTGTGTGTTATGAAAACATTGTGTCGCAGTTCATCAAAAGTACATTTTCATTTGTACGAATCTAATATTTAGTAGTAGGCGGTGTGGAGTGAGTAAGTGTGTGTGTTCAGACTGCTTTTTGCAAAAGAATTCACATTTGACACAACATTACTGCAGTACAAGTATTCACCACATTCAACAATGTACACACACACCGTCAGGTGACCTTCATGATGGTCAGGGAAATGGATGAATAGATACTCGGTGGCTACAAGCTGCATGATGGAATCTCCCAAAAACTCCATCCTCTGATTATGACCTCTGAGAGAGAGAGAGAGAGAGAGAGAGAGAGAGAGTTAACTCAAGATAGTGCGACGTTTTATTCTCTCTATACTTCACACACTACAGGCGTACAGTGTGAGGTGGTTGAAGCCGACGGTGCGCAGTGTGAAGGCTCGAGCGAGCAGACGGACGTGTGTGAAGAACACTCCGATGGCTGACTCGAAGTCTGTGAGCTTCTGTAGGACGGGAGACGATTCGATGAGCTGTCTGTCGGTCACCGGCTCCTGCACCTGAAACACACACCTTCACTTTATTCCCATAAATCAACTTTCAATATTAATCCACTTCAGGAGATTAAGTTATTGCTTGAACTGATTAACTAACTGAACCAAGGATTCTTTGAGTATCCAAGAATAACGTGTGATTCCCAGAACAGCAAATATCAACCGCCTTTAGTTTTTCGTTCTCCGTGTGCTTTTTTTTTTTTGCGCTGTTTTTCTTCGCCCCTGCTCTTACACTGACTGATTATCTTAATGTGTTCACCTGTTACATGTTTCAGCTTAATTATGTTGGTGATTTATGCTCGGTTGTTTTCTCTTCTTCCTATCAAAGTCTTGTCATGATTTATCAAGCTCTGTTTTTCTTCCCCACAGTCTCGTGCTTGGTAGCGTTTCTGATTATGTATCATCCTTGTTTGATGTCTGCCTTTCTGTTTATTTACTTCAGCTATATGTGAATATTGTACGTAGTATTATGATTAGTGTGCAGTTTGGGACAGAGCCCATGGAGAGAAACACACAGTGTGTTTAGCTGTGTAACACACTGAATAACTGATGAATGCTTTACAAAGAAGTTGCACTGCATTATAAAGCCTGTGAAATGTCGAGTACACATCACAAAGAAACAAAAACAAAAAAACCCTACACAAAAATGCGAATTTTGGACTCTCGTCTGTATGGCACATAATGTCAGACACCTGTCACGTGTCGCTAACAATGCTTCAAAGACACCGCTTTAATTGGGTCGAGGTTGGCGATGTCACACTCCTTTTGTCCTCGTTTCGCCCGTAAAATAATTCCCCGTCTTCCTCCTTGACGAGGCGTCCTTAATTAACGGTGACGATCCAAATGCCAGCTGTCACATCATTACAGCTAATGACATTTTGCTTGTTAATGACACAAGCTTCGGGTTCAGGAGGAGCAGATGCTCTCGACAGTCACATTTATAAACTTGGAGAAATGTTTACGTAGTTTTTTCCTTGCAAAAATGAAGGAGCTTAACAACAAACTGGGGTGATGCTGTGCAAAAATGTATGGAGGAGCACTGCTGTGACAGACGCAGATACAAAAATTGATGTCATATACAACTGGTGCATAAACTCTACTGTGTACAGTACATTCATTATTACCACAATGAAAAGGATTTAATTCAATTTGTTTCATGTGACTGAGAACCCAGGAATTCGTTTGTCCTAAACACTTTCCCAAGGTGGAAAACTCTGAACTGACACTGGAGACTCCTTCCATAAGCACAGAAATACATTCTCCACATCAAAGACAGTGCGTTTTCCTTAAATCACGACCTTCTACACGAGTCCTTGTGTATAAATATGGTGACTACAGAAACGATCACTAACACATTTGAATCATAGCCGAGTTGTGATGATGCAGAAAATGAACAGACTCCTTCTGACCAATCAAATCGCAGAATTCACCAGCGCTGTGGTACAAGTGGTTGTTTTTTTTCCATAGGTTTCCACTGAAAAGGTAACATTTACTACTGAATGTACAGCTTCTCAAATATGACCTAAAAGGTATGACGTAGTCATCTAGAACAGTGTTTTACACGTGTGGTCCGATGTTTCCTCAGTTCCCCACTTAGAACTTTAGTTCCTACCTGCACTTACTTTTTGAAAAACAAAAAAAAACAAACAAAAAAAAACCCCAACCAACAAACAAACAAAATCCTACTGGAGGTTCAGGAATCTCAAACCACTGCAACTGACCAATTACATATCACTCACACTTGTTCCCGATGACCGTGGCTGAAGATGCTTCCTTTTAAATGCACTTTAAGACTCTTCTTGAGTATGGTTATTAAAACTGTGACATCAAAAGCATAGGTTCGATTATGATGCTATAGAGCTGGCCTGATAAAGGACAACCCTGTCCGCTACCTCTCGTCACCTTTACCATTACACATGCTTCATAACACAGCAGTCTGATCCAGGATAGAAATGTTTCTCCACACCTAAATGTTAGGGTTTTAAAAAGGTACTGCCAAATGAACCCTATTAAATGCTTTCTCTTGATCTATTGATAAAATACCCAAATTATCTTTGTTCATTTTGCTTATGTTGACTATGTCCCTGAATAAAAACAGGATGTCCTTTATTGTTCTATTGGGTACACAATATGTTGGGTCTGTGTGAATTACTGTATCTAAACAGTGTCGAAATCTATTAGCCAGATATTTTGATAATATTCTGCAATCAGAATGCTACAGGATGACTGGTCTCCAGTCTTTTAACAGTCCCAGGCCGTTCTTCTTTGGGAGAAGGGGCAGGATAGCTCGAAGATGACTGATGAGTAAAAAATGTTTACTGTCTAGATGCTGGTAATCCATCTATTCCAGGGTAGTGACCAATGGACAGCTGTTCCACTGCTTCTGTATGTTCATCTAACGTAATAATGGAATCTAGTTCTCGTCTCTGTTGTGAAAGATATTGGAAAAACTGTTGTGCTTTCACTTTTACAGTCTTCAGCATTATAAAGGTCTGTATAAATGTTTATGACCAACTGTCTCAGCTCAGCTGGATGAGACGTTAAAGTCCCATTTGTGCTTTAGCATGGACCCATAAAGTATGGACTATTAACACTCTTCCTTTCTCAAACTACTGTATTTCACTGCCAAGATGTTGACAACTATTCTTTTTGAAGAGAAGCGTGACCCCTGAACTGCTGTTAGAGCCACATCACCCTTCCCACCATAAACCCCATTGTCTTGGGTTGTGCTGGAGTTTCAGCGGGCCCGGCTGTCTCGAGTTCTGCTGTAGGTTCAGTTGTCCCAGTTGCCTCACGTTCTGTTGTAGGTTCAGTTGTCTCAAGTTCTGCTGTAGGTTCAGTTGTCCCAGTTGCTTCGGGTTCTGCTGTAGGTTCAGTTGCCTCAGGTTCTGCTGAAGGTTCAGTTGTCCCAGTTGCTTTGGGTTCTGCTGTAGGTTCAGTAGGCCCAGTTGTCTCAGATTGTACTTCAGTTCTGCTAGGCACAATTCTCTGCTCTGGCTTCAACATGTCCAACTTTTTCACATTCTGGTATAGTTCCGCTGGGCTCAGTTCCCTCGAGTTCTGCAGGAGCTTAACTAGTTCCAGAGCTCTCCTCAGTTCTCATTCTCTACCTTAGCTTCCACTGCTCTGGCCTTGACCCCTGCTCACACACACAGTTACAGTATATTCCCTGTTCTGTCTGGCCTGTAGTCTCACCACTCTCTACTGCTTCTTCACCCATTTCTCCGGTCTCTTCTTCTGAATTTTCATTATGTACACTTTTCACATTTCTGTTACTTTCACCTTCTCACACCGATTGCCGTTTTTCCTCGACCCCATTGATGTTTATCTCCTCTCTGGCTGAGACACTGCTCGTCCCTGCGGTCTGGTCTGCCTGAGATTTATGAGAACATGCCCGTCTCTTATGCCCCACATCCGCACACTCAAAGCACTGCAAATTCCCCATAGTCAAATTCCCTCATATAAGAGATCTAAACCATATGTCTAATTCCGGTTCGCGCAGTATCATAAACGCCTGAACAACATCAGAGCAGCATTTTTACATTCGAGTTGTATCATTTTAATGGTGATGACAAGAGTTTTCTCATTTGTGGCAGCTCACGGCTGATAATCTCATTCAGGATGACTGGAGGAACGTTCGCTATGATCACTTTGGTGCTCCGTTTTACGAGCAGCTCAGCAGTGAAATAAACTCCACTCCGCACTCAATCAGAGGATTACTAAGCACTCCTCTTTCCAAAACACAAACACTGCTTTATTCATCCTTGCTGCTGAACTCCATGATTCAGTTACAAAAATGGGATAATACATTTAGCCTGGAAATAAAATATACCAATTTTAAACTCCGTTAAGTTGATGGACTGAAGCAAAGCTGTACAGAAGAGTGGGCTAAAGTTTCTCAAAATGACGTGAGAGACTGATCATCTTTTTGAAAACAATTACTTCAAGTTATTGGTGCTAAAGGCAGTTATGCATATATATGTGTGTGTGCGTGTGCGTGCGTGTGTTACTGAATTATAGTGTGTACTGAATTATAGTGTGTACTTATTGTTTTCTGAATGCTGGTTTCCTTTTTTTGGGGAAAAATGACCACATATTGATATCTGTTGTGTTTTTTGTCATCACATACTGAAACTGTTATTTAGGCCCTGATAAATAAAAACACAGAACTGAAAGAGGGTGTACTTTCTTTTACCATTAATATTTTTATTTATTTATAAATACTATTGCTCACCTGTAATGGATGAGGTGGATAGTGGAGCCACACTTCCCTCAGGTCCTGTAACACACACACACACACACACACACACACACACACACACACACACACAGAGAGAGAGAGATGAGAGAACAATCTGGCCATCTGTATACTCATGTACTCATGACAGACTCTACTCTCTCCATACTTGTGTACTTGAATATTTAGGAGGATTGTGAACTGGATGTTGCCCCAAGGAAGATATGAAAACACACACACACACACACCTCACTGTTGAACAGCAGCCTGCCAAACAATTGCTTGGCCTCTTCTAATCCACCTTCCAGATACACAGCACCTGCAGAGAGAGAGAGAGAGATAACAAGAGACAGACAGAGAGACAACGACAAAGAAAGAGACAAAAAGAGAGAGAGAGAGAGACAGACAGACACAGTGAGAAACATAAGAGAGAGAGACAGCCAGAGAGAGAGAGAGACACACAATGCAAGAGTTATAAAGAGAGACAGCGAGAGACACATGAGAGACAGCCAGAGAGAGAGAGAGACATAAAGAGAGAAACAAAGCAAGAGTTATAACGAGAGACACAAAGAGACAGACAGCAACAAAGAGAGAGACATAAAGAGAGACAGTGAGAGAGGCACACAAAGAGAGAGAGAGAGAGAGAGAGAGAGAGAGAGAGAGAGTGTGTCAAGCCATTTTATTTGTATGGACATTTCATTTCATTTTTATTCGGAATCACCATTAGCACTTGTTATAAACAAGGCTATTCTTCCTGGTGTCCAATCATCTCGCATCACAACATCAAACAAGCAAATCATACATATACATACAATACACATACACAATACATTACAACATACAATACACTACATCCAAACACACAATAGTTCACATATTTGAATCAAATACAATAAAATTCATAAATCTGTTCATTTCTAATATACATCACCACAGGTTTCTCACCACTTTCCATATTACCTTTTCTCCAATTCAAATAATAAAAAACATAAACAACAACACCAAAAGAAAGAAGTAAGTCTGAGAGTGACCCGAGGATGCAGACACCCAGCCACCAGCATGTGCCGCCCTACACCCCCCAAAAAGCGGAGGGTCCTTTGTAGAGTGGCACCGGTGAACATGCGCCTGACACCTGCACCCCTAGACACCCCCCACTCCTCACTTCCAAAAACATAAATCATAATACAAACTCAATAAAACAATACAGTCTATTTTTATCATACTCAGTAATATTTTGGACTTCCCACAACAAAATCATAATTCATGAAATCCCACAAGGTATTGTTTTATCAACATCTTAAATCTTTCCCTAGTATTCTCATGCACAATATACATTGGCAATGAGTTTCACCTCTCCATCGTTCTATATATGTCCGTCTTCTGAATACTACATGTATTGGCTCCCGGCAATATAAACCTTCCATCAGTTGCATATCGCGTTTGATATTCATGTTGAACAAAATTAGGCAGTAACCTTTTTTTTTTTTAAACAATGTCTTTATTGGATTTTCATTTTACAAAAAGACACAAGAACAAATAACAACAGCAAAGTGTGCAAAATGACGCAAAAAAAAGTACAAACACACATCGTCAGATCAAATTTTGTCATACTATACACACTTGCTCCATACAACCATAACAACAAAACAAAAACAGAAACGTGGTGGTCCGGGGGCCTCCCCAATGAAGGCACATTATCATGAGTCCACAAAAAGTACAACATCATATAGTCCAGAGAGCAGGAGAAAAAGAAACTAGGACGTGCAGAGGGTGCACCTAAACTGTTCCAGGCTCGTCCAACAGATGCGACAAATCCTTGTCCTTCATGTAAGTGATAAAACGACCCCATACATTTTGAAATACATCCTGTCTATCCTTAAGAGTGTAAGAAATTTTTTCCAGAGGTAAACAAGAGGTCAGTTCTCTAAACCACACAGCAATAGCGGGTTTACCAAAGCTTTTCCATGATA
>JAOEHJ010000006.1:7228741-7239431 GCA_025447855.1 Potamarius usumacintae | reverse complement strand
TTTGCTGCTGCATAATTTAATTTAATACACTTCATATTTAATTCTGTGCTGAGCCAAATTGCAACGAAATTTCGTTCAGTGTACACTAGTTGCATACTGAATGACAATAAAGGTTTTCTAAGTCTAAGATGGGCTACAACTAAACCGCACCATATTCCTGGGCCTGAATTAGCCACTGCCTTAACTACACCATCTTGTATCTTGTGTTTTTGTTTGCTAGCCCTTTTGAAGCTCATTTAAAAGTAAACACACAATTATGTCCCATTTTTATCTTAAGTTGTGGTTAAGTTAAGCCTCTATAACACAGAAATTTAAAGTTCACATTAAACAAGTGGATGACACTGAGCCAGTGACCTTTTGACCCAGGAAGTGTTTAAGCAGTGTGATTTATTTCTGCATCCTGGATCATCTCCAGGCCTCGGACCTGCTCTTTCTCTCCATCTGCCTGCTTCACACACTTCCCATCCCACCTACAGACAGATGGTGCTTTTTTCCCCCTCAATGCGACACCCTGCTCAGAAAAGCCGTTTGTCTCTGTCTCTCACACACGATGTCACATGGTTCTGTTCCTTGCCTCACAAAAAATAAACATTCACACTGGTACATAACACAAAACACTACAGCACACTGAGAAAGTCAGATAATAGTGAAAGTGATAAAACAAAAGCTAGTGGGATACACTATAGGCTGAAACATAAGCTACCATTAGTAACACACAAACTAGTATTGTAATAAACAACCTAAACTCAATCTAGTGTTATAGTCAAAAGACAAAACACAAAATAACATTATAGTAAACGGGCTAAATACAAACTAGCGTTATAGTAAACAGGCTAAACACAAACTAGCATGACAGTAAACAGGCTAAACACAAAGTAGTTATAGTAAACAGGCTAAACACAAACTAGCATGACAGTAAACACTAAACACAAACTACCGTTATAGTAAAGAGGCTAAACACAAACTAGCATTGCAGTAAAGAGGCTAAACACAAACTAGCATTGCAGTAAAGAGGCTAAACACAAACTAGCATTGCAGTAAAGAGACTAAACACAAACTAGCATGATAGTAAACATGCTAAACACAAACTAGCATGATAGTAAACATGCTAAACACAAACTAGAGTTATAGTAAAACAGGCTAAACACAAACTAGCATGACAGTAACCACTAAACACAAACTAGCATTATAGTAAACAGGCTAAACAGAAACTAGCATTATAGTAAACAGGCTAAACACAAACTAGTGTTTTTTTGTAAACAGGCTAAACACAAACTAGCATTTTTTTGTAAACAGACTAAACACAAACTAGCATTTTTTTGTAAACAGACTAAACATGCTCCCATGTGTTTGTATGTTTGTCTGGTTCTCTTTGTGTGTGTCTTTGTCTGTCTGTATATCTGCTTCTATCTGTCTGTCTTTCTGTCTGTGTTCTCCTTTTTGTCTACCTGTCTTTCTCCTCTCTGTGTCTATCTGTTTGCTCCTATGTCTCGGTCTGACTACACCTGTGTGTGTTTGTCTCTCCTGTGTGTGTGTATTCCTGTTCCTGTGTATCAGTAAACATGATATAAAAAAATTAATAACACACACACACAATCTTATATTTAAAAAAATAAACCAAGCACAGCCATAAAATTTTGTAACATGGGGCAAAAATAATGAGGTTTTGTCTGAGAACATCGCATTTATCCATCTCACTGCTCGCACAAAGCCACATGAGTTTATAAAACACAATGTTCTGAGCCAAACACCACTCTGGAGACGACAGCTACGACAGCAAGAAACCAATCATCTGTTAAAATTATTATGCTGAGACATGATCCAGAACAGAAAATAACTTGCTGTACACACACACACACACACACACACACACACACACACACACACATTCATTCATTTTACACATGACGAAAAATGCACATCCTGAATTTCCCAAGTGACAATCGTCACTGGGTTCACATGGGTGGTGCTTCAGTTAAGTTTGATTAGCCAATCACAAAGTTGATCATTACATTTATAAACCTGCAATACAGCAGTTTAAACATTAGCCATGCTAGCTATTTAGTATCTAAATGCAGCTATTTAGTACTTTTGCTGTCCTGAGGTTACCTACTAAGTTCATGCAAACAACATGCTAACTAGCATAACAACTAGCCAGACTGATACTTTTGCACCATACAGACATGTCCACTGAATGCAACCAGAGCTATACGTTAATTATAGTACATGACACCCATCAATAACATATCACTACTCTCTAGAAAACGCTCTTGTGTAACTGTCTGCGAATCATCTTGCCCGTTTTGGCCATTTTGCTTTCTCTTCTTGCACCATGACTAAAATGGACTTTACAAAAACCATGAAGATGTCATTTTTACCAAACTATAGAAATGGTTTACTTGTATCAAACATGTCTGTAGAGCTGCTGGAAAAGCAAATGATCTTTCATTCTTTGCTGAGATGATGAAAAGTTTTGTGAGTGGCAGATGCTTTAGAGCAAAGGGTCATCAGATTGGCACCCCATTGTTAGATGTTTCGTTGATGTGAGCACTTGACTTCTTACATCTCCAGAGGGCACAACATTGCAGTCTGGTGTCCCAGATGCACCATCTCTCCATTGGGGCCCAAATGATGTCCTTCTTTCTCATTTCTTCCCTTTCTTTTATGCCTTGCCGATCCTGATCCTTGGATTCCCAGTGTCTTTAGTAATCTAACCATGTGTAACAGATCCTGCTGCAAATCCCCTACAGCCAACCAGCACTAAGAGAACCTGTACTTTCCATCGTCTTTGCATGACATCTAAGGCAAGCTCTGCAAATCTGAGATGTTTCCTCTCGTTTGCTTCTCAGACAGCTTCTTCCCAGGAGACGGTGAGTTCAGAGATGATTACAGCCTTTACACTGCTGGACCATAGCACTAAGTCTGGTCTGAGGGGTGTAGTGGTTATTTCTTGGCCTCATTTGTCCTAACCAGTTTCTCAGTAAAGAGGGGCCATGGAAAGCTGGAACAGGAACATCCATCCATTCCATCCATTATCCATAACCATTTATCCTGTGTAGGGTCGCGGGCAAGCTGGAGCCTATCCCAGCTGACTAAGGGTGAGAGGTGGGGTACACCCTGGACAAGTCGCCAGGTCATCGTAGGGCTGACACACAGAGACAAATAACCATTCACATTCACC
This sequence comes from Potamarius usumacintae, assembly GCA_025447855.1. Lineage (NCBI taxonomy): Eukaryota > Metazoa > Chordata > Actinopteri > Siluriformes > Ariidae > Potamarius > Potamarius usumacintae. The sequence continues at coordinate 7,236,250 of JAOEHJ010000006.1, read as the reverse complement.
TTCACACCTACGGTCAATTTAGAGCCACCAATTAACCTAACCTGTATGTCTTTGGACTGTGGGGGGAACCGGAGCACCCTGAGGAAACCCACATGGATACGGGGAGAACATGCAAACTCCACACAGAAAGGGCCCTATCAACCACTGTGCTCAAACCCAGAACCTTCTTGCTGTGAGGCAAAAGTGCTAACCACTACACTACCGTCATTTCTGTTCATAACAAATGAACTCTCTGACAGTTCCTCAACCTCAGCTACATCACTCCAGTTCATAACAGGACTCAGATAGAGATGAACAAGTGTCACGCTCCTGGGCTCACCCAACACTCTGGACTCCACTTCCCACAATCCCACTCACACACCTGACACTACCACATGCACTCCATCAGCCAACCCAGAGCCACTTCCTAGGCGTGGCTCCCCTGAGTTCTAATTGTCATCACCTGTACCTTTTTGTTTATGTCTGTATTGATACCTCTCTGTTTGTTTTGTCATTTGCACAGTATTGCCTCCACATTTCCGTGAGCCTACTAAGCATTTATATTTCTGATTGTGTTTCCGTGTATGACCCTTTTTGCCTTCCGGTTTCTTCCCATTTTGCCTAGCCCTTTTGTTTATCTGCTCATTTCTCTCGCTTCCCGGTTTCTCGATCTTCGCTTGTTTCTTGACTCCGATTTGCCTAGCCCTTGTGTTTATCTTGCCTGTGCTTTCCTGATTTCCGGTTCTTGGACTATTGCCCATTTCATGACCTTGATTTGTCTAGCCCTCACTACTTTGTTGGATTTCCCGGTATTGGCCTGGCCTGATTACTGTACATTGTCTTCTCTCACTGTATCTTTTAAAACCTTGAATTTATTCTTAATCTGCGAGCGTCTGGTTTGTCACAGTGGTGTTACAGAATACTGTGCCAACATGCAGACGGTGGATTACACGGAACTACAGGTGGCGCTTAGCAGTCAAGGACAGATGCTTGGACAACATCACTAGCATTTCGACTCCGTGACCCAGTCCATCCAGAATCTTACTCAGCAGCAGGGTGAGCAACAAAAACAGTGAGTACAGATCCCAGAAAGCATGAAAGAAATCACAATCCAACTCCGACTCAGCCCCCCCAGCGCGCTTATGGTCACTAACCAGGCTGCTCCCCCCATGGCAGGCACCTGTTCATTTGTTGTCAGCAAGCCGGAGAAATTTGATGGCTCACCTAATCAGTGTAAGGGTTGTCTGTTGCAATGTTCTATATTTTTTTTAATTACCCCCAGAGCTCAGACAAGGCTCGTATTTCTTTTGTGATTTCTCGCCTTAAGGGCAAGGCCTTAGATTGGGCTACTGCAGTTTGGCCCATTGTCCAGTTTGAGACTTACAACAATTTCATTAAAGAATTCAACACTGTTTTTAATCACGCCAATGAGGGTCGCTCTCAAGGGGAATTACTCACCCATTTACGTCAGGGTAATCGCTCAGTATCAGACTACACCTTGGAATTTCGCACTCTTGTGGCTGGGAGTGGTTGGAATGAGCTGGAGTTACTGTTAACATTTCGCAACGGTTTGAACCCTGACATACTAGCGGAGATGGCATGCAAGGACGATGGTCTTTCCCTGGAGAGGCTGATTTCCCTCGCCATTCGCCTGGACCAACTGAAGCACGAGAGAGGTCTGTGTAGATCTCCTATGGCTCCAGCTGCTGCACTGGCTCCTCGTCACCCATGTCCACCACTGACCCGGACTCCTAAGGAGCCAGAAACCCCTGAGCCCATGCAGTGTGACTCCTTCCGTTTGTCTTCAGAGGAGAGGCAATGACGTCTCCACGAAGGACTGTGTCTTTATTGCGGAGCTATGGGTCACCTCCTAAGTGACTGTCAAATCTGCCAACGCAGCACTTTGACACCGACACCGGGAAAGCGCTTGGAGCCTGCTCCACATGCTAATGTGGTGAGTGCACCCACTAAGGGATTGGTCTCCAAGTCCTTCCTCCTGCCTGTGACAGTTAACTACCCCCCGTCTGTCTGTGTGTTTTCAGCACTAATTGATTCCTGAGCTGAGGGGGATTTTATCCACGCCAAGCTGGTGGAGCAACTCCAGATTCCCATGGAACCACTGGAGTCACCACTGAGACTGACGGCTGTCGATGGGGATCCAGTTGGAGAGGGACTTGTTTCCCGGGTCACGAAACCCATTAATATGACTGTCAGTGCTTTGCATTCTGAAAAGATTCAGTTTTTTGTACTAAACGCTTGTGAGTATGCAATTATTTTAGGTTTATCTTGGCTCAGAAAACATAACCCCGTCATATCCTGGTCTAACAAGGAAATAATTTCGTGGTCTAGTTACTGTTATGATCATTGTGTCACACTTCCCACAGCTCTGGTGTCGTCTACCAATATAGAAAGCCCCAATGACAATGTCATAGTTTCTGTGCCCCCTGAATACAGTGATTTGCTAGAAGTGTTTAGTAAAAAGAATGCTACCAAACTTCCCCATCATAGAGAATATGACTGTTCTATTGAGTTACTAGATGGTGCGGTCCCACCTAAATCTAGGGTTTACCCACTTACTCAGGCAGAGGAGAGAGCTATGGAGGAGTATATTCAGGAGGCCTTACAACAGGGTTTCATCCGTCCTTCTACTTCCCCCACTGCTGCAGGGTTCTTTTTTTCAGCAAGAAAGACGGGGAACTTAGGCCCTGCATTGACTATCGTGGGTTAAACCAAGTCACAAAACCATATTCCTACCCGTTGCCCTTAGTTCCCATAGCGCTAGAGCAACTTCGTGGAGCACATATCTTTGCGAAAGTTGATTTAAGAAGTGCTTATAACCTAGTCCGTATAAAGGAAGGTAACAAATGGAAAACAGCATTTCTCACCACTAGGGGGCACTACGAGTATTTAGTAATGCCCTTTGGGTTGCGCAATGCCCCGTCCACATTTCAGGCTTTTATTAATGACGTACTCCGGGACATGCTTGGCAAATAAGTCATTGCATACATCGACGATATTTTGATCTACTCCCTGAATCTTGAAACACATATTTGTCATGTCCATTCCATCCTCACACATCTGCTTGAGAATCAGTTGTTTGTTCAAGGAGAGAAGTGAGTTTCAACTCCCTTCTACCTCCTTCTTAGGTTATGTCTTCAGTCCGGAAGGTGTCGTTATGGACGATGAGAAAGTGAGAGCCGTAACAACTTGGCCCGTCCCTATATCCATAAAAGAGCTCCAACGATTTCTTGGGTTTGCTAATTTCTACCGTTCATTCATTTGTAACTTCAGCAGTCTCACAGCTCCCCTTACCACCTTATTAAAGGGAAAGACCAAGAGACTTTTGTGGAACCCCCGGGTGCAGGAGGCATTCGAAGCCCTCAAGGTAGCCTTCACCTCTGCCCCCATCCTGAAGCATCCTGATCCCACTCAGCCTTTCATGGTGGAGGTGAATGCTTCTGAGGTAGGCACTGGGGTGGTGCTGTCCCAGTGCATAGGTGACCCCTGTAAACTACATCCCATCGCTTTCTACTCCCACAAACTGACCCCTGCCGAATGTGATTACAGTATTGGGGATTGAGAATTGCTGGCTATGAAATTAGTTTTCAAAGAGTGGCGCCATTGGTTAGAGGGAGCTACGCATCCCTTCCTCGTGTTAACAGATCATAAAAACCTAGAATATTTATGGTCAGCTAAACGGCTCAACCCCTGTCAGGCTCGATGGTCTCTCTTCTTTTCCCGGTTTGATTTTTCCATCTCTTATCACCCCGGATCCTGTAATACTAAAGCAGATGCTCTGTCTTGCATATATCCCAGTCCTGAATCTTCCCCGGAGGCAGTCAATGTACTACCCCCATCAGTTGTAGTTGCCCGCATTAGATGGGAAATAGATGAAGAGATCGACCGAGAACTAGCTGACACTTCTGCCCCTGTGCATTACTGCGTTTCCAATTCCTTTCATGTATCTCTCTTGAAACCTGTTGTCTCAGGTCCGTTGGATGAGGCCACACCTGATGTCACGCCCCCACCTCCGGTGGATGTGGAAGGTACCCCGGTGTATGCTGCACACTGGTTGCTGGACTCCAGAAGGAGAGGAGGGACTCTGCAGTACCTTGTGGACTTGGAGGGCTATAGGCCCGAGGAGCATAGCTGGGTTCTCACACGAGATATCCTGGATCCAGGGCTGGTGGAGGAGTTCTATCAGCGTCATCCAGAGAAACCTGCGACTCGGCCTAGGGGCCGTCCCAGGCACCATGGGTCTAGCCCTCCCAGCAGTCTGCACAGCAATGGTCCCAGAGGTCATCTGTGGCGACGACCCTCTGTCCAGCACTGTGGCAGTTCTGATGGCTCGCTCAGGAGTGTTCCCGGCAGCGTGGTGGGTGGTCGCCCTTGTCCCTCGGCCTCCTTAGACTCCTGGGGGGGGTACTGTCACGCTCCCGGGCTCACCTAACACTCAGGACTGCACTTTCCACAATCCCCCTCACACACCTGCCACTACCACGTGCACTCCATCAGCCGACCCGGAGCCACTTCCTAGGAGTGGCTCCCCCGAGTTCTAATTATCGTCACTTGTACCGCTTTGTTTATATCTGTATTTATACCCCTCTGTTTGTTTTACCCTTTGCACAGTATTGCCTCCACATTTTTGTGAGCCTACTGAGCGTTTCTATTTCTGATTGCATTCCTGTGTATGACCCTTTTTGCTTTCCGGTTTCTTCCTGTTTCGCCTAGCCCTTGTGTTTGTTTGCTTGTCTCTCTCGCTTCCCAGTTTCTTGAGCCCCGCCTGTTTTTCGACTCCGATTTGCCTAGCCCTTGTGTTTATCTTGCCTGTGCTTTTCTGATTTCCGGTTCTTGGACTATTACCCGTTTCCTGACCACGATTTGTCTGACCTGGCCTGGCTTTTGTACATTGTCTTCTCTCACTGTGTTCATTAAAACATTGAGTTTATTTTTAATCCGCAAGCGTCTGGTTTGTCACAGCTGCGTTACAAGTTGCTTCAGAGGCATTAGGTTTTGTAAGCGTTGTGGCAATAATACAACAATCCGTTGACAGAAAATGTACTTTTAATACTTAAGTATTTTTAAAAGGAAGTACTTCAGTACTTTCACTTAAGTAAAAATTTGACTGTACAACTTGTATTGGAGTAACATTTGACCAGTGGGCTCTGTACTTTGACTTAAGTAAGGAAGTTGGGTACTTTGTCCAACTCTGACTGTTTGTGTCTCCATGGTGATAAATGCTGTCCATCGAATAGTTTTAATAGCTTTAAACCAAAACACAGCATCAAGTTTCTGCTTCACTGTGGATCAACATCGCCTCTCTGAACTCTTTAAAAAGTGACTTTGGACAAAGAAAGCCATGGATTTCTGAAGACTTCTGGAGGATCTGAAGCCCTGGACCCTCGGGGAGATTGCCTGTGCTGCAGGACTGCTTGTGCTGTCTGCTGGGGCAGGATACTGCGTTTACTGGCTAGAATGCAGAATAGCGGACCCAAAACAGCGGACCCAAAACATCCAGGTTTTTCCGGTCATGTGACGCGAGATGTCAGGCAAGATCTCAGACAGACTCTATTGCTAAGGCTTAATTAGAAATTAGAAATGGGTGAAGTACACAAATATACTGAGTTCTTCTCCATTTTTTTCAGTTTTACCTTTCAATTTTGGGGGGTTTGGGGGGGGTCCTCCCCCAAAGTGAACAAGCCTTATGAAGCCCCATTTTGTCCTGTACCTCTTTGTTTGAGCAAGGGGGTTGATGAAGACAGGGGGATCCCCCCCACAGAAAAATGGGATTCAATATTTATCACACTCACCTTCATAGAAACAGGTCGCCACTGGTATCAAAGTACGAGTGATCCAGACCGATGGAGGTAGCTGAACCTGAAGTAGTAGGAGAGGTGGAGGTGGATTCTGGAGAATGTTCATTTTCTTTGTCACAGTCTTTATTGGGGTTGTAAATAAAGACAACCCCAATAGGGTTAGGGTTAAAAACCATTTTTTTTCCGGTCATGTGACACGAGATGTTGGGATGTCTCATTCAAAATGGTGACTGGAAAAACAAGATCTTACTTGGCTCTGCTATTCTGCAGTAGCTCCTGTTTACTGCTGCATGCTGAGAGGAAGTGCTCCTCTGGATCACACCCACACTCAGCCTCATCCTCACAGTAGGAGGGCTTTCACTCACTCATGTGTCTTTACTGCCTCACTGTTTTTACAATAAAATCAGGTTCAACTTACACCGTGTAACAGTCTAATTTTATCTCGCTCACAAACGACCTTATCTATTGGTGTGAATTTGCCTCATGCTAGGTACCATGGTAGCGAACTTGGCTACTGGTTTAAATTACACACTAAAACCCTTAACTGAGCTCCTTACCTTGGCTTAAGAATTTACTTTATTTGCACAATATAATATTTACCCCATTACTACATTAGCAGGTCACTTTTAACAACCCTGGCTACTGGTTTTACACTAAATCATGCTCAGTGTAGTGATTATCCAGCTAGTGATAAATAAAATATTATTACCAGCTTCTCTCTCTCTCAGACATGTGTTCATTTAGGATTATTAAATGAAACGTGTTTTTTTAATTAGAAGAAGCTACTTGCCAACACCAAATCTGTGCGTGGGGAAAACACTGGTCTAACATTAGCTACACTGCTAACAAACCTGGCTAATTAGCCTGGCAGCTAACATGAAGATAAATATTATATTGAGTAGAACTAAGCATGAAAATGAGTAGCTGGTAAAATATTCTCCTTTCCTGTCAATGCTTGGACATGAATTATACAACCGAATAGTTCTCTCAATACCACTGTATTTTAAGGTCTCAACACAATACAATGTTTATCCTAAAGTTACCTACTAACTAATAAACTTGGCTATTGGTTTTAAATGTATGATAGAAAATATTACTTGTAATTGAAGTTGTAATTCTGAGTAACATAAAACTGGTTTATTGCAGAGCCTGTGGATGTGCGGCAGGAATCAGTAGATCCCTCAGTCCTCCAGGTACATGTCTGTTACAGGGTACGGTAATAGTTTAGCTACATTGGAAACATGTAGTTTGCGTCTGCCTAAGTGTGTGTGTGTGTTCATATTTTCCCCTTTGTGAGGATATTGACATCCCACCTTTGTTGTAAGGACCTTTGCCTCGGTCCTCACAAAATACAAAATTTTCGTTTAAAATCAAGTCCACTGACCATACTTATCATAATGATCATTTTTGCTAAACATTTTTTTAGTCCTCACATTAGTGAGGACATAATTTACATGCACGTGTGTGTGTTTCTGAGCCTCTGCACTCTCCTGATCTGTTACATTTCACCCAGTGGAGGATTTTTTTTTCATTGGTCAGTTCAAATTTTGGAGGAAAAATCGCTCTGGGAAAATGGGGGCTGGGTTTAGACCTTCAGGAGGGAAAATTTAAGGGCCCATTCCCACAACACCGAGAACTACAGTTAGGTCCATAAATATTTGGACAGGGACAACATTTTTCTAATTTTGGTTCTGTACATTACCACAGTGAATTT
>JAOEHJ010000006.1:6665171-6676828 GCA_025447855.1 Potamarius usumacintae | reverse complement strand
GTCAGCTGGGATAGGCTCCAGCTTGCCTGCGACCCTGTAGAACAGGATAAAGCGGCTAGAGATAATGAGATGAGATGCTGTTACATGAAATTAATCAACAATTACTCAACCCTGAAGTTGATTATTTTGTATATTACATCACCACTTCCTGTAGAGATTTATTCCTCTGACACCACACTGATTAGCCAATGATTACACTGTTTAATTTATTGCAAAGAAACACTACATCCTGACACTTCTTATCCGTTTATAGTTACATTTAATGTTGTGGAATGTCCATGAAATGGGTCAGTTCCTGTTCTCAATTGTGTTATAGCAGCTATAATCAGTTGTTCCCCTCACCAGTCTCTCTTTCAAAGTTAAAAAGAGAAAAATATACACAGCTTGTCATGTGTCATCAAGTCCTCCAAGTTACAGCTTTACCTCTGACACTGCAGACTCCTTCTTCAAACTTTTAAATAAACATCCTACTTGAAGAAATCTTCAACATATCAAGGACCACACACGTTTTTCTACATTACTACAGAAATTATAAATACAATCATTAACATGAGCTGCAGTTACAGAAAATACTGGAGTTAATTAACTGACAAAGCTAAATTTTAAAATATTACAAGAATTAAAGCAGAGTTTTCAACAGTTTGTTCTACAAAGCTCCAGCATGACTCGGTCACGTCAGACAGCTGGTTATGGCTTTAAACACACAGAGAATAACGGTGATTATTGATTTGCGGTGGCTTAAGTGGGCGTGTCTTACCCTCTGGAGTGAAACACAGGGTGTTAACGGTGTCATGGTGCCAGTGTTGAGTGGAATATGTGTACTCTTTCTTCTGATTGAAGTTTCTCCTGAGAAACAAACAAAACAAAAAACACATCAATTAATTTAAATCCTCAGTTTGATCACCATGTATACACCATGTGCAGGTCTGAACACTCAGGACTCTCACCAGAGGCGGATTTTGCCGTCTTCGTGTCCAGTAGCGATGCAGTCATCTTTCGGGTGACAGGCCACACAGGTGAAAGCATTTCTGGCACCTTTCTTATCCGTAGGCTTCAGAGAGAATCTATATTAAAAGATAAATGAATTAGAATTCGGCCACTTTGGTAACTAGAAACCAAACATGAGCAAAAACATGGCTCAAGCATGACACTGGGCCTGTTTCAGCACACCCTTAAACTCACAGTTCTATTACAGTAACAGCTGTGTCACACTATCAACACGTGTGTATGCATAATTTAAATATACACACACACGATGGCTGTCTACTCGTTTGACGAGCAAGACCATCGCTGACAAGTTGACCAATGGCTGATTATTCCTATGCACATGAGATCGACAGTGACTTTTGAAGCCAGCAAGTGATTTACAGAGTTTGCCACAAATACTGCAGACTAGGTCTATGGTTGTGGCCTGACGGTTGGTTCTGCCAGGTGGAGGATCTTGGAGTTTTGAAACGTCTTCAAAGTCCAGATCGGCTCTTGCAGACTTTCTTGCAGATATGACGCATAAGTGGGTCTGCCGGAACGAACTGAGTATAGTCTGTAGGGGGATGGTCTGTATGACTTCTGAGATGGCTTCGAAGCCCTGCATTTGACAAGCAAATATGGCCACACTCATTACAGCGGAACTGAGGCACATCTGTATCTACTTCCTCTCCTTTGCGGGCAGCTCTTTTGGTTTTGGCTCAGCCTATTGACTTAGCATGGAATGAACGACAGCCTCCGTGTATCTGTTGTCTCCAAGTATTCCTATAACCAGCCTGTTCTTCCCAGTTTAAGATATTAAGATAGAATTTTAACAGGAAATCTTTAACACAGCCTTTGAAATGCTTCTTGGGTTTTTGTTGAGGTCTCTTTCCCCTCAGCTAGCGCTCCGTAAAATATCTGTTTGGGGATACGGCTTTCATCCAGCTGAACCAGATGTCCCGCCCAGCGAAGGCGGCGCTTGTGTATTTGAGTTTCTGAGTGTATCGTCTCGCTCCAGTACTTCTGCGTCTGGAACATGTGCGATGCACTGGATGCCAAGGATTGATCGCAGACAAGGTTGATGAAAGCGCTCCAAAAGATCTAAAATGTTTCCTATAAGTCACCCATGTTTCAAAAGAACAAGCATTATAGACATCTAATTTTGTTTTCTTCTTCAAGCCTTTCTGAGACCATACATGGTCTTGAAGAGCAGAAAAGGCATCAATGGCTTTCTTAAGCCGGAGTGAGATTTCATCGTCAAGGGAACATTGACGATGAAAGATATAATCACACTACCAAGGTAGGTAAAGTGATCAACAACTTTCAGCTTCTTCCCATCCACAAATGGAAGGTTGTACATAGGCTGCGCCTGGAGCTGGTTGAAACATGACGATTGTCTTATCCAAACTGATTATCAGACCAAAAGCTTTGCATGATTCGGACAACCTGTCCATCAAACACTGCATATCAGCAGCAGTGTGGGAGACCAGGTCACAGTCATCAGCGTGAAGGAGATCACAGGCAATCGTTAGAAGAACTTTCGATTTAACTGAAAAGCAGTGCATGTTGAAAAGCTTGCCTGTACTACGATACCGCACATACACACCTTGGTCACAGGTCTTGAAGGCATCCATAAGAACCATGGAAAAGAAGATGGAGAACAAAGTTGGTGCACCTAGATCTCCCTGCTTAACACCATTCTCCACTTTTAAGGGTTCAGACATGATGCCGCCAACAATTATAGAAGCCTCCATGTCATCATGGAAGGACTTGACCAGGTTTATGAAGTGTGGGGGGAAGCAAAGCTTTCCAAGAATAATCCAGAGTGCTTCTCTGTTGACCGTATCAAATGCCTTTGTGAGATCGACAAAGACCTGATACAAGCACTGGCCCTGTTCTACACACTTTTCTTGGATTTGGCACGCTGTGAAAATCATGTCTGTTGTTCCTCTATTTGCTCTAAAACCACACTGGGATTCTGGAAGGACTCTAACACAGATATGGTCATTCAGTCTGGAAAGAATTATGCCAGACAAGATCTTTCCAGCTGCACATAATAGTGCTATGCCTCTATAGTGCTCACAGATTTCATGGACACCCTTGCCCTTGTACAGAGGAATCAAAATAGCATCCCTCCATTCTTTTGGGACTACTCCATGGATCCAGATGTCTAAGATAACTCTGAACATGATATCAGTTAAGTGCTCTCCTCCAAACCAAAATATCTCGTCAAACAATCCATCTTGACCAGCTGCTTTTCCAAGATTTAGCTTCGCAATGGAGTTGCATACCTCTTCCATAGTGGGTGGCATTTCCATTGTGTAGGCTATGGTATCTAAAACTGCAGGATCCACATGTGATTCTCTATTCAAGAGCTCGGATAAGTGTTTTTTCCATCAACTGATTATTTTGTCCATTGTCGTGCACACCTCCTTGCCATCTTTTGACCTCAGACGAGTAATTCTTGCCACACGAGGCCCAAAGGCTTGCTTAATTAGGCTGTACAGCTCCTTGCTGTTTTTTAATTCAGCAGTGGCCTGCATCTCTGCTGCAAGATTTGACCACCATGTGTCCTACATTGTCCGCAGAGTGTGCTGTACATCAGCCTTAGCTTGCTTAAATTCCTCATTCAGTTGCTTTCTCTGAGTCTCTGATAGATTTTTCTGCATAAGGTGTTTATGTAAATTGTTCTTGGTAGAAAGAGTGGCACTTACGGCTTGACCATTTTCATCAAACCAGTCTCGGGATTTGGAAGACACAGTGCCAACAACATCCTTAGTGACATTGTAGATTTGCTTACGGGTAACCTTCCATGAGTTGGAGTATGTCACTGTGCCGAGTCTTTCCTGCAAGATGGCCTGTGTATCTGATGAGTAAAGTTGGGCAACATCTAGATGTTTAGGAAGCTTAACTGTCTTACGTGACCAAGCAGCAGGCTTTATGACCAAACACATCTTCGATCTAACAAGAGCATGATCTGTCCAGCAGTCTGCTCCATGCAAGGAAGGGACATTGCAGACATCTTGCATGTCACACTTACGCACGATTACATAGTCTAGCAAGTGCCATTGTTTAGATCTTGGGTGCATCCATGTTGTTACATGGTAACCCTTATGCTGAAATTGCATGCTAGAAATAAACAACTGAAACTTGGTGCACAGTTCAAGCAGCAGTAAACCATTGTCGTTTACGTTGCCTACACCATAACACCCAAGGTAACTCCATGTCTGCCAATCCTTGCCAACTCTGACATTAATATCACCAAGAAGGACAATCTTATCAGAATTCGGAATAGATCGCAATACATTCCATAGGTCTTCATAAAAGAGGTTCTTATAGTCCTCAACACTAACGAGGGTAGGTGCATAGACACTGATCAAGGTTGCGTATCTACCTCCACTTAGATGAAGACATGAAAATCATGATTCTGTCAGTGGTACCACAGGGCAATTCATACAGCTTGGAAACCACGGTGTTGCAGATCACAAATCCAACACCTGCTTCTCTGTGATCTTCTAGCTTCCTTCCTTTCCAGAAAAAGGTACAACCCCCAGCAGTTTCTTGAATTTGCCCATCGTCAGAAAGCCGGGTCTCCGAGAGAGCAACTATGTCAACAGAACACTTTTCGAGTTCTTTGCAAATCAAGGCAGTTCGTCATGCAGGTGAGGATCACTCAGGATTGTCAAGGAGGGTCCGTACATTCCAACAGGATATATTAAGCTTAACATTTGATCTAGTGTTTTGAGTGCAAAGTGGACATCCGCCAGCAGTGCTAAACTGGCCAGATGGAAAAGGAGCAGGCAATGTTTGGGTCACCTTTTCTAGACCCCTCCAAATTTACTGGTGACCAGTGCTCTCCCTGAAAAGGGCGGCTCAGTCACCCTTGGAGCAACCGAAAGTCATCTCTGCCCCATATCGATGAACTACCGACTTTGTATCTGCCAAGGGCCGCCAGTGTGCAGGTCGGCAGCTACGTACCTCCAGCTCGTCAGGCCTGTATGCATCACCACCTTTCCATCACCACTGGGCTTGAAAGTCAACACAAGATCTCGTGTCAGCAATGCCTGTGCAAGGGTTTTAAGTCATGTGTGGCTTGCACAACACCGCAATGACTCTCACTAGCGATACTAACAACCCAGAGACAAGCAAAATGCAAGATATCCAGCTTAGTACAGCAGCAGGTTTTATATATGAGTTAGCCTTCTCCTAGAGGGATGGCTTGACAAAGACGAGGAGCCCCACACTCCCAGCGGGCTTACTGCGCCCTCAGACACCAACCCGAGTATTTCTACGTCCCGACGCATAGTGATGGCTTTTGAAATCAGAGTGAGCCCTCTCCTAGACAGACTGCCAACCTGTCTAGGAGAGACGCATGCCATTTGGAGCATTTTAAAATTTAAAACTTTTATACATACATACATACAGGGACACAAGTGTTCTACTGGGAAATACGCTACTTGTATTTTTCATACAAACTACATCTGGGACATTGAGTGAGTGTTTGTTTTTTAACATAGACATGAGTGTTTTACTGTTGTACTGGGGGCAGCCATGGCCTGAAGGTTAGAGAAGCAGCCTTGGCTCCAAAAGGTCGCTTGTTCAATTCCTAGGACTGGCAGGAAAAATGTGAGGGGAGTTGAATGAATGAACAGCACTTTTCTCTCCCACTGTATCATGGCTGACATGCCCTTGAGCAAGGCACCTATCTTCCAACTGCTCCCCAGATGCTGTAGCATAGCTGCCCATTGCTCTGGGTGTGTGGGCATGTTCATTGCTCACTTGTGTGTGCATGAATGTTCACTGCTTCAGATGGGTTAAATGCAGAGAAGGAATTTTGCTGTGTTTGAGTGTACATGTGATAAATAAAGTCTTCTTCTACTTGAAATACACCACTCGTATTTTTCATACAAACTACATCCGGGACATCGAGAACTATAACCGTGATGTATTTTTCAAGATCATATTCACATTCCAGAGGTTTTCAGTGGGGTTCAGGTCTAGAGATTGAGCTGGCCATGACAGGGTCTTGATCTTGTGGTCCTCCATCCACACCTTGATTGACATGGCTGTGTGGCATGGAGCATTGTCCTGCTGAAAAACCGAATCCTCAGAGTTAGGGAACATTGTCAGAGCAGAAGGAAGCAAGTTTCCTTCCAGGATAACCTTGTACATGGCTTGATTCATGTGTCCTTCACAAACAAAAATCTGCCCCATTCCAGCCTTGCTGAAGCACCCCCAGATCATCACCAATCATCCACCAAATTTCACAATGGGTGTGAGACACTGTGGCTTGTAGGCTTCTCCAGGTCTCCATCTAACAATTAGACAACCAGGTGATGGGAAAAGCTGAAAATTGGACTCATCAGAGAAGATTACCTTACTCCAGTCCTCTATGGTCCAATTCTTATGGTCTTTAGCAAACCTCAGCCTGGCTCTTCTTTGCTTCTCATTGATGAAGGTTTTTTTTTCTAGCTTTGCATGACTTTAACCCTGCCCAGAGGAGCCTATTTTGAACTGTCCTAGCCATGCACATAACCCAAGCTGCCATTTGCCATTCTTTTTGTCAGTCACTTGATGTCATTCTATGCTTGTTGAGTGACATTCGAAGGAGTTGACAATTATTCCAGTCAGTGGAGAGTCATTTTTGCCCTTGCCAGTCTGTAACTTTGTTGTCTCCAATGTCTGCTGCTTGACCTTGTTCTTATGAACTGTTGTCTTTGAATTTTTTGAGGATGGAAGCAACTTGACACTCACTGTATTCCTCTGCCAGTAAAGCCAGAATTGAACCCTTATTTTTCTCACTCAAAGCTTTTCTTTTTAACTCTTTTGACATGATGAATAGATATTTTTGTATTCCAATTAAATTTAAGGTACTACAAACACTGTTTTTGCCATCCAAACTGATTCTATTGCAAGAGGATAGTGATGACCACAGCAGTGGTTTTTATATTTTTCCTTGTTAAATATGATTTGGTTCAGATGATCACCAAATCAGTACCTGCCTTCCAGTTATGGCACTGTGCTGAGCCAACATGTATCAGACCTCCCATGAAAATTTGGATAGTAAACTAACCAGATAGCTTGTACTGAAGTAGTGAACAGTCACAATTTGTGTTTAAACATAACTAACAGCTTAAATTGCTCCAAAACCACTGGTAAAAGCTCAGAAATCTTCTAAAACAGACACTGTGTGAACTGAGAATAGCAGACTCAAATGCTAGCAATGAAGACTCGAATGTGGTGACTAGCCCAAGCCAAATTGTTAACGCCATTCATACAATGAAGGAGGACTTTATATTGAGATTTGATGGTCTATTAAGCAGTCTATTAAGCAGGGATAAATTAGGGATAAAATTAGCTTATGTTTAAAGTCTTTATTTTTTTGTAAAGCTGGCAATGTTTGTTGTTAAAACCACTATACAAATAAACTTGAATTGACTATTCAGAGAGTACAGGGGGAACTGAAGGCAGTGTCTGTGTGTGTTACAGAGGCAGAGGACAGAATTAGGATGAATCAAGATGATATAGAATCACTGAAGACTCAGACCAACATGATGAAAGCAGCTATTGAAGAGCTGGTTTTTAAAATAGACAACTTGGAAAACCGGGCCTGCTGCTCAAACCTTTGCCTGGTTGGCCTTCCAGAGAAGAAAGAAGGGACTGACATTTGTGCTTTTCTGGAAAATTGGATTCCTGAAGTGCTTGGTGAATATTATTTCCCACGGCCCTTGCTGATAGAGAGGGCGTATAGAATTGGTGGACCCACCGTTACCGGTACTGAGGCTATGGATTGTAAAGTAGATAAAGTAACTGCCCTCTATAAGGACAATCTTGCTCTTGTGTCATTTGAAGAATTTAAGGCCACATACAGGAGTTCTACAAAACATTTCATTAAATATCTTCAACTGAGAAGCTTCATATTGGCCAGGCAGTGTAATAGTTTGAAACTTCCCCCTCTGTCAACCCTTGAAGATTTCACATTAAGATTTTTTAACTCCAGGGGGCAAGTGTCTTTATTATATGACCTGTTTGTAAGTAAATTCAAAGAGTCATCACAAAACATATTACAGTCATGGAGAACAGATTTGCAGGAGAAGTTAACAGAGGAAGAATGGTCCAAAGCATGTTTTACAGCTCAAACCCAAACTGTGAATACAAATTCAGAGTTATTACAATATAAATCGATAAGCAGACAGTATATTACCCCAAGTAGGCTGCACCTTTTCAACCCAAATAGTCCCGATACTTGCATTAAATGTAAATATCAGAAAGGCTCTTTATTTCATCGCATATGGGAATGCCCTCTGATACTCTCTTTTTGAAAGAAAGTGTTGGACCTGGTCAGTTGAATCATTGGTAAAGAAGTGCCTCTCAATCAAAAACTAAGTTTACTGAATATTTACCCGGATGACTTTATGACCTCTAAAAATGAAAGATCCTTACTTAATATCTGTTTTTTTAGAAGCTAAAAGATGAATATGGAAAAAAGAGAAATCTTGTGTTACTTCATAAGGGCTGACAGGAATGACTTTGCTTTAAAAAAAGATACAAGGCACTACAAAGAAGAAGTTTGACAAGTTTTGGAAAATTTGGAAGAGTTTCTGTAATTTCCTTAAGAACAATAATACTGAAGTAGATGGTTGGAATAATGAGCAGAACTGAGCTTTTTTTTTTGGGGGGGGGGTCATTGAGTTTTTTTGTTTTTGTTTTGTTTTTTTGGCTTGCTTGTTTTTACCTTCAGAATGCTTCATTTATTTATGTACTCATATGTGTCAGTAACTGTGGCGAAAACACGAGTTTGAAGCAGCCTCCAAACATGGCTCCTCCAGACTACAAGTCTCATGAGTCACAGCGGCCTCTGTCACCTGACTATTAGTACACCTGTCTCTAATCCAGGAATCACCCTGAACACCTATATATACTCAGCTCTCACTTCCACACTTCGTGAAGTATCGTCTAGTTTCTCCATGTCTAACTTTACTGAAAAGTTTGTTTTCTGCCTGACTTCCAGTTTATGACACATGTTCATGGTTATCCTTGACTTTGTCTTCTGCCTACTCTCTGTTGCGTTGTTTGCCGATTGACTGACCCTCGCTCGTTTCCTATGATTTCTGCTCTACGATTTGGCTCAGCATGCTGTTTGTGAAGCCCCTGGTCTCCCCTGTGCCTGCATCCATAAGTGCCTGCACTCTGACAGGATACTTCACCACAACATGGATGCAGCAGAGGAGTCAATGCAGACTGTACGCAATGCTCAAAGGCATTTGTTGGGAGAACATCAGCAGATGCTTAGTGACCTCAACACCAGGATGACGCAGCTTGCTGCTGTAATGTCACAGGCCCTCCTAACATGCCCCGAATCTCCTGCCAGCACAGTTCCTGAAAAATTCTTAGGTGAAGTGTCACAATGTAAAGGATTTCTGCTTCAATGCTCCCTATACTTCTCTTCGCTCTCCAGGGTGTCTGATGAGCAAAAGATTGCTAAATTTCTCACCTTACTCACAGGAAAAGCTCTAAAGTGGGCCAGCGCTGTCTGGGAGCAAGGTGGAGAACACATCACATCCTATGACCGGTTCCTTGAACTATTTAAATGCACTTTTGATCACAAACCAGAGGGGAAAGAGGTTGGTGAAAGTCTCCTCTCCATCAAGCAGGGAGACAGAAGAGTAGTCGAGTACACTCTGGAATTTCGCACAGTGGAGGCTGGTAATGGGTGGAATGAGCCTGCATTAAAAGCCATGTTCCGTCAAGGATTGTGCCCTGAAGTGCTGAGCAAGATGGCCTGTCAGGATGAACATTTATCTCTCGACGCCCTCATTGACTTAGCCATCCACTTGGACCACCGAATCCAGAGCAGGCCCTCACCACGACCCTCAACTCTGCCATCTCAGCCCTTAGATTCTCCAACCCTCATGGAGGTCTCATGCACACGGTTGCAACGATCAGAGTGAGAAAGAAGATGGCGAGATGGGCTATGTTTTTACTGTGGTGATGTGAGCCATATCATAGCCAAATGTCCAATATGCCCACCTCGGGGAGGCACTGCCCACCAAGTCAGTGAGCATCCCAGCCTGGTGAGTTCTATAACCAGCTATCCCACACAATCTCTCAAATTGTCTGTGCTGCTGATCCAGCCAGATTCCATTCATATCCTCTCTGCACTTATAGACTCTGGGGCCAAGGGTTACCTCATCAATGGCTTGATTGTCCAGCAACTCAACCCACCCACTGACATCCTGCCAAGACCCATTAAAATAAAGACCATTGATAGGGGGCCCATAGGAGAAGGTTTGATTACTACTCGCACTGCTGCTCTCCTGATTCAGGTGGAGGCCCTCCATTCTGAGCACATCTCGTTATTCATCACCTAAACTGCTAACCACAACATCATTCTAGGGTACCCTTGGCTTCAACTCCATGACCCCTTAATTTCCTGGCAGCAGAAGGATATCATTCAGTGGTCAATGGCATGTTTCAAAAACTGTTTGCAAAGCCCCCAGCTAGCCATCTCATCTACTTCTGTGGAAAGTCCCCTACCCAATTCCCTTGATAAAGTTCCGGCCTTCTATTTGGATCTAAAAGAGGTTTTCAGTAAGGGTAAAGCTAATGGTTTGCCCCCTCATCGCTCCTATGATTATGCCATCAACCTCCTCCTCGGCATGTGTCCACCCCATAACCGTATCTACCCATTGTCCCTAAAGGAGCAAGCTGCCATGGAGGATTATGTACAGGAAGCACTAAAACAAGGATACATCAGACCCTCCACCTCTCCAGCATCTGCAGGCTTCTTCTTTGTGGAAAAGAAAGGAGGAGCTCTCCGGCCCTGCATAGATTACCGAGGACTAAATCAAATCAGTGTGAAATATCCCTCTCTACTCCCTCTGGTGCCCACAGCCTTAGAACAGTTGAGATCAGCAAAAATATTTTCAAAACTGGACTGCTGCAGTGCCTATGATCTGGAAAGAATCCAAGAGAGGGATGAATGGAAAATGGCCTTTACCGCTACCGCTGGCCATTTTGAGTACTTGGTAATGCCGTATGGCCTTTCTTCAGCTCCAAGCATCTTCCAGTGCCTGATTAATGATGTTTTAAGAGACACATTGGGTCAATTTGTCATTGCATGCATCGACGATATTCTGATATATTCCCCAGACAAGGAAAGACATGTTAAACACATCAGGTCAGTGCTATCCCATCTGCTTGAGAACCACCTCTTTGTCAAAGCTGAGAAATTCCAATTTCATGTCAACCAGATGTCCTTCCTTGGATACATAATCAATTTAGAGGGATTAAGCATGGACCAGACAAAGGTCTCCTGTGAAGGAAATTTAGTGAATGAACATTCCTATTCTCTGTGTTTCTCTGTGTTGAGCTCAAGTGGCCTAGTGTAATTGCTTTTCTATGTCCTTGGCAACTTTGGCTGGTGATAAGCAGGCTGCGCATCTCAGAGCACACCAGGTGCATGCTCTAACAAAGCTTCATAGAAAGCCTCGAGCCAATCACATGCAGACACGAGCAGTAAGCAAATGCCTTTAGAGTATAATAGATAACAGCCACTAAGACACAACTCAGAGTGGGCACTCTTGGCATCACCTGAGGTGGTGTCTTCTTCTTCTTCTTCTTTTTCCTTTCCTGTTTTATATCTCTGTTTTATATGATCTACTATAATAAATAACTGAAAAGACAACTGC
>JAOEHJ010000006.1:6348901-6360319 GCA_025447855.1 Potamarius usumacintae | reverse complement strand
TCATTTGTTTAACTGGATTCTCTTTATCTACTTTTAGGACTTGTGTGAAAATCTGATGATGTTTTAGGTCATATTTAGGCAGAAAAATAGAAAATTCTAAAGGGTTCACAAACTTTCAAGCACCACTGTATATTCAGAGGAAGTTAAAAAGAAACTGATATTTCTTAAGCAGGGATGCTATGAAGCAGGAAGTAAAGTGTTGAATTTATTGATATATAAATTGGGGAAACAACAGGCAGATAATACCATCAATAAAATAAGATGCCCTCAAACTAAGAAAATACAGTATAAACTTGTCAGTAATGGTATTGAGAGCAACAGCTCGAAACGAACTTCAAGCATGACTTCTCAGGACTACAACGCCCAAGATCCACAGTGCCCCCTGTCTCCAGCTTATTAGTACACCTGACAGTCATTACCTGTCAAACAGCCACGCTACTTAAACCTCTCTCACATTCACTCTCACTGCAAAGTATCGTTCTAAGTTTACCCAGTCATACCAAGTCTTTCTAGTTCTGCCTGTCTCTTGTTTCTTTGACCCTTGCTACGTTTATCTTTCCTAGTTTCTCGTCTTCTCTTCATTGGTCTGTTTACCAATTGACCAACCCCTGCCTGCCTTTGACTTCGAGTATTGTTTTGTGATTTGGCTATGTTTCCTGTTTGTTTCCCTGCGCTCCCCTGCACATTAAATCCGTGTCTGCAACGTGACAGGATACTTTGCCTTAATATGGATACAACAGAGGAGGTGAAGCAAACAGCTTTAAATGCTCAGGGACGCTTCTTGGGAGAACATCAACAGAGGCTTGCAGACCTAAACACCAAGATGGTACAGCTAGCAGCTGTGATGTCGCAGGCCCTCCTAATGCGTTCTGATGCTTCTTCGAGTTCTGTGCAACTTCTCCCTATTCCCGAGAAATATGCCGGTGATCCCCTCAACTGTAAGAGATTTCTGCTTCAGTGCTCCATGTACTTTGCTACCATGCCTAACATCTCAGAAGAACGTAAGATTGCTAAATTCCTTTTGTTCCTTACTGGTAAAGCGCTACAGTAGGCTAGTGCAGTATGGAAGCATGGAAAGGAGCATACGACATCTTATGAACGTTGGCTTGAGTTATTTAAATGAGTGTTTTCATCACGAACCTGAGACGATTGAAGTCGGCAAAAGTCTACTCACCATCACACAAGGCTCATGGAGAGTCACTGAGTACTGGTATGCATTGGATTTCAGAACTCCTGCAGCCGCTAGTGGATTGAATGAGCCGGCTTTGAAGGTGGTGTTTTGCCAAGGTCTTCGCCCTGAGATATTAAGTGAACTGGCGTGTAGAGATGAACATCTCACCTTGGAGTCTCTCATAGACCTCGCAATCCGACTGGATCATCTACTCTCCAGCCGACCCTCTCTCAAGGAGGACACTAGGCCAGCTCAGTCAGTTGATGCGTCCACACCCACGGAGGCTTAACAAACCTGTCTGAAGTGCTCCGAACAAGAAAGAAGGTGATGAGAGAGGCTATGTTTTTATTGTGGGAGTTCAAGTCATCACATCACCCAGTGTCCAGTTCATCCACCTTGCACCAGCCCCGTTGAAACAACATCTAACTCGGTGAGTCCGGTGAGAAACTTTAACTCACAATCGTTTAAAGTACCTGTATTGTTGAAACTGCCAGCCTTGACCCACATGCTATCTGCCTTTGTTGACTCACGGGTGGAGGGGAATTTCATTGACAGCTCAATCATCCAGAAGTTTGATCTGCCCACAACCCCTCTGCAGAGTCCACTCAGCATTAGGACCATCGACGGAGGACCAATAGGAGATGGTCTTGTCACTACTAGAACTGCTCCCGTTCACATTCAAGTGGGAGTACTCCACTCAGAACTCATTTCACTCTTAGTGACCTCCACCATCAATCACGATATCATCCTGGGATACCCATGGTTGCAACTCCACGACCCATTAATATCGTGGCAGAATAAAGAGATCCTCCAATGGTCCTCCATGTGCTTTCAGAACTGTTTGTTATGTTCACAACTTTGTCTTTCCTCTACTTCAGTAGAAAATCCACAGCCTGATTCCTTGGACAATGTCCCTGAATGTTATTCTGACCGGAAGGAGGTCTTTAGTAAGTTTGTGGTCTACCACCACACCACCCTTATGATTACACCATCGATCTCCTGCCAGGCACGTCACCTCCATGCAGCCATATATACCTTCTTTCCCAGAAGGAACAGGCTGCCATGGAGGAGTACATCCAGGAGGCCCTCAAACAGGGGTACATACATCCTTCCAAGTCACCTGCCTCGGCAGGGTTCTTCTTTGTGGAAAAGAAAGGAGGAGGCCTCCGACCCTGCATTGACTTCAAAGGACTAAATCAAATATCCCTTAAGTACCCCTATCCTCTTCCACTGAGTCCCTCTGCGTTAGAGCAGCTACGTACAGCCAAGATCTTTTCAAAGCTCGACCTGCGCAGTGCTTATAATCTCGTCAGAATTCGAGAGGGCGATGAATGGAAGACCACCTTCAGCACTACCGCCAGCCATTTTGAGTACTGGGTCATGCCTTATGGCCTTTCTTCAGCGCCAAGCATCTTCCAATGCCTTATAAATGATGTGCTCTGGGACATGTTGGGGAGATTTGTGATAGCGTACATCGACGACATCTTGATCTACTCTCCCAATGAAGTAAGTCATTTGGAACACGTCAGGTTAGTTTTCAACGTCTGCTCAAGAGTCACCACTATGGTAAAGCTGAGAAGTGTGAGTTTCACTTGCATCAGATCTCATTTCTGGGGTATGTCATCAGTGCAGAGGAAGTCAGCATGGATTCCTCCAAGGTGTCTGCCATCACGTCCTGGCCAGTACCCACATCTGTGAAGGAGCTTCAACGTTTCCTAGGTTTTGCTAACTCCTACCATCGCTTTATCAGAGGTTTTAGTACCACTGCTGCCCCCTTAACTGCACTGTTAAAGAAGGGACCCAAACACCTCCACTAGAACCCTGCTGCAAATGAAGCCTTTGGCCAGTTCAGGACTGCATTCACCTCAGCCCCAATCCTGCAACATCCTGACCTGACTAAACCATTCACAGTCGAGATGGATGCCTCAGAGACTGGAGTTGGAGGGGTATGGTCTCAGTGCTTCAGTGAAAAACCCAAGCTTCACCCAGTAGCGTTCTTCTCCAAGAAGCTCACGTCGGCGGAGAGGAACTATGATGTCAGGAACCGAGAGCTACTAGCCATCAAGCTTGCTCTCGAGGAGTAGATGCACTGGTTAGAGGGAGCTACACACCCCTTCGTGACACTAACCGACCATAAGAACCTAGAATATCTCAAGAAGGCTAAGAGACTGAATCCACGCCAAGCCCGATGGGCTCTGTTCTTCACATGATTTGATTTCAAGATCTCTTTTCATCCAGGCTCCAAGAACACTAAGGCAGACACTCTATCCCGAACCTTCAACTCGGCACCTCAGAACCCTGAACCTCATCTCGCTCTTGCACCTGTGACTGCTTTGTCCAGACCATCACCTGGGACTTGGACAAAGAGATAAGAACCTCCCAACCTTGAAAGTGTCCAGAAGACTGTCTGCCTGGCCTTCTATATGTCCCCAAGCACCTCCAAGGTAAACTCACCACATGGGCGCATGCATCTCCTGCCAACAGGCCATCCAAGCAGCCAAAGAACTCACCAAATGCTAAGAAGCAAGTATTGGTGGGAAAACATGCGGACTGAGGTTAACCATTTCATCACCTCCTGCTCTGAATGCGCTCAAGCAAAGGTTCCAGGAATCCCTCCCTCTGGTAAGCTTTGTCCCCTCCTTGTACCTCAGAGACCCTGGTCCCACCTGGCCATTGATTTTATCACGGACTTCCCACTGTCTCAAGGTAACACTACCATCATGGTTACTGTGGACAGATTTTCAAAGGCACTGAGACTCATTCCACTACCTGGCATTCCCACTGCATTTCAAACAGCGGAACTGTTGTTTCAGAATGTATTCAAATACTTTGGTATCCCTGAGGATCTAGTCAGCAACCGTGGTCCCCAGTTCATATCACGGTTATGGACCTGTTTCATGGAACGTTTAGGAGTCTCAGTAAGCCTCACTTCAGGCTACTATCCCCAGTCCAATGGCCAGGTGGAAAGGGCCAACCAGGAGATTGGCCGTTTTTTAAGGATTTTCTGTATGAGGAACCCGGGGAACTGGTCCTGATTCATCCCATGGGCCGAGTATGCACAGAACTCACTCAAGCACTCGGCTATACAGTTAACACCTTTCCAGTGCATACTTGGCTACCAACCACCCCTGTTCCCGTGGGACAACACACCAGGACAAGTACAAACAGTAGAGGACTGGTTCTCTAGAAGTCAGGCAATATGGGAGGAGGTTCACCAACACATCAAAGTGGTTAATGCCAAGTATAAAGAGTACGCCGATAAGCACAGAGGTAGCAGCCCAGAATTTTCTCCAGGTGACAGAGTATGGGTCTTCACATGAGACCTCAAGGAACCCAACATGTGCAAGAAGTTCCAGGCACGCTACATCGGTCCATACAAGGTACTCCGGGGCATCAGCAAGGTCTCTTATAGACTAGAGCTCCTACTGCACAGCCGCATAGTTCCAACTTTCCATGTATCATGCCTGAAGCCTGCTATTCAGGGCCCTCTAGCAGAGAGTGCTCCCGTCCAGGACTACCTGTCTCTAAGCCTGGAAGGAGAACCCATCTACCAAGTAAACAGAATCCTTGACTCTAGATGCAGAAGAGGTCAAATAGAATATCTGGTGGAGTGGGAGGGCTATGGACCAGAGGAACGAAGCTGGGTGGGAGCCAAAGACATTCTGGACCTTCTGCTAACTCAAGAATTCCACACACAGCACCCTGACAAGCCCGCACCAAGGGGGAGAGGATATCCCAGGAAATGTAGAGCTTGATTTTTTATTTTTTTTGTATTTAAAAGAGACCAGTTCAGAATTCAGTCATGTGATACTGGAACAATTGATATGTCAGATCATTCACCAGTGAAGATGAAAATTAACATTAGTAATAATCCAAAATTTATACTATGGAAATTGAACTCAAACATACTGAATAATCCACAGTTGAAAGAAGAACTGGAAAAGGAGATGGAAATTTACTTTGAAGAGAACAATAATGGAGACGTGTCCCCACCTATGGTACTAAGGGGGGAAATAATTTCTTACTCCTCATTGTTAAAGACGCGCAAACAAGAGAAGCTCAATAATTTATACAGCCAACTCAAAGAATTACAAAAAGAGCATAAAGACAGCGCACAATCAGATAAGGGAGTGTAGTATCTGACCAGGTGGGTGGAGCACAGAAGCACGGCAGGCCAGAACTGAGTTCTCAAAACTCTTTTTATTTTTAGCTTTTCAGCTTTTCACACTCTCCCAGCCACACATGCACGCACACACACAAGTGTTCTGGTTGGGGAGAGAGCTCCCTTTCTCTGCTCTCTCTCTCCTTTTATCGGGCACAGTCACTGGGGAAGACACACAGACACAGGTTAACTTACATCAGGTGCAGTGATTCTGCCACTCACCTTCCCTGACTCCACCCTCCATTCACAGACCGACACTTGATGACGCCCCCGCTGCCACAGAGAGAAAAGTCAGGAAAATGCAACAGCAGGCCCCCACACAAAGCTGCTTTTACCTGAGCAAAAGCCCACTTGCACGGCTCTGCCCAGTGGACTGGATTTGGTGCCCCCTTTTGAGTGAGGACAGTCAGCGGGCTGGTGACATCTGAAAAGTTAGGCATGAACTGCCTACAATAGCCAGCCAGCCACAGGAACTGCCTCACCCCCTTTGTGGTCTTAAGTCTTGGGCAGGCCGCAATTGCTGTAGTCTTCTCAATTTGGGGACGCATTTGCCCATGACCCAGGTGGAAGCCCAGATATTGTACTTCCACCCATCCAGTTACACACTTTTTAGGGTTTGCTGTGAGCCCTGCACACCATAGTACTTCCTGTTTTTAAGTTGTTTGCGATGAGTCTTTTTTTCCGCGAATGTTGGCATTAATCACTAATCTTTTTATCTTCTCTTCAAATAATTTTCCAGTACCTTTTTCATTTTTGATTGTACTTTCACTTTCCTTTTTCCACATTTTAATTTTTTTGAAAGAATGCCAATACCGGATCTGCTTTAATATCAACAGATCTTCGATTAAGGTACATAAATCCATTCATTATGGCACACCTTCAGCTTGTTCAGTGTGCTGAGTGCAGGATGTTTAGTCATTCTTCCTCCATCACTAGTGATAGCTTTAATTGTAATAAGTGCAGATTAGTTAGTTCGCTGACTGAGAACATTGCAACGTTAGAGGTGTGTTTCCAGAGTCTAGAAAGGGTTAGTAAGAATGAGAGCAGTGTAGTTCCTGCAGGGGAAAGTCTGGATACCCTAGGTGGAGTTAGCAATCCTCCAACTCCGGCATTAGAGCCCTCACAGTGAGCAAATGGGTGATGACTCAGTGGCATAAATGTAGAGCCAAAGCTACCGCTGAGGCTCACCCATGGGAGCCCCACTCCTCTCTGCTTCACATGTCAAACAGGTTCACTTTCCTCAGTGATGCACCCGCTGAGAAACCTGAAAGAGCTCTGGTTATAGGACACTCTATCATACAGCATATGAAATTAGGGGTCTTAAGGGGCACCAGCAGCTTTAGTTAGATGTATACTGGGAGCCAAGGTGCCAGACATAGCAGGTAATCTTTGGGTTCTAGGCAAGCATAGGTTTTCAAAGATAGTTATCTATGTAGGAGCTAATGATGTATACCTTTGTCAGTGTGAGGTTACTAAGGGTGACTTTGTAGAGGTGTTGAATAGGAATAGAATAGAACAGAATAGAATAGAATAGAATAGAATAGAATACCTTTATTGTCACTGCACAAATGTACAATGAAATTTAGTTCTTCATAGGAGAGCAAAGCCGCTGCATATGTGCACTTCGGCCCAAGGCTGTCCCATGTTAACATAACCGCATGTCTTTGAACTAAACTGGTGAAGGTGATGTTCGAGGCTTTAGTATGCTCTGGTCCCATCCCACTGTGGCATGACAATGTAGTTTACACCAGGTTATAATCAATGAACTCCTGGTTGTCCAGGTGGTGCTCTGAAAACAATTTGGGCTTTTCAGATAATTGGAGTAGTTTTGAGGGCAAGGCTGGGCAGGATGGTATCCATCCCACTCGGGAAGGAACTGCTCTCATTTCTTGCAGCTTAGCTCACAGTCTCAGAACAGGCCTAGTTATCTTGTGACAGCCTAGAGCCAAAGCCAGGGAGCAGACAAACAGGCTAAACCAACTGTGTGCTAGCTGCACAGAGTCGTCACTCAGGTTCCACTATATCAAGAGTGTGTTTGTTCCTCAAGCTACACAAAAAAGTAAAAAATACTCAGAGAGTTTGTTCTAGTAATCTAATTAATATAAAGTTAGATTATACTGGTTACCCTCAGGTTAAGAGTCTGGGTGTCATCCTTGATAGCTCATTAGCTTTTCCATCTCACATCAGTAATATAACCTGGTCTACATATTTCCATCTTCGTAATATTAATCGTCTCCACCCCTCCCTCACCGCCCATACCATGTCTATCCTTGTTCACAGCCTTGTCACCTCCCGTATTGATTATTGTAATTCTCACCTTTTTGGCCTCCCTCACAAATCCCTCCATAAGCTTCAACTGGTCCAGAATGCAGCCACTCGCATTATCTCCAAAACTCTCTCATTCCACCACATTACCCCTGTCCAACAACAATTCCACTGGCTCCCAGTTAAGTACAGAATTGATTTCAAAATTCTCCTTTACACATTCAAGGCCATCCACAATCTTGCCATCTGTCAAATCTCCTCCATGTCGCAACTTCCACCCGTTTGCTCAGATCCTCCTCTTCCACTCATCTCACCGTGCCCTCTGCCCACCTTAGCACCAT
The DNA here is from genome assembly GCA_025447855.1 of Potamarius usumacintae. Classification (NCBI taxonomy): domain Eukaryota; kingdom Metazoa; phylum Chordata; class Actinopteri; order Siluriformes; family Ariidae; genus Potamarius; species Potamarius usumacintae. Next base: position 6,352,380 of record JAOEHJ010000006.1, on the reverse strand, counting down.
GGGGAGCAGAGCTTTCAGTCACTCTGCTCCCAAACTCTGGAACTCTCTCCCACCTGATATCCATAACACTGACTCTCTTCCTCTTTTCAAATCTAGACTCAAAACTCACCTGTTCAAAAGAGCCTATTCTTTGTAATTTGCATTGTTTTTCTCTCTTTTCTTATTTTTGCTGTTTAGTTTCTATCTGCTGTTTAGCTTATTCCCTATAAATTACTTTTTTTAATCTGTTTTATTCTTGTAAAGTGTCCTTGAGTGTCATGAAAGGTGCTTATAAATAAAATTTATTATTATTATTATTATTATTATTATTATTATTATTATTATTATTATACTGACTGTACAGCCACTGCCAGCACCTTTGATCTAATGGTTGGACTATTAAATATTAGATTTACCGTAATCTCAGACTTTGCTATTTCCTTCAACAAAGCCTTAGTTGTTGGAGACTTTAACATTCGCTTCAGTAACTCAGAAGACCATCTAAAAACAGTGTTTGTGTCCATTCTAGATTCAGAAGGGATTAATCAGAACATCATAAGACCTACTCATAATGGTGGCCACACTCTTGATTATTAGATTAGTAACATTTGGGTTAAATATATAAAATATAGTCACATTTCCACAGTCTGAAGCTACTTTGGATCATTATCTCATCTTGTTAACCATATATCTGAGCAATAATATATGCACTTTGCCATGCTATTATGTCAAACATAGTCACTTCAACTACTTCATAAAGTTTTATGAATAGTCTCCCAGAGTTATCAACTTTGATGGGATCACTGTCAGACCACACAGAACTTGATCAGGCCACCAAATGCTTGGAGTCAATTTACAGCAATACATAATGTAGTTGTACTTACAAGAAAAATTATTATGTGGAGACTTTAATAAAGATAATGTAGCTCCACTTACAAGAAAAATTATTCGAGAGAAAAAACTAAGCACCCTGGTATACTTGGTATACATGCACCTTAAAACAGACCACTTAAAAATTAGAATGTATCAAACAAAATTGGTAGTATTCCAGTTAGCATGAAAGGAGAGCCTCCTGATGTATAGAAAAACTCTTTGTGCTGCTAGATCAACATATCTCTCCACCCTAATTGAGGATAACAAGAATAATCCTAAATTCTTATTTAATATTGTCACAAAATTAACTAGAAAAAATACTACCATACATACATGCACACCTGCAATATGTTGTAGCAATGACTTCATTATATTTTTCAATGAAAAAATTGAAAATATCTGACAAAAAAATTTAAACTACAAATTTAAGGCCAGACAATTTAAGTAACCTCATAAGTAACAATATAACTGTATCAGATCAGCAATAATAATGTTTTACTCCCCTTAGAAAAATTTAACTAACAGCATGTCAACTGTCCAATTATAAGCTCCATCCATCCATTATCTATAGCCACTTATCCTGTTCTACAGGGTCGCAGGCAAGCTGGAGCCTATCCCAGCTGACTATGGGCGAGAGGCGGGGTACACCCTGGACAAGTTGCCAGGTCATCGCAGGGCTGACACAGAGACAACCAACCATTCATACTCACATTCACGCCTACAGTCAATTTAGAGCCACCAGTTATCCTAACCTGCATGTCATTGGACTGTGGGGGAAACCGGAGCACCCGGAGGAAACCCACGAGAACATGCAAACTCCGCACAGAAAGGCCCTCGCCGGCTGCTGGGCTCGAACCCGGACCTTCTTGCTGTGAGGTGACAGCGCTAACCACTACACCACTGTGCTGCCCTCCTCATGAGAACATTAATAATATATTCCATTACATCCCTAGCATATACTGTACATTAATACTTGTTCAATGTGTGTCCTCAATTTAGCTTTGAGATGAGAGGGTTTTTTTTTTTTTTTTTGCACCAGCATTTCTTATTTTTCCAATATACAGCAGGCGTTTAATCTCCCAAGACACAAAACCTCTTTCCAAAAGAAAAAGCCTGTATCTCAGCACAGTGCATCTTTCCTAAATCGCAGGCATCATCTCAAGCACATTATCCTGGCTAATAAGACCGCATTAGATTACTGCACCCAAATATGTGGCACAAAATCACTAATTTACGCTCTAATAGTGAAAACAGCTGTGACAGGAACCCACTGCAGGATTTAGGCAAGATAAACGAATCTGTATTCACAGCATAGGAGTAATGACCTTGCAGAATAAAACAACCAGTGGCAAAAAAAGAAAAGTACGATGACGCTACACCTCACATGGAGCATTATGCCTTTATACTGCGTTCAGAATGAGTTACCTGACTGGTGACATTCTCATATCTGTGAAATATAGGTCTTCAGGCGCTTTGAGAGGGGGGAAAAAAAAAAAAAAAAGAAGCGAATGTATATTTTGTGGTTACACTAAGCACTGGCAGCAGTATTTTTCCTCCTTATAGGAGGTTTCAAGGTAAGAAAATCTCTTCACGATAGGATTTGCAGCAGTACCAGTCTCAAGACAACAGGAATTACAGGCTATCTGCACTGGACTACTGTAATTACGCAGTAATTACTGTTTTGTTTGAATGTCTTAGTGGCATAATAAAGACAAAGAGTTGCATGTCCAGTAGCAGCAGGTCAGTCAGATAGTGAATGAGGGTAGAATTACCTGCTGAGAGGGGTGTTTTGAGGTTTTAAAAAAAGAAAAAGTAGAAGAAGAAAAAAAAAAAAAAGACCATGCCAAAGGGGAAAAATATTATTTTTTACAGTGCATATTGACTGTACTTCTCTTAGACTACAAGGGAAGCCCGGCTTCCTGTAAAACATCATGAAAAAGTTTGTCTGTTAAATATGCATTAACACGACTTGACTGTCTTATTCCAAATCGATATTTTGTGCTAGAAAGTGCCCAACTTTATGGCTAGTTCGTTCACCAGTTATTTCTCGCTGGTCGTCATAATCTGATAACGTGATGATTTTTTTTCCCCATAGAAGCCTGTGGATGCACGACCCATTGCAAACCCACTGATGCTCAGCATCTCTGTAGTTTAATGCCACTATGGGATATGCTTTGAACTCAGTACAGCAAAGCTAGACATTGACTGGACAATGTTTTTAAAACGTACAATTGTGGTCAGAAGTTTACATACAGTAACATGAATGTCATGGCAATATTTCGGCTTTCAGTAATTTCTTTGAACTGCTCTTTTTCTGTGGCAGAATGATTGTACAGAATACATCTTTAATTAAAAAAAAAAAAAAACACTATAATTTGGTGCACAAGTTGGAATTTTCTTTGGGTTTTCTGAAATCAACACAGGGTCAAAATTATACATACAGCACACCTAATATTTGGGTTAAATGTCTCTTCGTAAGATTCACCTCGACCAAACATTTTTGTTTACCATGAACAAGCTTCTGGCAGAATTCTGGTTGGATATTTCACAACTCTTCATGGTAGAATTGGTAGAGTTCAATTAATTTTTTTTTCTTGGCATGGACTCGACTTATAAGCACGGTCCAT
>JAOEHJ010000006.1:5527041-5539630 GCA_025447855.1 Potamarius usumacintae | reverse complement strand
AAAATTGCAACACCGCCCTGAATTCGCGGGGATTGGTTGAATTTGCGTTGAAGTTGCAAATCGCAACATCGCGAAATTCTGGAGGGTCTGATTGGTATTTTCATGCTCCTAAGCTAGGAACATATCCTGGAGCAGCATAGTGCTGTCTCCAGGCCTCCAGGGTGCTTGTCGCCTCCTCATCTTCCTGGCAGTAGGCCGCTCCTTGGAGAAACCAGGCTAATCTCTACCTAGGAGGAAAGGAACAGGGAGGTCAGGAACCACAACAACGAGTCATTTCCGCTCACCTCACTCATTTCCAATCTGGATGTGGGTGGCAGCCCCATGCACACAGGTTTACAACAGTGCCATAGTGCCCTGGAGCCTTAGGTGTGTTGAACCAGCATGATGGTGCTGCCAGAGTCGAGGAGAGCTTGCACTGGCTGTCCCTTTGTCTGCAATGGGGCACTTGGAAGATGAGGGCTTACAGGTGAGTGAACAATGCAGCCAGCGAGCTACGGCTTACAGGCTGGGGCAGGTGATGGAGGTTCCGGAGTGGTGGGCATAACTTCATCGAAGGGTGATGGAGAGTGAGCTGGTTGCAGAGGGCATCTTCTGGGCTTGATGTTGGCCCAGGAGTGGGTGGGCAATATCCTGCTGTAAGCCTGGTGAGTTTTTGTAGTTTTTTGTTTGCTAATGTCCAGTGTGGCAAGGGCACACTCCAGAGCCCTGACCAGCTTGGCAGGCATTTTGGGTGCCCTCATCCCCATAGCCATGCACTCCGTGGGTGGCAACTGCTGGAGGAAACAATCTATGGTGACCTGCTCTACGACCTGTGTAGCCAAGTGTTGTATGGGGTTGCAGTCATTGTTTGGTGGTTCTCAGCAGAGCGTCCATTTGGCTGTGGGAGTTGACATCGGCCTGATACACCCAGAAAATCCACAGTGCCCCAAGAGCTGCTCTTTCAGGAGCGGGTACTCTTCTGCTAAGGTTGGCAGGAGCCAATAGTATGCCAGCTGGGGCTCTCCAGTGAGTAGAGGTGCCAGAGCCTGGGCCCACTCCTCCTCACATCAGCCTTCATGTATTACAGTTTGTTCGATGGTGTAGATGTATCGACGCTGCCCAATGGATTCAGTTTGGGAAGCAGACAAAGAGCCTCTTGGCAGGGATATGGAAGGCAGCCAGGGAGAGGAGTGGTTCTAGCTAGTTGCTGTAGCAACTCCTATGTGGTGACTTAGAGGCCCCTAGTGAGCTCTTGCATCACCTGCTGCTGGTGGAGGCTGGTCTCCAGGAAATGCTTCAGGAGGAGTTCCGTGTGTGTGTGTGTGTGTGTGTATGTGTGTGTGTGTGTGTGTGTGTGTGTCATGTTGTTTTCTCCAAAAGTGTGGCATTCACGGCTTTGGCAGGGAACACAGACACTCAACCCAGGATTCAGTGGAGGAATCAAGTGCTTTTTTATTGAGGAAAAAGGTGGGTGAAGTGCAAGGGGTGAGAGAAATATAGCAGGTGCTGGTGGTGGAGGGCTAGGGCTGGCCTAGCGCTGGGTCAAAGGTGGGTGTTGGTTGTGTTGGGGTCTTTTGTCACTCTGTAGCATGAAATGGGAGTGGAGGTAACTGCAGATGAGGGCATTGATTTCTTTGTTGTCTTCCTCGTTGTCAGCGAGGTCACCCTTGTGCATAGAGAGCCTTGTTATACTCCCCTGATGGCTTGAGGAGGGTGGATTGAACTGCCACTTAAGCTGCTGTAGCTGTTTGCAATCAGCAGGCTCTGCAAATTTATTTTTAGTCTGAATTATTTTTAATGTATTTATTTATTTTTCAATTTATAATTATAGTATCCACACATTAAAATTTAAAATTTCTAAATAAACCACAGAAATGTCTTGGGGGTGCTAAGGATGTGCTATGGCTATCCTAGGGGTACTACAGCACCCCAAGTCCATCCCTGGCACCACCCATATTTTTCATCCCTTCATCCTCCCATTACAAACCATTTATTTTCCTACTCCTACATCTTTTAAGGTAGCATTATCACTCATGGAATAATCCATTCCCATTTCTATGAACACAGCAATACAATACACGGCACTGCTAAAAGTATGTTTCAAGATCCCCCCCTTCCTTAATTTAGAATGGCTCTGCAAAGCTTGACAGCCAGTCAGAAGAGACTTTCCGTCAAACCACGCAGTTTCAATGAGCATCATGTGGCCTGTAGTTTGGGAGGTATGATGGCTTCAATTTTTCAAAGGCTCAAAATCACTCCTGCAGACTCCAAATAAAGTTAGCGGTAATTTTTTTTAATGATTGTAGATTTTAATGATGTGCATGATTTTTAAATTTCTTATTTAATTTTATAGTAAAATTTGGTCTTTGAAAATTACTATGCTGGTGACTCAACAGCATGCTACTGATTGTTTGCAAAATGTGCAATTCTTTTCAATAGCTTTTTGGTATGGAGGAAGGGAATTGAGTTGTACTTGAGAGCCATTCTTTTTTAATTGTGCCCAAATTTCACAACCCTAAACCCAATCCACTCCCCTTTATGTGAACAGTAAGAACCAGCCAGTCACAAAAGGTAGACATTTTCACATTAGCTTCCTTAAATAAATGGATAATGATTAGGAATTGTCCTACAGTGGTGTGTGTGTGTGTGTGTGTGAGAGAGAGAGCGAGCTAGGCAGCATTAGCAAGAAAAAAAAGCAGTGAATTGGATAAATAAAATGTTATTGAATGATTATTTTATACTAGCAGGTTACCTGGGCATTTCCCGAGTTTTACAAAATTCTGGGTTGCCCCCAGACTTCCATGTCAAATTTGGTGAAGATCTGTTGAGAAATGGTGATATTAACCCAAGATAAACAAAAATCCAAACATCTACCACCCAGGGGCCCACCGAGGACCCCCTGGGGCCCAAATATGGAATTTGAGTTCTGCCAAATTGAGGCTGTCTCCTGTAACTACATGCCAAATTTAGTGAAGATCTGTTGAGAGTTTGTGTTGATAAATGTAACATGAAAGACATTGAGGGAGGGGGTGGGTGGATGTTGTGCCCCCCGGACCTCCCTGGGGCCTGTACATGAATTTTGTTTATATCTGCAAAATTCCAGGTCATCCTTGGACCTACTTGCCAAATTTGATGAAAATCCATCGAGAAATGGCGACGTTAACTCAAGACAAACAAACTTTGCCGCTTATTATATAGATTTGATTATTTATAAATGTTATTTTGTGTTTTATGGCAGTTACATTATAAAGCACAAATTCATTTCTTGAAAAGATGTATGATGATTTTTTCATCTGGGAAAACTTGTCAATAATTTTTCCAAGTCCACTAATCCATGAAAGAATTCATTTGCATCTGATAGCATTGCAACAAGAGCTGGAGACATGCACCCATAATGCGGCTGACTTTGAACTGGATAAAATAGCAGCACACACATGGAGAATCATCCACATATTAGATAAACATAAAAACAATATTTTCTTTTTTTGTCAGAGTCCACCAACCGATGAATGAATTTTCACCTGATAGCATAGTAACAAGATCCAAGTGTACCCGTATTGTAGATGAAATTGAAAAACAGCAGCGCTCTTTTATATTTGTCCACACATTAAATAAAAATAAAATAAAAATATTTAACCTCTTTTCTGTCAAAGTCCACCAATCGATGAATGAATTAATTTTCACCCAATAGCATTGTAACAGGAACCAATCACATCCGTATTGAGACTGGACTTGAAAAAATATAGAGGTACAGATACTTGTGTTAAAAAAAAAAAAACCTTGGGTAAGAAAGTACTGATTTCAGTTTCTTCACTCAAATAAAAGTGAAAATGTTCATGCTCTGAAATATACTCAAAGTATAAAAGTAAAAAGTAGGTCTCTGAAGGACATTTCTGCTGGCTGTTTCTGTCCAAAGCTAACTGAACCTTATGTAATTTCATGTAGTTATTGAAAGAATGACAGTCTGTGATATCTAATATGTAATACAAGGAATGAACCCTCATCAATGCTTTTGCCAAATAAACCTCAGCCAGATCCATACCCAGGTCATCCTCCCACCTAGTCTTAATTTTTTTTTATTTTGAATTCCCAAAGACATCAGCTGAGAATATAGTACAGGGATCATTTTCCTCCATTTTGCTTTTATACCTTACCCCTAAACAAAACTCCTTTCACCATCCTTCCCCCAACATACCATGGAAGCTAATATATTTACAATACAACAGTTAACGAATACAAGCATGTATATTTCATAGCCATACCCCCATGTTCTACTAAAACAAGAGCCCACACATATTTACAACATGTCAAATGATCCAGAGTACACACATATTACAATGTGTCCGCCACCCTGTGAGGTAAACCATATATTTGTTGAAGGGACAAAGTCCCCAAATACAGTAAAATGCCCTCAGCTAGTAGGTAATTCTTTAAGACTCAAAACATGACAAGAAGGGTCCCCATTTTAAGTTAAAGTTTTTCAGAAAAAAAAGTAGGTCATGTATTTAGATAAATATCTTTGAGTTTTTCATCATACAAGCATGATAAATATATTGACAGAAACTTTATGCTTTGCACTTTCCTATGTGCCCACTGCCAAATAATATTATAGTTTTTAAACTACCTAAATTAGATGAAACATGAAACTTGTCACCTTACTCAGTCACACCAGAGTCGGAGTGCTGAGCACCTACTTATGCATTCATAAAAGACTATTCACATGGTAACGGCATGATAATCACTTTCACTCTTTCAGTTTTGATTGGTTTCTCTTTCACGGTGGGAACGCCCACCGTAAACAGGATAAAATATATCAGTCATAGTTTAGGCTATCTGTTTGGAGGTCAAACTTGTTGCAAGATGGCATACGGATTTTATGTGCTTCGGATGATTCAGGACAGCGATTCAATTTCAGGACAGCGATTCAAATTCAATCTTGAGAACTGTGACACTGATGATGAGCAGTGCTTTTTTTATTTTAACTTCGACTCAATCCAGCCAAAGATCAAATCGAGTAAGTGTAAATATTTTTTCCATTTATTATGAGCAGATTGGTTGATATGTGTGTGCGCTGTAGTGCATACATAGGAAAAATTATTTTCCTCAAAAATAGTTAATTTTGCTGTATTTTGAGTTTAGAGAGTAAAAGTTGGAGTTGGAGTGGGAGCAAAATTACAGTGTAATTGTGTAACAGAGTTGGTTGTGGCTCTGAACGGAGTGAAATAGGACAAGAGTTAATTTCAAGACCCACGGAGTCAAATACCAAAATAAAGTCAAATACCAGATAAATGAAGCTGCTGTAAAAAACAGTTTTAGAACTGTGTTGGAATGTGTGAAAAAACATGACCTTACCCATTGTCACGAACTGTTTTGATCAATTGACCTGATGGTATTAAGAGATGGTAGTGGGAGCAGTTTTCACTCTTCTCATTGAATGGAATGGAATTTTTTTACCCTTCTCATTGAATACCGATCCCACTGCCAATCCTTTATCCCAAAACAATAGGACATACATTTTTAATGGCCAGTTAATTGTCCAAATCAATGGAGCTGATTTAAGTTTTTGTGCTTGATACATTCCTAAGACTGAACAGAATCACCTTCAAGTGACCAAAACGGTTCATCACAATGGGTCAGGTCATGTTTTTTTTTCACACATTCCAACACAGTTCTAAAACTGTTTTTTACAACATCTTCATTTATCTGCTATTTTTTAAAAGTATAATCATGACATACATACTACAGAGATATTATTGTAGCTGAACTTGTGCTGAATACAAAAAAGTCATATGACTTTGAAAATACTGCAAGGATTTGTTGAAATTGACAACAAAATCAGAGCATGCCAAAATCATTAGAGTGCCAGAAAATACCCTCAGACTCCAGAGGGTTAATTTTCAAAAACATTCAACCCTAACAGCCAGTCAAAATTGGCAGCAAAGCCACTAAACAAACAGGAAGTGAGTCCATATTTCAAGTCTCCTTCTAAAGGGAGTCCAGAAAAGCTTGTCCTTTTTTACCACTTGAGAGTGCTATAATAAGAAAAATATGGAGGCACACACATGTAACTTTTGAACCAGATGAGGGAAATTCTGGGTTACTTGCATCAAGCCAAGTTCATTGCGCTCATTGACGACAATTTCCGCCAGATTGGATTTTCTGCCATTTTGGATTTTATAAAAGTTTTTTTTTTTTTTTCTGCTACTCCATGGACAAACCTTGACTGATCTTCATGACACTTTTCACAAATGATCTTCAGACAAAGACTCGCAAAAGTTATCTCATGGATTTTTGATTTTCAAAAGCATTGGTCCATAACAGCCAACTGAAATCTACGGCAAAGCCACCAAACAGGAAGTGAGGCCATATCTCAGAAACATTTTATGTATCCACACCAAACTTGGTGAACTGACTCAAGACCCCACCCAAAGGGAGTCCAGAAAAATTTGCCTCATTTGTCTTCACTCGGGGTGCGATAATAAGAACATATCATGGTGTTTTTTTTTCATTACTCTTCATATCTTTGGACCTAAACTCATGATTGTATTTGAAGTCATGCCTTTTTAGATCCTGAGGTCTGGACATCATGCCATTTCCTGTTCTGTGACTGCATTTGATGACAAAGTTGCCAAACAAGAAGTGAAGCTAGTTCCCAGTAATGATTTTATGTGTCGACACCAAACTTGGTGAAATGATTCAAGACTCCGCGCTGAGGGAGTCCAGTAACAGTTACCCCATTTCAACACTTGGGGGTGCTATAATAGGGGAAAAAACATGTTTTTACTCATTACTTTTCATGTTTTTGGTCTAAAAACATGATTGTTTTTTCAAGGCCTTCCTTTTGTGATCCTGATGACACAACATGTTGCCATTTCCTGGTCTGAGATCATATTCGATGACAAAGCTGCCAAACAGGAAGTGAGCTCATATCTCAGCCAATCATTTGCCGATCGATATGAAACTTGCTGTGAGTGCATACAGCCACGCCCTCAACAAAGTGACATGAAGAGTCCATGGCAACTATGCCCTGATAGATTGCTTGGCCCCCTCATCACTGCTTAAAGTTTCATTTTAGTAATTTATAAAAGTTTGGCTATAAACTAGCATTCTGCAGACACTTAATATTTTTAATTGTGTGAAAATAGTCTTAAATACCACCATAATTCAATTGTTTTTTTAAAAAATACATTTTTCAATGTTTGTTAACCCTCTGGGGTCTGAGGGTATTTTCTGGCACTCATGATTTTAGTATGCTCTGATTTTGTTGTCAGTTTCAACAAATCTCAGCAGTATTTTCAAAGTCATATGACTTTTTTGTATTCAGCACAAGTTCAGCTACAATAATATCTATGTAGTATCTATGTCATGAATATACTTTAAAAAATAGCAGATAAATGAAGATGTTGTAAAAAGCAGTTTTAGAACTGTGTTGGAATGTGTGAAAAAACATGACTTTTCCCATTGTGACAAACCTTTTTGTTCACTTGAGGTGATTCTGTTCAGTCTTAGGAATGTATCAAGCACAAAAATTTAAATCTGCTCCATTGATTTAGAAAATTAACTGGCCATAAAAAAAATGTATGTTTTGGGATAAAGGATTGGCAGTGGGAAGGGTATTCAATGAGAAGGATAAAAATTTCCATTCCATTCAATGAGAAGAGTGAAAACCTCTCCCACTGCCATCTCTTAATCCCATTAGGCCAAGTGATCAAAACGGTTCGTCCCAATGGGTAAGGTAATGTTTTTTCACACCTTCCAACACAGATCTACAACTGCTTTTTACAGCACCTTCATTCATCTGGTATTTGACTTTATTCTGGTATTTGACTCTATTCAGTGTGCCTTGAAATTAACTCTTGTCCTATTTTACTCAGTTCAGAGCCACAACCAACTCTGTTACACAATTACTCTGTCATTTTGCTCCCACTCCAACTCCAAATTTTACTCTCTAAACTCAAAGTAGAGCAAAATGAACTATTTTTGAGGAAAATACTTTTGACTCTGGAAAAATCGCTCAGCCATTTTTTCTGTGTATGCACTACAGCACACGCATATCAACCAATCTGCTCATAATAAATAGAAGAAATATTTACACTTACTCAAGTTGATCTTCAGCTGGATCGAGTCAAAGTAAAAAAAATAAATAAATAACACTCATCATCAGTGTCGCAGTTCTCAAGATTGAATTGAATCACTGTCCTGAATCATCCGAAGTGCATAAAATCCACGTGCCATCTGGAAAACAAGTTTGGCCTCCAAACACGTAGCCTAAACTATGGCTGACAGATTTTACGGTGGGCATTCCTACCGTGAAAGAGAAACCAATCAAAACCAAAAGAGTGAAAGTGATTGTCATGCCGTTACCATGTGAATAGTCTTTCATGAATGTGTAAGTGGGCGCTCAGTGCTTCGACTCTGGTGTGACTGAGTAAGGTGACAAGTTTTATGTTTCATCTAATTTAGATAATTAAAAAAAAAACTATAACATTATTTGCTAGTGGGCACATAAGAAAGTGTAAAGTACAAAGTTTCTGTCAGTATGTTTATCATGCTTGTATGATAAAAACTCGTGAAGATATTGATCTAAATACATGACCTACTCATTCTAAACCTGATGAGTTTCACCGGCGAAGCTCTCAACCCCAAGAGGTTAATCTGTATTTAACATACATTTCTGCAGTAATCATTTTTGATCTGTAATTAAACACTTTTGCTTTTTAGAACTTTCGCTTTCTGTATGGTTTCTAGGTTTTTGTGCCTATTTTACTTTTTCATCTACGTCTTTTTTTTTTTTAAATCTTTTCTCAGGCCCCTGAAGAACCCACTACAGCTTTGTGTAATTTTAAAATACAGTAAGTAATAGTAAATTCACAGTTTGGTTTGGAGTCCCTATAGATGTTAGATGAAGCACCAGAAACACTTTATCCGCGTTGACATTATAATCCAGGTTTCTGTGCAGCAGAATGAATCTCTCTCTCTCTCTCTCTCTCTCTCTCTCACCTTGATGAAATCTAGATGCATTTTGATGGAAGCTCATGTATGGCGGTGAAATCAGACGGAGAGATCTATCGATCCTGAAGCACTCGTCTAAAACCCGTGACTGGTAATTGGCTCCTAAGCTGCCAATATGGCGACCAGGAGGATCTCGCGCATGGCTGACAGTCTGTTATCTTTGCAATTAGCCGCTGCGAAAGCCACCTGAAGTGTTAAATAAAGTGAAATGTTCAGCAGGAAGACATGGCGCATGCTTCAAGAAGAATAAGATTTCCTAGCATATAATTTTAGGTTTAGCTGCGGGGAAAGCCTGCGGCTGCTCAGGCAGTAATCGTTCTTCCAGTAAAATCTGGAACGTGAAGCATTTCTCTACAAAGCAGTGTGAAGCAGGACTTACACCACCATTACTAAAACTACCATTACACGGTGCTTTCCTGGCTGCGAACCAAATTGAATATTAATGCATATCGTTCTGATACATTATGGTTTCTATAGTAACAGCTCATTCACAGGGCCTCCTATACTGCAGATGATCCACATTCACGGATTAAAAACTTGTGAAATCATTGATGTTTTTGCAGATGATGGAAATGTCAAAATTCATTATGCGGTGTGTTTCTTTGGCCGTTTAGCACTAGCTAATGCTAACAGCTGATCGAACAGATGTATGCTAATTTTCTCAAACGTTATTGGCATTACTTGTTACTCGCTGCAGGATCCACGATGCGGTTTGTTATACCGTGTGTAGTGTTTCTGCTTGAATGAGCAGATCCCTGACCTCAGAGCAAACTCAGTGCTGTACAGCTGCAGCAATTTTTATCCCAGGGTTCACGCTCAACAGTTGCCATGGTACCGTGAAGCCGTATTGGCGTTTGCACACACTGCGGAAGAGAGGGGTGGGGTGAGCAGTGCCTCGTTATCATTTAAAGGAACGGGCACTCAGACCGGCCCTTCTGAACGGGGCCGTGTAGACAGGGGGAGAAGGAGCTGGAGGGTTTTCACAGACTTTTCATTAATCCCTCAGGGACCTGTGGAAAAGGGGTTTAATACGTCATCATTAACGTTTATGGAAGGAGTCTCCAGTGTCAGGGTTTTGTAACAAGTCATAGGAAAGCTGTAACTTTTCCTATGTCATTTTCCATCAGAACAGAAGAGTTTATGTTTCTTGGCAAAAAGCTGTGTTTTATGTGTCAAGAGAGAATAAAGAGAGGCTGGTGAGGGAAAGACGGTTTATAGCTGCTATAACCGAAATGACAACAGAAACTAACATTAAAGGTAACCATTAGATAGATATTATATTATATCACATTACAGGCATTTAGCAGATGCTCTTATCCAGAGCAGGGTTAAGTGCCTTGCTCAATGGCATTTCAGCCACTCCTGCTGATCCAGGGAATCAAACCGACAACCTTTTGGTCCCAAGTCTGCTACTCTAAAATTTCATGGCTTGCCCATTAGAAAATGTGATCAGTGTGTTAGAGAGAGAGAGAGAGAGTGTGTGTGTGTGTGTGTGTGTGTGTGAGATATTAGCCACTACTCTGTCATCTCTCCTGCTGTATAAAGAACCAGGTCACTGTGCAGATATCTCAGGATTTCACTGGCAGATTTATGGTTCTCAGATTTAGGGCTCTCAAATTTCGAGTTCTCAGATTTACGGAGCTCAGATTTAGAGTTCTCAGATTAGGGTGCTTGGTTTGAGGGTTCTCAGATTTACAGTTCTCAGATTTAGAGTGTTCAAATTTAGAGTGTTCAGATTAGGGTGCTCGGACTGAGGGTGCTCAGATTGAGGGTGCTTGGATTTACAGTTCTCCGATTTAGGGCGCTCAAATTTAGGATGCTCAGATTTAGGGTTTTTGGATTTCGAGTTCTCAGATTTACAGTTCTCAGATTTAGGGCGCTCAAATTTAGGATGCTCAGATTTAGGGTTTTTGGATTTCGAGTTCTCAGATTTAGAGTGTTCATATTTAGAGTGTTCAGATTAGGGTGCTTGGATTGACGGTGCTCGGATTTACAGTTTTCAGATTTAGGGTGCTCAGATTTAGGATTTTTGGATTTTGAGTTCTCAGATTTATAGTGCTCAGATTTATAGTGCTCAGATTTATAGTGCTCAGTTTTACAGTTCTCAGATTTAGGGCGCTCAGATTTAGGGTTCTCGGATTTTGAGTTCTCAGATTTATGGTGTTCAGATTTAGGGTTCTCGGATTGAGGGTGCTCGGATTTACAGTTCTCAGATTTACAGTTCTCAGATTTAGAGTGCTCAAATTTACAGTTCTCAGATTTAGAGTGTTCATATTTAGAGTGTTCAGATTTATGGGTCTCAGATTTAGGGTGCTCAGATTTATGTTTCTTGGATTTCGAGTTCTCAAATTTACAGTGCTCAGATTTAGGGTGTTCAGATTTATGGTTCGTGGATTTAGGGGGCTAGATTTAGGGTGCTCAGATTTATGGTTCTCAGATTTAGGGTGCTCAGATTTATGTTTCTTGGATTTCGAGTTCTCAGATTTACAGTGCTCAGATTTATGGTTCTCAGATTTAAGGGGCTAGATTTAGGGTGCTCAGATTTATGGTTCTCAGATTTAGGGGCTAGATTTAGGGTGCTCAGATTTGGGGTGCTCAGATTTATCGTTCTCAGATTTAAGGGGCTAGATTTAGGGTGCTCAGATTTATGGTTCTCAGATTTAGGGGGCTAGATTTAGGGTGCTCAGATTTAGGGTGCTCAGATTTATGGTTCTCGGTTTTAGGGGGCTCAGATTTATGGTAGGGTGCTAGATTTAGGGTGCTCAGATTTATGGTTCTCAGATTTAAGGTGCTCAAATTTAGGGTTCTCAGATTTAGGGGGCTAGATTTAGGGCTCTCAGATTTAGGGTGCTAGATTTAGAGTGCTCAGCTCAGAAGCCTTTCTGATAAAACCCCTCACCTTTTCCGGATACTTCCACCCTAAATGACATCTTTATCCATATTTCTCATGAATGTGTGATCTTTACCCACATGTTGTCCACGTGTCATGTTGGTCAAGGTTCTACTATATTTTCCTCAGTGATATTCGTCTGCCTGCTGATTCTGGTGGAATGGGATGGAGCCCTCACTTCTATGCATAAACAGAGTGATGCAGTGGGACTTTAGTCCTTCAGTCTGTCCAGCTGTCTCAGGTCCTCATCTGTACGCTTTGCTCAAACACATCAACCATTAAACACTAGCCCAGTTCCTTCCAGACCCGCATCCATGCTCATGACATGAGGACATTCCAGTGATTTACTTGAAATGTGTTTTTTTCTTTATTAATAATTTATTTCCAGTCTATAATGTGACGAACAGTGTCGTCCTTCCTCGACGGTGTTCAGGTAACAGGTTTGGGAGTGAATATGAATTAAAACATCCATTATTCATCACCTGTAACAGACGAGTCATGGAAAAGATTGGTTCAGGAACGAGATTCACACATTAATGCAAAAATAATCTGATTATTAGATCATTGAAGTGTTTATGATTATATTTGTAAGTCATATTGGGCTGAGGCAGGCGCAACTCAAACATTTATGTACAGTGTCTTGCAAAAGTATTCATCCCCCTTGGTGTTTGTCCTGTTTTGTCGCGTTACAAGCTGGAATTAAAATGG
>JAOEHJ010000006.1:5102481-5114404 GCA_025447855.1 Potamarius usumacintae | reverse complement strand
GTGAATGGTTGTTTGTCTCTATGTGTCAGCCCTGCAATGACCTGGCGACTTGTCCAGGGTGTACCCCGCCTCTCGCCCATAGTCAGCTGGAATAGGCTCCAGTTTGCCCGCGACCCTGTACAGGATATTACGAATAATGGATGGGTGACTGAGCAGGGTAAAGTGTTAACCCAAGATGAGTAAATGAATGAGTTAATGAACTCTTTTCTGCAACATAATCATGCGCTAAGCACAGATGAGCTCATCTGTACATAACACTGCAAGCAGATCGAAATAAAAATGAGGAATGCCTTAATCATTTAATGAACTCTATGTAACTAGTACAGTATGAGGCAAAGGCAACATTCTGCTGTTTTCATCTGCTTTGGTTTATAACTGTTTGAACAGAAGGGGACGACAGTGATTGCTCTGCTGCAGATGTTGTTGGAAGGGCATGTTATTTTTTCTTTAAATAGGGAACCCGTCTGCAATGCAAATGGATCTCGTTGCATCCTAATTATCATCACCGCTACCTAATAGGCTGGAATCTGCACCTGGTACCTCTCCCATCCATCCCTCTGTTCGGCTCCGTCTATCCTGTCTTTATTCTCTCAGCCTGCAGTTCGGAGCCATGGAAGAAAATTCACTTCTTCATGGACTGTGTCCACAATTGACTCACACTTAAAAAACGGAACCACATGTCTATCCTTCAGATCTTGTTTATATTTCCTAGAGTCTCGTGCTTGAGTGAGATACTGAAGTTATTCCACTCTGTTAATGTCCATGACTTCTGTATAGCTCTGGGACAGGGAGTAATGAAGACACCGGTATTGTTTCGTTGGATTCAGGAATGAAAATGAATAGAATTTCAGCTGGAGAGATTATGAAGAGTTTGTGAGAAAAGGTGCAATGCAGCAGAAATCTCTGCTCTCAGGATTGCTGCTCAGATTAGTTTTCTCCTCCCGTCTTCTTTTTCCTTTTGCTACTTTCCTGTATTCTTTCGACCCCGCATCCTTTGCCTTTCCTTCACTCTCTCGCAACTTCTCTTCACTCTCAGAAATGAGTTGATTTTGGCTTCATCTGGGGATCTCGGGAAGTAATTACAGCATCCTCAAAAAAAAAAAAAAAAAAAAAAAACATTGTGCTACAGAACCCATCTTGGCTTGCTTGTGTGGTTTTTCATGTCAGACTATAAGATTGGCATGGAAGGTATAGCTCTTGCACCAACAGAAGACTTTTGTTTGAGGCACTGCTTGGATTCAAACCTCATAACTCTTGTTTCCTTGCCACATACTTTATCACCTGATTTGTGGTCCTGGAACAGTCATGTTTCATCTCAGGAGCCTCCAAATTCATGGAAGGTATATTGTCTCTCTGTTACTGCTGATTGGACAGGTGTTTTTACTTTGTAAAAAAAATTAAATTAACCTTCAAGTCAAGTTGGAAAACAATCAATTGGGGTAGGATCTGAAGCAACAAGCTTGAAGAAGGTACAGCAGTCACATAGCAACTGAGCTCAACTTTCATCTTTTGCTTGCATCAGGCCCTGCTGGGATTTGAAACCAGGATTTCTTGTTTACTAGATAGGTGCTTTGACCAACTAAGCCACAGGGCCAAAGTAAGCCCTTTATGTAATACACCATGGCACTATAATTTTTACCTGCAATGACGCTTGAATGTTGCCTCTTCGCCAAGCTAATATTTACTCCAGTGACATGCAAACATCCAAGACTTCTTAAGGTATCTACTCATACAGACATGCACTGCACATTCTATGGTGTCACATTCAGAAAAAGATAGCCTAGATGTAGGCATCATACTCAAATGCTGATCTGGCAGAAGCAAATAATTTTTTTTTTTGTCTAAATGCTGCTCCTTCTATTGATTTGAGGTTTGCTAGGATCCTCAGCATAGAAGAAACCAACACAATTGGTCAAGATATATATTTACCCAAAGCAGACAAACCACAGCAGGTAACAGATACTATCTGATCTCTGGGTATAGTCCTGATAAACATATCACCAAATTTAAGTTGACAGCAATCAAAATCAACAGGCAACACACATCTGAAAGCAAACACCTCTGGGAGGATCTGAACCCACAAGCTTTAAAAAGCTCTAAATAGCATTAGTACAAAGCCTCACATTGACAATCCAATGGGCCACAGAACCCATTTTGGCTTGCTTGTGTGTTGTTTTTTTTTTGTTTGTTTTTTTTTGGGGGGGGTGTAAAGGTTGTTGATGTGCAACTCTCAATATTTACAATATTGTAAATATTCTTCAAAATTTATATATCTTCAATATTTCCAGTTTTACCAGGAATTTATAAGCCCTGATAAGCCTAATCGCCTCTCACACTCAAGTCAGCTCCACCTCCATCACCTTGTGTGGCAGATACACCCCCGGGGAGCCTGACCTTGCAGTCAGGTGAGCTAATGGAGCACCGATGCCAGATGGTGAAGTTGCCTCTTTCCTTCTGGAATAATTTGACATTGTAAAAGGCAACTGATCTAATACTCAACAACTTGATTTAGTTTTAAAATCCTGACTAGCAGGATATGTGTGATTAGCTGTTTTGAAATATTGTTTAGTGATTTAAGGGTTAAGGTTTATTAATTAAGTGAGAGACACTGTAATGGAGCAGAAATATCACAAGTTCTGACTGGGGACCATCAATGTAAGAACCTGCAAGTGTGAAAGTAAATGATGTATTACTGTATTACACAATGCAAGAGACTAGGACATTATATTACATGCATGCAGAAAGTCTGACAGAAAGGTGAAGGAAAAATCTGGTTTAACAATGATATTCTGAGAGGGTGGCACTTAGTGCACAACGGTATGAAGGTTGCACGGGCAGGAGTTGCCGTCGCCCTGGCCCCACATGTCTTATTATTAGATGTGCAACAAATTATCGAGTGCAGACTAACTATAGTGAAAGTGGGGTGGAGCTGGTAATCTACAGCTGCTATTGTCCAGTGGAGGAACATTCCTCCTCAAGCAAGGAAGCCTTCTACCGAACACTCAGTAAGGTCATGCAGAAGATGAAAAAAGACCACCCATCATATAAGATCATTGCTGCTAGAGATTTCAATGCAACCATTGGTCACAACTGTGATCCTGATAGCTGGGAAGATGTGGGCCCATATCATACTGCAGAAGGCAATTGACTATACATTTTAAACACAATGTTTGCAACAAGATCAGATGAGCACAGATGGTCTTTTAAATCAAATCTTGGATATAAACAAAGACTGGATTATATAATGGCTGAATGGTATGTCTGTTAGGGGGGTGGTGGAGGTGTGGTGAGATAAGGATCCACAAGCAGAACACAGACAATAATCCTGTAGGAGCCATTTGGCCTCTCTCCTGTAAGGTTTTATTTGCCCACTAGGTGGCAGTTTGATGTAATTAGGGGTCATGTCAATATAGGTGGGAACAACCGTTCAGGTAACAGGTGTTGCCAGACAGAGGGGAGCACACACAGTTTTTTGACCGCTTATGGTAATGCTCACGTTAACGCTGTACTGTTGCTGTGTAGGCCATGCTGGGCTGGCTACATTGAATGTAATGGACTGTATGTACGAATGAACACTGGATTACTGGAGTATCTTGGTGAGGTCCAATAAATACACCGACGTATCATACGTAAGAGTCTGTTTACTTTTATAGACACGTAACTCAGTGGCTAATGTTAAGCGCGTCAACTAGGTGCTCATCTAGCAACCCCTCAGGGGCTTCAAGTATTTAGCTTAGCCTCTACAGATCCCTTTAATGGAAAAAACATTGCACCAGTTAACCAAACTACTGGGTTTTTTCTTCTTTTTTTAAATTTAACGTGTTAAGCGTGACTCTGAGTCTTGACCACCATTTTGTTGTTGCATAGGTATCAGAATCAATATGGCATCTTTACCACTGGAAAAAGTCAAGTTCTGGTTCATCTGGTGCCAAAAGTTGTAGTATTTTGCTGGCATCGTCCTGATGTTCTGGTTCTATTTGGAAATTCTGATACTTGTCAATGTTTTTACTCATGACCGCAAATGCGCTGTGAGAAATATTGATCTGTGCAGGTACTGTAGGACGTCTAACCTCAATAAATATCTGGGTTGGTTCAAGGCTGACCACAGTGACCCGAGTCGAGCAGTAATGGCTGCGTGTAGCTTAGCGCATGTCATGATTGATCAAGGGTTTGGCAAAAAAGTATAATGAAATGGTTTTACGCATTCCTGTTGTGCCGAATGAGACCTCGCTGGTCTATGATCGAGAAATTTGACTTAAACAACAACGTGGAAAAATCAATGCTGTTTGTATCGAAAGCAGTGCAAGAGGAACTGGTGAACTGGAGAAAAAGAAAGCGAGAGACTGCAGTGCTGAAGTACCACATCACTCCAGCAGAGCAGATTGATCACAGTGCACTCGGGTTAGACCGCAGTCAGGAACGAGAGCAGAGACTGAAGGGGTTGTTTTTTGGGGGGTTTTTTCGATCAGGGCAAAAACTGCGCATCAGCTTCTCCATCAAAATTCTCAATGTGCTCGAACAGCACTGATCAACACATCACATCAAGCAATAAGCATTTTACAGCAATAAAAAAAAGCAAGGGAGAAACAAATGAAAACAAAGAAAAAAATAAGGCACACAACAACAGTATATTTCAAAGCATAATTCAATCAGAAGAACAATAAAAATAGGAATATCAGTGCATCTTGGGAGCATGACTGGATGTCTGGAAGTCTGAGCCTCGAATTGAAAACTGAAAAAGCTGACTAAACTGGACTCATCTTGTTTATGAGATGATGTGTGTAACAGTTCATCATTTCACACCGTTTTGTCGGGGGTTTTCCCCCATATCGTCCTGCTCAGTCCCAGAATGCTCTCTTCCACTGTTTCCATGGCAACAGTGGGTAAGAAGGAGGGTTGGATGGGGATTGAGGGGGAAAAATTGGATAGGAGGAAAGGATGGAGGGATGACATCAAATAGAAACTAAACAAAAACAAGATTTAAACATGGTAGCAAGAAGAACATAATGTACTAATGATAGAAGACACACAGTACTTGCTAAAAGTTTGGAAGCATCGCAAGCTTTGGAAAAAACTGTACATGCTAAGGCTAGAAATAATGGAATATAATACGCTGATTAATGCAGAACAAATGTATTTGATTAAATATCTGCAGCAACTGGGCCGTATTCTGAGCTGTGCAAAAGTTATGGTGGGAAAGTTATACGTATTCAGAATCACCTACCAAAGCTAATTTTCTGTGTATATCATTCAAATCACCTGTGTATCATTAATGTCTCTGATGTTGCCAGATTTTTCTAGAGTAGAATCATTGGAGAGATGGATTTTCAATAATATCCAAACCACAAACCTGAAATCAATCAGGGGATAGAAAATGCGGACTGAAATACAAGGGTACCAGGATTGCAGTACTCGAGCCCGACTCATGCCATAATTTTAAGGACTCGTGACTTGACTTGGACTTGAGCACTGATGACTCGGACTCATGCGTTAATTACATTCGGACTCGCAAATTGGAGACGAGGACTCTGATTTTTTCTTTATTTTTTTCACATGCCATAATAATTTGGCATGAGATATTTATATCTACATAAATTTTTATACTAATTTCATGCAAGAGAATGCACATTCACTTGTTCATACGTCACGTTCAGGAACAAACTAATGTTAATGGCACTAAAATGCCTGGAAAGAAGCCCCTAGGATTGTCCACTTTGCTTATACAGACTTCTCGTGCAGCGGGAAAAAATGCACTGCTAGGTGTTCCATATGTACAAGAACTATTGAGGAGATGACGGGGACAACCTCGAACTTCAATCATCATTTGGTAAGATGCTTTCACATACAGTAAAGGCAGCAACAGCCACCGTCAAATGGTGCGGTTGGAGTCTTGTTCTTGGACTTGACTCGGATCAACAGCAGACTCGACTCAAAATTTTCTTTACTGACTTGGACTTGACTCGGACTTGAACACTGGGGAACTTGAGACTGGACTCGAACTCGAGGTTTAGTGACTCGACTACAACACTGGAAGGTACTTGGCCTCAGAAGTACCTTCTGAAAAGGTACTGAAAGTTCTTGGCCTCACTCAGAAAATGACACAGGAGAAAGATTGTTCTTGCATTATTTTTCAACACAGCCTCCTTTAACTTCAATGCACTTGGTCCACCGATGTTCAAGCTTCTCTATCCATCACGGAAGAAGGTCACATCTTGAGCCTCCAGATTCTTCTTAATGGCATGGATGACTTCATCATCACTCTGAAAATGGTGACTACATAAGTGGAGTTTCAGTTTAGGAAACAGGTAAAAGTCAGACAGTGCCAGGTCGGGTGAGTGAGGTGTACGGGGCAACAGTTCAAAGTCACATTTGGCTGCTATTGCCCCTGCCACCTGTGCTGTGTGGACGGGCACATTGTTCTGGAGCAACAGCATGCCAGCTCGTAGCTTTCCTCTCCTTTTTCCTTTGATTGCTTCTTTTGAGTTTTTGTGGACAGTGATACAAGGCTTTATAGTATACAGTTATGAGGCCGGCACGATGGTGTAGTGGTTAGCACTGTCGCCTCACAGCAAGAAGGTTTCAGGTTTGAACCTCACAGCCAATGGGGGCCTTTCTGTGTGGAGTTTGCATATTCTCCCTGTGTCTGCGTGGGTTTTCTCCAGGTACTCTGGTTTCCCCCACAGTTCAAAGACATGCAGGTTAGCTAAAATACCCAGCCACTGAGTTTGTACAAGACAGTGGATAGACTGGGGAGGATTGCATCAGGAAGGGCATCCGGTGTAAAACCTATGCCAAATCAAATATGCAGAACAGATCTGCTGTGGCAACCCTGAATGGATGGGAGCAGCCAAAAGATAGTATACAGTTATGCCCCCAAAATGAGAGTTACGCCCCCTGTTTCTGGGTGAGGCCGAGAACATTTTGACGTACCCTTGCTAAAGGAAATAAAAGGATCTATCCAATGGTAGTCTGTTGTACACCAATGAGCCAAAACATTATGCCAACTCACAGATTACGCAAACAATGTTGATTATCTTGTAACAATGGTGCATGTCAAGGTCTGGTATATTTAAATGATAAGCAAGCAGTCAGTTCTTGTAGTCAACATTTTGGATGTAGGAGAAATGGGAAGGCTTGAGGACCTCAGTGGCTTTGACAAGGGCCAAATTGTCGTGACCAGACAACTGGGTCAGAGCATCTCCGAAGCAGCAAAGGGTGCTTCCAGTCAGCAATGGTGGGTATTTACTAACACTGGTCTGATGAGGGACAAACCACAAACCAGCAACAGGGTGTTGGACACCCAAGGTTCATCAACGTGCAAGGGCAACGAAAGCCATCCTGCCTGATCTGACCTGACAGAAGGGCTACTATGGCACAAGTCATAGTAAATTTTAATGATGCTACTGGAGGAATGAGTCACAACACCCACTGCATCGCACACTTCTGTGTATGCTTGGAAATCCTGGGTCTGGGCATTCATGCAGACATGAATTTGACATGTGCCAGCTACCTAAACATCATTGCGTACCAGGCACTCCCCTTCATGGCAGTGGCATTCCCTGATAGCAGTGGCCTCTTTCAGCAGGATAGTGCACCCTGCCACATGGCACACATTGTTCTGGAATGGTTTGAGGAACATGACGAAGCCTTCAAGGTGTTGTACTCCAGATTCCCCAGATCTCAATCAGATGGATCAATCACATCCCACAGCATCTATCCTGGACAAACCAGACAAACCCTTGGCAGCTCCATCTTACAACTGACAGGACTTAAAGGATCTGCTGCTAATGTCTTTGTGCCAAATGTGACAGGGCATCTTCAGAGGTCTTTGACGCAAGTCAGAGTTGTTTTGTTGGTATCCGGAGGACCAACAGCATATTAGGCAGGGGGTCATAAGGTTTTGGTTCATGGTCTGGTTCCCAACCTTGGAGAATCCTACAGATTTTAGTGTTTTCCTGTTTCCACACCACCTGATTCAACCAAGCTGTTCCTGAATAGCCCTTCCTGAGCTGAAGTGGGGGTGCTTGAGCAGAGAAAACACCAAGATATGCAGGTTTTCCAGGACCAGGGTCAGGAACCTGCATGCAAAAGATGCATAACTTCTGAAAAGCACTTGCTATGTTAATTAAATCTAAGGTCTGAATCGATCACTTCAACCACTGGATTGTAGTGAGGATTGTTTGTGTTATGAAATAATTCACTCTGAATATAGCCCATAGTGTAGAAGTGTCACGTCCTGGTTCTGCCTTGCTTCTCCTGGCCCGATTTTGCAGCCTTCCACCTTGCTGGCTGATGAACATCTGTTCATTTACAACATCTGGGCCTCATTAAACCCAGTGTATATAAACTGTACTTGGTGCTATCATCTCTGTGAAGCTTTGTTTTTAATCGAGTGTGCAATGTCAAACCTGTTTCTCACACTGTAACTACACTTTCTACTGTAAAAATGCTCACTAGTTACTTCAATGTAATTATAATATAAAGTATGATGTACACTTTATTAGGAACACTCACATATCCACCTGCTGTTTGATGCAGTTCTCTAATCAGCCGATCCCTTGACAGCAGCATGATGCATCAAATCATGCCGATACAAATTAAGAGCTTCAGTTAATATTCACAATGTTCAAACATCAGAATGGGAAAAATTGTGATCTCAAAGTGTGACTTTCTTTCACTGTGGCATGGTTGTTGGGCTTGGTTGGCCCAGGAGTAGTGCATCACAAAGAAACTCCGAACGCAGAGGCCTGAACACGTGTAAAACTGTTGTTTTGCTAAGAAGTTGAATTTAAGCAGCAGGACAGTGCCACTAGAACACTCTGTCTACTATTTTAAACTCAGCCCCATGATTGCAGTTGAGTTCACCATGTTCTGTCTCTATCGATTCCTCTTCAGGTGGTCAGAAGCACAAATTCATGGAAGAGAGGAATGGATTCTGTGGGCAAAGTTCAGCACCACACATGTCCAACTGCTCTGAGCAGAACGTGCTGGGAGAACCATTTATGTGTGAGAGAATGCATGGACAAGCCTCTGAATGTTTCTTCATCTGAAAATGAGTTTCTCTGCAAAGAACATGGAGCTGAAGAGTCAGACTGCAGAACTGGATTATACTCGCACTTTCATGCAAATGCAATGAATATAAATGTGAGGAGGTCTGGGAAATCCAACGAATGTCTCTGCTGCTGAATTCTACTTTAAATGACATCTAAAACCCCACAAGCTAAAAAAAAGCTTCTTTTTCACTTTTCTTTTCATTTTCATAACAAATATTTCCATGCAAAATGTCAAAATGTTGATGCCATGTGAAGTTTTTTTTTTTTTTTTAATGATACACTGTTTCTGACACTTTATTCTGTATGTCCAGTAAAGCTGAAAGAATCAGCACACACATCCTGCTGCTATTAGCATTTACTGCAGCATAAACATACACCAAGCATCTCGAAGACGGATGCTGGGACATAAAATTCTGTTTACACCAAATGTCTTTGTCATTGATGTTAATGCACAGTTTTATTTCTGTGAAAGTACAACATTCACTTGCAATACAGGACGACAGACGCTCATGATATCTTACACATCCTTAAACAAAAAAGATTCCAAACTCATCCTATCTGTCACTGATCTGGAGCTGAAATATTACACACAAACAGGATATCAACGTGTGTGTGTGTGTGTGTGTGTGTGTTAGGGTGGTCGAGAACCCATAGCAGACATTATGAGATTAATCACAGTGACAGCACTGATGAATGGAAACTCCTTCAGAGGCCCAGCATGCTTTGCTGCAGCCACATAGAGACCATCATTAATTATCTTTCACCGCCAGAGATCCGTCATCACTCTGCCAACTTTTCTCCACAAGTTTCAAGGCCAGCTTCCTGATTGCATGCTCTCTGATATCTGGTTATATGCTTGTTTGAGTGTTATAGCTTTAGGTGATGGATCCTCTTCAGATGAGTTGAGTGAATCCACGACTGCGGTGTTAATTAACCCTTTTAACTCAAGAACTCCTAAAGGTATTTATTGAAGGAGAACCAAGGAACAAATTCTCTTAAGATGTCGCAGGGACACACCAGTGGGACGGATGGACGAGACGGGTGCGAGTGGAAACAATCAGTGACCATGTTCACGAAGACAAACTTAAACTTGACCTGGAGAATCTGTGAAACTTTGAATGGATGCGAAGTTTATTTTTGCAGTTTCATATTCTTTCTATTTTGTAAATAATTTCACAAGAACAACAATAATGCATTTTTATTTTCATTGAACTCACCTCCCAATGAAAAGTGGGAAAGTTTAATGGAACATAGGAAACAAATTCAACAAAAACCTAACTTGTTTTATCATCGGTTCTCAATGTTGGGATCTCAGGAGACTTTTAGCAGTCATTATTTATAATGTGCTTTGATGCATATAAACTTGATTTAAGGAATATTTTAAAAGAATAATTAAAAGTGCCAGATGATCATTATTAAAATGTCATTATCAAATAATATTCTCGACATCATGTGGCAATGTAGCTTACAGCAGGTTATTCATCCATCCATCCATCTATGCTCTATAGCATTTATCCGTCAGGGTAATGGGGAAGATGAAGCCAATCCCAGCTTACTTCAAGTGAGAGGTGGGGTTCAACCTGGGCAGATTGCCAATCTATTACAGGGCTACACAGAGACGAACAACCATCACACTCACATTCACACCTCTGGGAGATTTAGAGGAGCCAGTTGACTGAATCGACATGTCTTTGGACCATGGGAGGAAACCGGCGCACCCAGAGGAAATTCACGCAGGCATGAGGAAAACATACAAATGTATCCCTAATGAGCAAGCCAGAGGTGATGATGGTTCAAACAGACACTGCCAGAAGTAACTGAAGTTCTTCTAAAAAAAAATCCATTCTTTCCTTAGCGCTGGCTGTGTAGAGAGTCCTTACAAGAACTAGAAGATACGTATGACCACATCACCCCTATCTTCTCCACACTGCACTGGCTCCCAATCAAATTTCACATTGATTTTAAAATACTACTATTGACCTTTAAAGCACTGAATGGTCTTGCACCACAGTACCTGAGCGAACTTCTGGTCCTTTATGACCCACCACTCCTACTTAGATCAAAAGGTGCAGGCTATTTGTTGGTACCTCATATAGTGAATGCTACATCAGGGGGCAGAGCCTTTTCTTACAAAGCTCCACAGTGATGGAACAGCCTTCCAAGTAGTGTTTGGGACTAAGACACAGTCTCACTGTTTATGTCTCGGCAGAAAACATACCTGTTTAGTCGAGCCTTTTGTTAATAGTTTTTATGAGGTAAAGGAATAGATCTGGAGGGTCCTCAGTCATAGAGTGTTTTTTGGTAAACTGGGATGTACAGATGCTGTAATCCCCCCACTCTCACTCATTCACTTGGGTTTGTTGATGGTAGAGTGGCTACTGCTTTATGTCCCAGGGCTCCCTCATGTCTGTGTTACCTTCTGGCTCTTCTTTTTAGTTATGCTGTCATAGTTATTCTTGCCGGAGTCCCTGCTTGCACACAGCACAAAATGTACACGGTTCTTAACCATTAGGTGACAATGGGCGTGCCTAACAACATCAATTCCAAAAAAGTTGGGACACTGTATAAAATATAAATAAAAACAGAATGTGAAGATTTGCAAATGATGGAAACCCTATATTTCATTGAAAATAGTGTAACCCCGGTGTTACTGAGGGTTTTTTTTTTTTTCCCTTTTAAAGAATGTATTCTGGTAAGACACCAATGGACTTATGTAATTCATAACTCCTGTATGATACAGTTTGTTTATTTCAAGTGCTATACATTTAAAATGGTGTAGATGTTTTGTTTACTTGTATTTGATTTAAAAGAAAAAAAGACAAAATAGAAATTATGTTAAGTGTGCTGTACAGAACTGTGTGCATAAGTTA
>JAOEHJ010000006.1:4661014-4679182 GCA_025447855.1 Potamarius usumacintae | reverse complement strand
GACCCAGGACACACTGGAGGGACTATGTCTCTCGGCTGGCCTGGGAACGCCTCGGTGTTCTTCCCGAGGAGCTGGCCAAGGTGTCTGGGGAAAGGGAAGTTTGGGCTTCCATGCTCAGACTGCTGCCTCCACAACCCAGCCCCGGATAAAGCGGATGAAGACGAGATGAGACATTTTTCCACAAATTGCTCCTGTCCTTTTGCCGGTTTGTTTACATTCTAAGCAGAAATTATTTTGTCGGACGTTTTGTATAAAGTTTTTATTTATCGAATTTACAAAAAATAAAAATGCTCTGTTCTCAAAATCCACTGAATGTGGATAGAATAAAACAGTTATTCCACTCAATCTCATCGTACATGGCTTATAGCCAACTCGGTGTTACGCGCCTCATCGACTATCAGCTCATGTATGACTCAATTTCATGGAATAACTGTTAAGTATATGTATATCACTGCCTAAAAGTGGTGATCCCGATGAGTGCAAAATGTGTGTGTAAGTGGCGGTCAAAGTCACTGTCACTCATTGTTCATGTTCTGGGTGGAGCCGTAAGCCAGGAAGCTGTATTTGTGATGCTCCAGATGCTCGCTGTGGTGTTTATATTCCCAACATGCCTCTGTCAGAGGTTTAACATGGTTTGTTATAAAGCTCACCCTGATTTGTCATTCATGCACAATGTAAAGTGTGTGTGTGTGTGCTGTTTACTTGAATGTGTTTTGTTTGTGTTTGGTGCATTGGTTGAACTGTGATTTAGTACAAGTCTTTTGGTGAACTTGTAGAGGTTTGGTTGGTCCTTGGTTGAGTGGAGCGAGGTGTGTAACGTTCAGAGCAGAGTCTGTAAACATCACTCTGCAAAATTGTGTATTTGTTTACAATAATGTTATGTTAATTATTTGTGTTTTGTTTTCTTTAGTTGTCATGGTGCTCAATGTATGGTGTTTAATGCCCAGTGTTCGATGCTATACTCGTGTTCCAGAGGAATAAAACACATCTGCACCCGTCAGAGACTCTCTCCTGTTGTTCTTAATGCCGAGGGCTGCTACAGTGTTAGTAAATATCATAATCCCACATTATTTTTTAAAAACCAAATTAAAAATAACCGACAGATAAAAACCCATCTATCTTATAGAAATAAAGAGACAAATTTCGTTGTCTGGTGATCAAGTGTTTATGAGATACATTGCCTTGCACTTACAATCGAGTTCCCTGTGGTGGTACACAGACATCGTTCGGTTGCAAAAACTGTCAAAAATCAGCTCGATGCATTACCATATTCTCTTAAACATGGAGCGCCACTATAATAAGTTTACAGTGATAAGAATAACTCTGATTCCTATAACAGCCGTCCAACAAATGTCTTATTCTTCATATTCTTTACTTATTCAGATGACTTTTTTAAACATTATGTGACAAAGGACATTTAGCAACATAAAATATTTCCATTCTGAAAGTAGAAAAGGTGACCTTAAACATCTGGATGTAAATTTTCTGCTTTTGGATGTGGATTTTTTTTTTTTAACTTTGAAAATGTAAATATGATAAAGAATTAAAAAGTACTTGGAGAGTAAAATACAGTCTGAGAACACAATACCTGTTTTCTCACCTCCTTTACTTATTAATGTTGTAACTCTAATGCAAAAGTCCCAAATATGCAATGTAAAAATAAAAAATAAATAAAAATAAACAATTCTCTGTGCAAATTTTGCTTCAGTTACCAGAGACTACTTTTGTTGTAGTCATCGTGTCGACTATGGAACTGATTCAATACACTTTAGTAGGTCATCAGGTTAATACTTTATTTGTATGGTTGTAGCATGGACAGAGGGAGACTGAAGAACTAGAGTGAAGAAATAAATGAAAGTGAACCAAAAAAAATATATCGATTATTACAGGCTTGATTTGGCAATGTGTTAACAGATCCTTTGTGTGAAGAAGAAGAAGAAAGAAAGAAACAACCAAACATTTCAGGAAACATTTCAGGCCAAATATGTCAACCTCTAAAACAATGGCACAATTGTAGCTTGTACATTTTCACAATACCGGGACAAAATCCATCACATGCCTATGACTAGACCTGTTGAACACACATACGTAGCTAAACTTGTAGCTATATGGACTGAATTTTGACATGTCTTTTGGGGACTTTTGCTGGTTTGGATCTAGCTAAATTGCTTTGTGTGTCACTAGTATTTGCGTTTTTAGGAATGGCGAAAAAAACAAACAGTGTGTGGGGTGTGTGACCCTTGATACAGTACGTAGGTGCATCCACCTACACTCATTCTGTCATTTTGCCTGCAAAGAACATATTTTGGTGGCATATTTCAGGCAAAAGAAAAAAAAAAGTGCCTTGAAATGTTTTCCTGCTTGCAGGATGCTGGAATAGGTCCTTAGTTATTCAACATTCACATTATGAGATTTTAAAATAAATTAATAATAATAATAATAATAATAATAATAATAATAATAATAATAATAATAATAATAAAAACACTGGTACATGAAATTACAAATTTGGTTTGGTAATTAAAATTTTGGTAAAGTGCATGGTCATAAATTAACATACTGTGTGTTCTTGGTAGCTTATTTTAAACGCTTTTCAGGGATGTCTTGAGTTTTCAAATTTTAATTTGTTCGTGACTAATTTATACATCTGTTCTTTTTTACTGGTTTATCAACATCAATATCAACACCTTTAATGGACATAGTTTATTTATCATGTTGTATTACTCATGAGCAGCGCTGAGTAAAGAAGGAGATTTTAAAACATTCTAGAATTAAAATATAATAAGTAATGTAAAGTTTAAGGCTACATTAAAAAAAAAGAAAAAGAAAAAAAAACCTCAACCTGTATCTTTGAGACTACTTCTGGGCTATGTCACAATACAAAATCAGTACAAATAATCTGTACAATCTAATTGAGGACTTTATTTATTACCAAAAAAAAGTCTTATCATTAACTTTTATGTCTATATTTCTTTTCAGAGAGCTCTTATGCATCATTTCGCATTGTAAAATGCATCTTTGTGCTTATTTGTTAAAGGTTTGTGTTATGTTTATGTAACAGTCCCATTGTCATCTATTACTAAAGGTATAGATTGTAATTTCAAATAAGTACTCCGTAAATTTTGAGATGTCTTGGAAAAAAAATATGATTTGCAATATTGCTCTGCATTGGATCACACTAGTTTTGTTAGTTCAAGCTTTCTTTTGCACTTTTCTGGCCTAGAAATGAGCGCCACCCCCTTGATAGACTAGAGCTGCTTACAGTTATGCGCTGTTTCTTTAACAGTTGGAATGATTATTTGTAACAGCTGGAATGATTTGATTAAAAAAAATAAATTAAAACCAAAACCATATCATGTTTCGGTCATGACGATGTAGTTAGACAGATTCAGTGATCTGTCAGCTTCAGAAAATCCAATTCAAAGTAATTCATAAAAAAAGTAACGGCAGTATGATGACAGATATTTCTAAATGTATCCTACTCCGGTTGATCAGATTACATGTAGTCCGTTCCAACCCAACACTGCTCATGAGGAACGCGTACAAGGAGAATTTAACAACAGGTTGGTAGGGGACCAAAACCAACTCTGATTTGGTGGCAAGCCTCAAGGGATATGGTGCTTGTTTTGGTTTTCCTTTTCCTCAAATGTTCTCTAACACACTCACACACGCACACACACACACACACACACACACACACTGTGAAAGTACCTACACCCAAGAAAAGCAACAAATCTTCTCATTGTGTTCGGAAATGAACAGTGCTGTGGTTTCAAAGCACTCACTTCAAAAGGACATTATAAAATGTTCGGTTGAGGGAAGAGGAAGGGGAAAAATCACAGTGTGAATGATTTGTGTTTGTGGGGACTTTTATAAGTGGACAGCACGTCCTGTAACTGTGAAAAAATCATGAAGCACAGCTTCAGGGTGGAGGGGAGTGGGGGTGGGGGGGTGCACAATTTTTTATTTTTTTTTTGGTTTCAATTTTAAGTTAAAACGATAGAACGAAAAAAGACTAATTGAAAATAGACAGCTTTACAGCAGATAGTATTTCAAGCCAACCATCAGCAAAAAAAAGAAAAAAAAAAAAAACCAGAACCACACATGAGAAAGAAAGCGAAGTGATGATTCGTTATGGCGATACCAGAGGATAATGAAGAAGCGAATGCTGCTCATGCGTTATGATTATATTGAATCCAAGTTCCTAGACATGTTTCTAAGACTACTGTATATATGTGAATACCTCATATCGGTTTGTTATTACATGTTATTTTTCAAGTCAGAAAACATCTACCATACTGTTCATGTTTTTGTTAACCTCATGACTAAAATTACATTCATATTCATATGCACTTGAAAGACCACCTTCAAGCACAATCCTCACAAATCTCTCTATCAAAAAAGGGAAAAAAATAGGTAAAATAAACAAATTATATTGTTTTAAAAAGATATATATATTTTATATATATATATGTATATATATATATAAAAAGAGGAAAGTCCTAAAGGAGTGTTCAGTCCACTCCAGGTCAGTGAACAATTTTTCTTTTTCTTTCTTTTTTTTTAAGTCCTAAGCATTGCAACTCAGACCACGTGCAGACATCAGGAGGAGCTGACGTCAACTCTTGCTGTTTCTGTGCACTGCAGAGGAGACGTGGAGGGAGACGGTTGGCTAGCCAACATAACCCCCGGCTCACACGTAACAGGCTTCCTTAGATCACGTCCGCCTGAAAAACGGTATTCACCAGCTGCTTCGAGCTTTATTTTCTGCCACTTTGTAATGGAAGTTCTACTGGCAATAACAGACTCGCTGCACTTTGCTCCACTTCCCTCCCACTCTCTCTGTCGCTCTCATCTGCTTTTTACCTCGGTCTCTCTCAGATTTCAGTCAAGTATATGGAGTGTCTTTGGTGGACACCAGGGGGCACTGGGGAGGAGAAGGCCACTAAACTTATTTTCCTTTCTAGAAATGATGAAAAAGGTAATCGATGAGTACTCAGATGTTTAAAAAAAAAAAAGGTTTTGTGTCCAGTTCTTCACTTGAGCCTCCTAACAGTTATTCCAACAACTTCTACAAACATATTGTGTATGTGACATTGCAAAATGCAGTCCATCCTTAACTGCCATTAAATTACCAAGCAACCATGATGCTGGTTAGATTTAAAAAAAAAGATCACATATGAACAAACTCCATCCAATATGACATGTAGGTAAGCTATCAAAGCTGCTAAGTTGTGACTGACAAAGGAAGAACCTCAGCTAATATTTCTACTTGCTGATCTACAAAAAGTTGTAACAGCCTGTCCAGGAATGATGCTCATATATCCGCATCGATATCAATATCTGTTTAACTGAACGAGGCGGATATAGCACAAATGTTGCTGGCTACAACTGTGCAGTGCATGCACACATCACCTTCAAGACACCCACACACGGCGCAGACGCTCACATCGAAGCCAGTACTGAAAATACACACAACAGAACCTACATAATGTTGTAAAAAGACAGCTAGCCCAAACTACATGCATGATGAGAGGTTGTAACACACACACACAAAAAACTGCTTATATTCTATTGTCTTCCTTCCCTGTATTGAGTGTGTATCTTTCCATTTTAGAACGAAGAGCTTGGCCCCTATATTATTTCTATTTGCAGTAATAAAAGCCTGTATCAGACCTAAAAATATGATAATTATTGGTATACTGTCACTAGTGGAAAGCACACTTTTTTTTTTGTCTTTTTTCCCCCCAGAAAATACACCCTGTTAGCTCTCCAGATGTATTATTTATAACAGTTATTACAAACAAATCTGAGAGGACGTATAACCAAGCTCTAACTCTTCTAAAGAGGGAGAGGAGTGGTGTGTCAGAGGTGTGCTTTGCCATTGGCAAAGGGAAGAGGTCCACGTTGGACCAGTAAATCACCAGATCACAACTTCCCCTTTACCTATAGGTCCTACCTCCAAGGCACCTCTCCATTACTTCACTATATTTAAATTTGTACATACACCTACGGTTTTTGCTACTTTTCCAAGGAGACTTAAATGTCTGTGCAATTAGTTCATTTAACAAACAGCAACAACACATCTTCCGTCTAAGGTCTGGTCCTCTTTTAAGCTGTACAGTATTCCTTCAGTGCTGCGGACTCCACATACGCTCATGGGTTGTCACTGTTTCGCTTTGTGCTACTGCTGCTATTATAAAGGCTGGGGTTCAAAACTAAAGGGTGGGGCAAAGGGGCACCTACTGCAGCATAGTTGAAAAGAGTGGGTAAAAAAGGCAAGGGCTCTACTTTGTCCCCTGGTGCCATCATATTGAGAGCCATAGGAAGGGTGGCAAGGTTGTATGGGTATGGTAGTAGCTGTGGGCCATAGAGAAGTTGATAGGGATCGGGGTAAAAGGGCAGTTTTGTTGAGTCAGCATGGGGTACCATCTTCCCCAGTGCACCAAAAGATAAGGGTGCAGAAGGGTACGACATGAGCATCTGGTCCTCCTGTTTCTTACCAGAGCAGTACCCTCCTGGTATGATTAAGGGAAGTGCATACTCCTCCACAGGATAGCCAGATTCTCTACAGGGCTCTCTTGAAGAGGTGCTGTCCTTTGTCTCTGGCTCTGAATGGGGCACTTGGGGGTGCAGTGCAGATTGAGAAGAGGGGGACTCACTGCTGTGATCTGAACCTGTTGGAAGCACAGATCTTTGTTTCTCAACACTTTGCATGCCTTGGTGTGCTTGGTTTGTATCTAAATGTGACCGAAATTGTAGGTTCAAAGGTCTTGGAGAATGACTAGGGGACTGTGGGTGCCGTTGTGGGGGTCCTTTATGAGTGGTTTGAATGACAGAGCATGTGGGAGAGGGCACAGGGCTTAGTGGCTCCTCTTTGGGCACTATGAGCATCGCATCATCCGTTGATCGAATTTTGTTGGTTGAGTATTGGTATGCAGTTTGCTGGGAAAACTCCCTCTCCCTTGCCAGTATTGTTGGCATGGACAAATCCTCTGCTTGGATGCTGCAAGCTGTTCTAGATACTCTAAGATCTTCAGCCTCTTGTGCAGCCTCTTGTGAAGGATCACTGATGTGAATATCTCTGTGTTGGTGTGTTTCTGCCTCTTGATCACTCAAAACACTCTCTTTGACTGATTGTAATTCAGCGGCTATATACGGATCTGCATCTGTTCTAACCTGTTCTGAACTTGTTATTTGAATTTGACAGACTTGGTTTGGTCTGTCAGTGGGTGTGAGGCTCCTTCTTCTCTGATCCTGTGCATCTAGATTCCGTTTCTCAGGAGTTCGGAAGTCCAGGCATTCTGTGCCATTCATGACCAGCACACTGGGGAGACTAGGGGAGATGACCTTTGACCTTTCTGGTGTTGGGCTGAGTCTAACTGGGGAAGATACAGTACACAAATGTGAACTCTGGCTTTTGTCAATAGTGGCGAACTTTGGACTTTCACCAGTAACTAATCTTTGGTGCTCTTCATTCCTTTCACCTGCCTGTTTTTGTGTGTGTTGAGAATCTGATTTGAGATAGTTTATAACTGGGATGGGCTGAGCATGTCTAGGTGTAATGTCTGAATCTGTCCTTTGAACTTTGTCTACCTCTGGTACCACAGTAGTATGACTTTGCATGTCTAGCACTGGCTGCATGGTCTCTGTAGTGTTGCCTAGCTCATGCCGCTTCAGGTGGCAATTTAGTGCAGCAGCAGTCTTGCATACTTTATCGCACTGTGAGCAGGTATATCTAGTCAACGGCCTTCTTCCCAAGCGAGCTGTACTCCCCTTTTCTAAGAACCGCCTGTTTAATACACTGCTTGTCTCCTCTAATTCCATTGAATTTTCCTTGCTTGATGGCTCTGAATTACATGAAGCAGAGGTAGGCAGAGGTTTATTTTTTGGGTGACTGTTTCTCTGATGCTCCTCTAATTTGGTCTGAGAAGGGAAAGTAGCTCTGCAGAATAGACACACAAACTCAAATAGATGTGTTAGCTCATGTTTGTCTCGCTTCCTTGAGCTGGAGAACCAGCGGCCACAAGATCCACATTCAGAGGCCTGATCCCCAGACCAACGTTGTTTGATGGTAGGGGAAACTGTGTATTGAGAATTCAGAGCTGATTGGGATACAGCTGTGGAGAAAGAAAGGTCATGCTTTCCAGGACGCCCCTTTCCTTCCTCATTCTCTTCTGTTATTGTGGGAATACAAGGAGCTTGAGTGTTGTCTTTGATCTCCTTCTGATGTAAAACTTCTTTTCCCTCCTCTTTGACTTCATCTTTTTCTTCTTCCTGTACACCATCCCCCTCTTTGTTTACATCATTCATTAGTCTTTCTGCTCTCTTCATCAGCCGCAGTGATCGTTTGTAGTGCATTTTGCGCTGCCAGCTCTTGATCTTCTGCATATGCAAAGTCTTTCTCTTGGGCTTATAAGAATAATAGGGTCTCCACAGGTTGTCTTCTCCATCATGATCATTCCTGTCCTCCCTGACTTCTTGCCGGAAGAAATACTTCCTCACCTTTCCTGGAAGTTTAGAATCTCTTTCTTCCTGGCTGGAACTACGATGACCATGGTGTTTGCGGTGGTGGTGGTGGGTATGCCGTGGTTCTCTCTGGTCTCCATGCAGGAAGTTGCCCTTTTTGTCTTTACTTGGTGGACTTTTGTCTCTCATGAGGTCTGTCTCAGATATACTTCTTTTGACAATTGCCTCTTCCCCTATACGTACAGTGATCTGACAAAGAGGCCCACTCCCTTTGACCTCTGAACCCACAGATATGGGAACCACTTTGCTTGATTCATTCTTGGTATGAGATTTTCGTCCCTTGTGAATCTTTTCTGTTGGCTGTTGTATTTTTGAGACTTCTGTACGTGTGCTGATTGTGTCCCACTTACTATGGGCATGTGAATGATCTTTTTGTGCATGCTTTTTAAGTGTTTTTTGCAAAGTCTTATCCATTGTATGACTGCTCTCAGAAGGACATTTTCCATCCCCAGAGGGTGTCTTATCTCTTTGAACAATGACAGAGGATGGGAGTGCTGTGCTATGCATAATGACTGAGGGTTTGCTATGTCCAAATGTAATGACAGAAGAAACTGCTGTCTCTGGGCTTTTGACATTTTTGCCTTTGACACTACTGTTGCCAGAGAGATGTGACTCTGACCTTTCCTTGTCATTGACCTCTGCTGGTACCTCTGCTTGGGCTGTTGCCAGCTTCCTGCACTTCTCTGTGTCCATCTTGATCAGGAAACTCTCAGGATCTGGCTTAATGTCTTGAGGATGAATATCCTTAAGGAAGGAGTCTAGTTTACTGGGGCCCAGACTTGGAGGGAGGCTGCAGCCTAGAGGCAAAGGCAAGGCAGCTGATGGGTCAGATTTGAGCAGTCCTTCAGCTAAAGCCTGGTTGTATGTCTTATAGGGCCGTTTTTGAGAGCGCATGGGTAGTAGGCGGTAGAGTTTAAGTGCATTAACCTTCTGCTTATAGCCCCCATTGGCTGTCTTCTCACTTGAGATAAGGCCAGGACTAATGCCATGGAATGCCTTCTGGTGTGTCTTGAGGTTGTAGTAGGTAGGAAAGGCCTCCCAGCAAAATATGCACTGGTATCGCCTTTCACCAGTGTGCCACACTTCATGTTTGGTGCGGTACTCTGCCAGAGCAAAAACCTTGTCACAATAGTGGCATGGGTACTTCCTACGCCATGAGTGCACATTAGAGTGGCGCTTGAGACTTGACAGAGTCATGTAGGAGCGTTCACACACTGAGCAGAAGTAAATGATATGTCCATCAACAATCTTCACAAAGTGATCCTCATCCCTGAGGGCATCACTGTGAGAGATTGCCCTGGCATGATGTCCTTGGAGGCCTCGTCCTTTCTTTATGGGTCGTCCAGGTCCTGTTTCTTGTCCAAACTGTTCTGGTTCTGTTGCCTCATTTGTTTTCTCCACATTCCCCTCCTCCAAAGGTTCCTGTTTGGGCTGGATGGAGAAAGCTGGCAGTGCTTGCCGACAGGTGGCCTCATGGGATTGCAGTCTTTTATTATGGATAAAGGCTTTTCCACAATGGCGGCAGCTGAGAAGTCGTCCACCCCGATGAAGACGCATGTGCACAGTGAGGGACGAGGCGGTGCTGAACAGACGGTGGCATACCCCACACAGCAGCTCTGGTTTTGGCACTGCTTGATAGGAGTCATGGAAGGATGGAGGAGGGAGGGTCAAGGGAGAGACAGAAGGGGGTGAAAGAGGAGGAGGGCTTGATGAAGATGATGGTGGGTTTATACTGGGAAGAGGGAGGCTCAGTTCAACATGTAGGCTGTTTCCTTTACGTTTTTTGCCTTTTGCACTTTCCAGGTCCTTTGTCACCTGACCTTGGTAGGCTCTTGCACTCAGGTTGAACAAGATATGTGCAGTCTCTGTTGTTGAGTGTTCTGGGTAGTCATTAGGCAGATTAGCTCCAGATGTCTCTCTTGAGTAGTCCATTTTAGCAGATGTGTGCAGTGCAGATGTTGGAAAGTGGGGGCCACTACCAGCCACAGAAAAAGACATAGTGGATTTGCAGTTCTTACTGACAGGTGCAGTCAAATCAATGGGGAGAGTAGAGGAGGAAGAGCAGGATAGGTAGTCTGATTTTGATCCTTTGGACAATGGTTTCTCTCTGAGAGTTTCCTCCTTCCATGCAGTGCTATTTGAAGCATCTCTGTCAAACGCTATAGAAGAGGAAGGGGGATGAATTATTGGACAGTGCTTTTGTGCAGAGAAACTAGGCAGTCCAGCGCTGATTGGAAAACTAAGAGATATCCTTGTTGTCTTGGTACCATCCACTTCATCTGTCCCTTCTCCCATCCTGTCTCCTCTTATCTGTTTATTTCTGTGTTTCATTTGAGTCCTTTCTTTTAGTCCTTTGTAACACTTTTTTTCACCACTCACTTGAAACAGACCTTTAAGGAAGCAAGATGCGTAAATGCAGTTCAACAAGTTCAGAAGTACTGAACAGAGCGAGGTAAAAGTTAGAACCGTGTCCACCACTAGAATGGAAGATTGGCAGGCATTCAGGAAAGGAGGAGAGTCAGTTGGAGAAAAGCTCAATCCTTGGATATGGATGCTGTACACAGCGACGATTCTTAGATGGATATAAAATTGAGTCTTCTCATAGATTGAAGCAGGGCGAGCCAGGTGCTGTTCATTTAATTCCAAGGGCACAACGCTGGAATGGAGGGGGTGCCAGCCGTCCATTCTGGACACCATGACCCCACCCCCAAACCTGAAAAACAGACAGAAAAGTGTTTAAATAAGCTTGTATGCAAGTATCAACTGAAGGCAAAACAAAGATGATGAAAGCATTGCATCTCAAAAAACCAAACATAATCGTGAATAATGTCATTAGACAGTATAAAGCATGCCTTTCAATTAAATATTAAATAGACAGGGTTAATTTTCACTTTAGTCATCCTCATTTTAAGTTTCATTATTACAAAGTTGGAAAGAATCTTAGCAATCAGTATCACTGTTCCACAACGATCCTTTCACTTCTTTTTCTTGAACAGAGTTCATTTTTATCATTACCCAGCTTAAAAAAGAAAAATACTGATGGTATATTTCCATAAATATGTGCAAGATTTGACAGAGAATGGTGGTGGGGGTGGGGGATGAGGGGGTGGGGTCAATGATCCCTCTAATCCACCCTCTGTATGTCATTTGAGGTAGAAACACAAAGTTCAATAACCACAGTGATCTGTGTAGTCTTTTTGGGATTTTTTTACAAAGATATTCAGCAAATTATTTGTTAGCTAGTTAATTCTGTTCACAATTTAAATACACATGTACAATTAATCTATGTATTTGCAATTATGCTACACATGAAAAATCCCCAGTCATGGTTTTCTGCCTGTGTTTTAGCCAGGCAGGCAGGCCTCTGTA
The DNA here is from genome assembly GCA_025447855.1 of Potamarius usumacintae. Classification (NCBI taxonomy): domain Eukaryota; kingdom Metazoa; phylum Chordata; class Actinopteri; order Siluriformes; family Ariidae; genus Potamarius; species Potamarius usumacintae. Next base: position 4,667,284 of record JAOEHJ010000006.1, on the reverse strand, counting down.
AAATTCCACAAGCAGCCCTGAACACACTGAAACTAGGTCAGCACTGTTATTGCAGAGCGAGAGAGCAAGAGAGACGGAGAGAGGCGGTGAAAAAGAGCCAGGCCAGAGACAGGAACAGCCAAACACACACGCACACGCACGCACACACGCACGCACACATTAACAGGGACAAGCACACACAAGCACATACTCTCTACCACAGCCATGCACACACCTAGCACATTTGCAAGGCGCATACCAACCAGTTTGCCTGTAAACAAGTCACCTGACAGGTAGTGTCACCAGAACACTACAAACATAGCCACTGACTGTGCAAAGGAAGTACTAAAAAATAGGGCTGTAAATTTACATTACATAATCTACGGTGACAGGAACTGCACAAGGAGTAAAGCAAAACATGTCAAGGCAAGCAGAAATTTTTTGCTGTTTATCAACTGGATCAATGATATACATTAAACATATTGTGAAATATTAAGGAATAAGTGACCAACACTGCACCTGTTTCAATCCATGTGAACATGACAGGCTCAAAACAGGGAAAGAAATGCTTACAAGGGGTTCCACATGTCAGAATTTGTTTTGTGCTATGGATGAGGAAATGCATCTGTCCCTGTTTCCGTCACCCTTTGTGCGTGACGCACACACTGCCTCTCAACAAGCCGTCCTTAGCTCAAGAGGCTGGCCAAGCGTGACAGGGGTTTTACCGCCACCCTCCCTTTCATCCCCAGCACTCCAGCTCCCCCTCTACTCAATATACGCAACCGCCTGAAACAGTTAGAGAGACAAACATTTGACAGACTGGTAGTACCATCCTTAAATATGTCCTGTAAAAGTAATGGAGCAAAACAAATATTAATTTGTTTCTCTATGTCTCTCTATGTTTGTTTTCATGCGATATGCAACTCATTAGCAACTGACAGTATAGGTTAGGTTAGGAAAGAAGGAAATCTGTGAAGTGATGTCATGTCAGAAAAAAGGAAGGTGCTCTTAGATTGTGCACTGATATCCTGTATACTGTGAGGATGCATCCATATTTTTATTTAGTCATTAGCAATGAGACGAAACAGAAAAAGAGCTCTCTGGAAAAGAGGAAACTATGACTATGACGGCCATTGGTTTTCATCCGGCCTGTGACTCTGGACTGGGCAGAGCTGGACTGTGAAAAGGTGGCCGTGACTAGATCCTGAACTCTGAACAACCCCCCTGGACAAAAAGCATGGTTGAGCTGGCCAGAAGGAAAGGGGAGGAGGGGGCGATGGTGGAAATGAAGAAATTGGCAATGAGGGGTGAGCAAGAACAGGTTGGGAGCGGGAGGCAGGGATGGGTTAAGAGGTGGAAGAGGTTTCAAATCCTGTCCTATATCTTTAAGATGCTCAGGTGCTGAGCGCGTATCTCGATAGGCCATGCTCCAGTGGCTGTACCCATGGAAAAAGCCACGCTTGACATGATCTGGAAGTGACTCCCATAATTCTTTAACTGCAAAAGTCAAATGAAATGGATAGAAAGAAGGATAAGATTGAAACCATAACCCGACATCTAGTGTTATAGCTATTTTCCTAAGCTCTTGCAACTTAGAATAAACTTGGCAGGAAATCTCAATAGACACTTCGTCATCATGTTATAATCTAGAGGCTCTGTCAAGTCAAAATGCAAAAATGGTAATCACCATTTGAGCAATGACAAGCTCAAATGCAACCAAAAAAAAAAAAAACAACCCACACCCAGATAAATGTTTAGTAAATGAGCAAACTGCTCACTCCTACATCATGATCCCACTGAGCCCTACGGCCTGTTTCAAACAGGCTGTAAAAAAGGAACCTGGTGTACTTTCAAAGCATTCGTACATCCCACAAAACAAGAAAAAAAAAAAGAAAAAGACGGGACAGCATGGCCGTTTTATAATCTTTTTTTTTTTTTTTTACATTTGTACATTCACATACTATATTCTCATACGAAAACTTGTACTGTTTGAGTAATTTCCAACTAAATGTATACTTACTATAAAACATTAAGTGTCACAAATTACAAGTACCACAAAATCTGTAAAATGTATCTGTAAAAAATCTATAACAAAAAAAAAAAAAACGTCTTAGTTTCTATTAAATCGGAGTGACTCATCGGCCGTGAAAAAGAACTGCGTGGTTGAGCCACGAGAGGAGAGGATAAGGGAGGCAGGCCTTGTTTTGCACCACACACACACACACACACACACACGGTCGCACTTCTACATACGCACAGACGCACGCACACAGGCATGCTCATGCACACACAAACAGGACAACACTCCTCTTATCTCGCGTCTTGTGTCCTACGCAGAACTCAAACAACAACAACAACAGTCGATATGATAGTGGTGAAGAAGAAGAGCACAGGAGGAGGAATAAGAGAGGAATGAGAAAACAGAAAAGAGTCTGATGGTCTCTTCATTTCTCTGCCAGGCAAGCACACAACAAGACTACGTACCTCGAAAAACCTCCTGCTGCATCTCTGCTGCGATCTGTTCTCTCTCTCTCTCTCTCTCTCTCTCTCACCCTCCCTCGTTCTGTGTGTGTGTGTGTGTGTGTGTGTGTGTGCTTGTCTGCGCCTCTGTGTGTGTGTGTGTGTGTGTGTGTGCGCGTGACCGAGAGAGCGCAGGCAGCGCACACACAGGCAGCACTATGTAGAGACGGAGGGCAGGGACGACTCTCGCACTCCCGAATCTCCCCCTCCTTCTCTCCTTCTTTTCTCTCTCTCGCCTGCTCTCTCTCCACACACTCTTTCTCCCTCTTGCACTTCACTTTGACTCGGACACACGATTCCAGGGTGTTCCTTCTTTCCCCTCGTTTCACCAACTATCCCACCGTTTTTTCCCCTTTTTATCACCCACCCCTCTGTCCCTCTCTCATCATTTTAATTCCAGCCCCCCCAACACCTTTTTTTTTTGTATTGTTCGTCATACACGCACACTCATGCACTCGCCGTAGCCCATATTACACAAAGCCGGGTGATAGCATAGCGAGCGAACAAGCAAGGGAGCAAGCGAGGGAGGGAGAAAGAGAGAGGGAGAGCAAGAGGACGCCATTTAAGCAGTTTGTTACGAGCACTGCCAGTCCCCAAAATGGCTGAAAACAAACAGGAGCTATGCCAACAGGAAAAAAAAAAACTGGGCACAGAATAGAATAGACAGTGGGAAAGGAGATAAAGAGTAAAAGAGAGGAGTGGAGTGGAGAGAGAGAGAGAGAGAAGACAATACTTTGCTGAAAGCAGAACTCTTTAAATGAACTGAAGTAGTCAAAAGGAAAGAAAGATCAAAGCGAGGAAAACATACGTTTGGACATGCTCTTTGTTTTCCATTTTCTTCTCCGTTTACTGCCCTCCATAAAGAGCTGGAGGTTTATGGTAAGTGGTGCTGAAAGAGCCAAGTAAACATTGTGGAGTTCCTGCAGGACCGGGCGCAGGTCAGAACCAGGACATATGTACGTACCCTCACCAGAGAATATTTTATTGGGACATGCATTCACGTTAGCCATGAAAGACCCATTAAACAAGCACCACGTCAACAGAGTTGCTGAAGTCTTGTTATGCTCATCTAAAGACTCCTGTTTGCGTGTTTTCACTCATTTGCAAACTGCACGTCTACTGTTACTATTATAATCCCACTATCTGGTGTCACACAGCAGTAGTTCCCCTTCGAGTCTGGTTTCCTTCAAGCTTTCTTCCTCGTGTCATTTCAGCAAAACTTTTGCGGCTTGCTCATTAGAGAGCTAAATTTATATCCAAAAGCTGCTTTGTAATGATGTTTTCTTGTTAAACGTAGTGTGCGAATAAAATCGATTAATTGTGCCTCTTGTATTTGTTCTGTTATTCTGTTGTTCTGAGAGGCTGGTGGACACAAGTTTTATGAAAATGCGACTCAGAAAGCAGAATCCGTAGTCAGTAAACAGACAAATAAGTCAAGATTTTTATTCGCACAACAATGAGAAATGCTTCAGATCAGGAAAGAGACAGTCAGGATTACAAACTAAAGGCCCCGGTCCCACGACACTGATAACTATAACTATACCTATAACTATTATGCCTGAATTTAGTTCCAGTCTGGAGCAGAAACACCACAACTATAATCCCGACTATAATATTGGTTGGTGCTGCCACTTGGGAAATAAATGCATGCAACTTAGGAATAGTCATGGAAGTTTTTTCTAAGGTCCATGCTTTTTGTTATATTTTTAATTTTCCGTGACTCCATATTCTGTGACTTCATGATGCAACAAAGATGTACAAAGATGCTTGGGGAAAATAGCATGTGCTCAGACAACGTCACATGTAAACAATTACCTGATTGGTCAGATGTTTTATCAGATCAGGTCCAAGCCTGGAAAAATCGCTCCAGAAGCAAGCTCACTGATACGGATAAACTCAGGCCTGGGCTATAGGGATCGTTATCGCTCTGGTGTGACCACCAACCACATAAACTGCAAGGGACCCATTTATTTATGGTTATCCTTATAGTTGTAGTTGTAGTTATAGTTATAATTATTGGTCTTGTGGGACCGGGCCTTAAGAGAATAACAGAAACCTGACAAAGGACACCTGTGAGAAAGTAGTTTAAATACACAGAGCTGATTGGAGTTAAACATAAGTGGAACTAGTGTTCAGGTGAGTATGTGAAGGATTTCTCATCCCTACCTTCACCCACGCGAAGTGTTTTTGGATTTTGACGGTGGTGATAGAGAGCCACAGGGTCATCATTATCTGAATGGGAGATAAAATTATATCACTGAGTCTTATTATTGGAGAAGCTTTGATCACCATATTCTCAATTAGTCTGAAATCACAACATTCCTACACTGAACAAGCTGATAAAACACTCCCATAACTTCCAACTCACACAAACTCCGCCGATTATAAAGGGAACAGTATCCAGGAAGAAGCAGAGTGAAAAACACACCAACGAACCATGTTTACTGCTAACAAGCTGCTACTGTAGAGCAAGGCATACCCCTGGGGGTGGGGCATACATGCTCTACATGCTCTAGAGAGCCTTTAATTGGACAAACACAAGACTAGTACAGGATGAGTCATAAATAAATTGTAATCATTCTCCTGAAACTATTTTTAGTTCATTCAGCAGGCCAGGCCAGATGAGCTTATGTGATCACGCATCGTCGTCCATCCACAATTTACAAAAATCATTACTCCGCCTACAGGATTGATCAGATTTCAATCAAACTCACATACAGTGTCTTGCAAAAGTATTCATTCCCCTTGGTGTTTGTCCTGTTTTGTGGCATCACAAGCTGGAATTAAAATGGATTTTTGGGGGGTTAGCACCATTTGATTTACACAACATGTCTACAACTTTAAAGGTGAATTTTATTTTATTTTTATTTATTTTTTTAAAACTGTGACACAAACAATAATTCAGATGAAAAAACAAACCTGGAGTGTGTATAGGTCCCCAAAAGTCAATACTTTGTAGAGCCACCTTTTGCTGCAATTACAGCTGCAAGTCTCTTGCAGTATGTCTCTATTAGCTTAGCCACTGGGATTTTTGCCCATTCCTCAAGGCAAAACTGCTCAAACTCCTTCAAGTCAGATGGGTTGCATTGGTGGACAGCAATCTTCAAGTGATGCCACAGATTCTCAATTGGATTGAGGTCTGGGCTTTGGCTAGGCCATTCCAAGACATTTAAATGTTTCGCTTTAAACCATTCCAGTGTAGCTTTAGCAGTATGTTTAGGGTCATTGTCCTGCTGGAAAGTGAACCTTTGTCCCAGTCTCAAACTTCTGACTGACTCAAACAGGTTTTCTTCCAGAATTGCCCTGTATTTAGTGCCATCCATCTTTCCTTCAATCCCGACCAGCTTTCCTGTCCCTGCAAACATCCCCACAGCATGATGCTGCCACCACCATGCTTCATTGTAGGAATGGTGTTCTTAGGATGTTGGGTTTGCACCACACATGGTGTTTCCCATGATGGCTAAAAAGATCAATTTTAGTCTCATCTGACCAGAGAATCTTCTTCCATGTGTTTGGGGAGTCTGCTGTTGGGCAAACTCCAAATGTGTTTTTTTTTTTTTTTCCCTTTAAGTAATGACTTTTTTCTGGCCACTCTTCTATAAAGGCCTGCTCTGTGGAGTGTACGGCTTAAAGTGGTCCTATGGACAGATATTCCCATCTCCGCTGTGGATCTTTGCAGATCCTTCAGTGTTACCTTTGGTGTCTTTGTTGCATCTCTGATTAATGCCCTCCTTGCCCGGTCTGTGAGTTTTGGTGGGCGGCCTTCTCTTG
>JAOEHJ010000006.1:4541387-4553214 GCA_025447855.1 Potamarius usumacintae | reverse complement strand
ACGTTTTACCACAAAGTTAATGTTATAACTAGCTTTATTTTGCATGCTAGTCACCCGCGAAAATCTGCATTGTTCCTTACCAAGATGAGCCCAATTCACTGTTGTTTAAATACCCTGCGATAACGCCGCCATTTTTTTTTAAATCGCGATCAAATTAAATTGCGTTAACGCACTAATAACGCGTTAACTTCGACAGCCCTAGTTTTTATTTATCGAATTTGCAAAAAATAAAAATGCTCCATTTCTCAAAATCCAGCGAATGTGGACAGAATAGAACAGTTATTCCACTCAATCTTGTCGTACATGGCTTATAGCCAACTTGGTGCTACGCACTTTGTTGGCTATTAGCTCATTTACGATTCGATTTTGTGTAATGACTGTTAAATATTTGTTTCAAAATAATTCAGATTAATTTAATTAACTCAATAAAATAGATTTATTGGAAGTATTCGATGTTCACAGTGGATATATTTACTGACTGCACTATTGAATAATGCACACAAAATCCAGTCACATAACAGCTAAGAAATTAAAAAAATCAGGGAAGCAGTATTTTTGGAAGACAGGAGGAAACCTGGTAAAGAAGAGGGGGATCTGGGAAGTGCGCACACACTTAGGTTAGTGCCCTCAGTGCTGCAGTTCCACACTGCAAACACAATGTGAAGCTTCCTGCCACAGAGAGCCTTCCTTCCTCTTGGCAAGATGACATGCACTGGCCTCTGTGACTCCGTTCTCTCTGTTTTGTGTCTGTACTGATGTCTCCATAGACAGACAGACCATGTGCGTCTGCACAACTCTTAATAACGAACTCCTAATGGATGACACACTGACTCTGGCATCCTCTTCTATGGTGGAAGCCAAATATCATTCATTCTGCTTGCTCAATTAGACTTCAATTCAACTAATTAGGGCTTGAAATTCAGGAAATCTTCTCAGTCAGTTAGTTTTAAGACCTTCATACAGATACTGTATATGAGCAAATATAAACTGCAAACAGGATTACTCTCTGGAATTATCAGAAATTTGTCGCTTGACCCAAGCCGACTGCTTACGTGCTTTATTTATAAGCTGTCATTACTGGGCGTTTTTGTAGAGACATCCTTTTCACCAGTGCCAGTTTATTTTCAGAGTTCAAAATTGCAGTGTGCAGGCATGTAATTACATGTTTACGTACAACCAAGTGCGTGAAAATAGATACAGTATGATACAAAGAGCCTAATAGTTTCAATAGAGCACACTAAAGCAAGAGCTGTTTTTTAGAGAGAACAGCACGATAGCCCTTGAACATCCTCCCTCAGAGTGTCTCAGACTGAGCGTCTCATATATGCAGTGCTTAGTCTGTTTGAATCGAACCCTGGTGCATCTGTGCGATTCTTTTGGGTCACAGTTACAGGAGGAGTGAGCAAAACAACCTGTCTGAGAACGGTGCTCCGGTTCCCAGTGAACTCCAAGTGAGCAAGTGGTTGGACCTTGAGTAAACCCGACCGCAGGAAGTCAACCAACCGTACTGTGTAATTTATACTAAAATAACAAACAAAGCTAACATAATCAACTTTGCTCTGATTTCAACTCTACAAAGGGTGAAAGGGTCTTAGTTCAACAGACTTACCCTTGAATATTTCTGAATGCATTAGGAACTCGTTTGCATGCATGCCACATGTAACCTGAATCATATTTAGGTGAAAATGAGGACAGGTGCAACACTAAATGTCATCATTACCATAACTATGACAATGGCATAATCCAAGTTTTTATCCAATAGTTTTAATTACGTTTGAAATGATGTCCATTTCAGAAAAAAAGTCCCTCAACTGTCTCTGTCATTTAACAGAAAGCAAGAAGCAGAATTCACACTTTTCATTCATTCTGCTTCAAAATTGTAGTCTCGACAGTACTATATAACTTCACAATTATTTCCCCGAAAATAGTTGAAGTGATTCTTTTATCTTACTGAATTATAAAACACATTATTTACCACTTTCCATCAGAAAGAAATCTCATTTTCTTTGGCCTTAATGGTCAGACTGAGCTAGAAGTCAAATTATTAACAGGTTATTAGGCTCCAAGTAAAATAGCTCCTGATTAAGAAAACAAAACAGCACTTCAACCTTGACTAACCTTGACACCGTGATGTAGTTGGTTGTTTATCAGAATGTGACTGATTACAAAGCTAATGAGAACGTTTGTCAAGTTCACACACTTCGCACAAACTTGTTCGGACCTCGATGGCTTCACTGCTTTGTATTACCAACAAATAAACAGACTCCCAAGAACTTCCCAAACATACTGACCACCAAACACTTAGTCTTCCATATGTACAAACTACATAAAAAGCTACAACCTTCAGATTTGCCCTTTGTCAAAGTCAAAGTCCCTCCTGTGCCAGGACCTGGTCTTCCCAGGCAGTGTTCCGTCCCAGTATTAACCAGGCCCTTAAGGCGCACTGGGTGGTGCCGATCTCCATTTCCATGGCCCTCAGCCTCTTGCCTATTGCATAGCTAGGGTTACAGTGGGGGGCTGGTCCTCTGGTAACTGTGAGTGTTTGACTCCCTCATCTCATCTGCATTACAGCGTGCCTCGCCAGATGTTTGCCCTTTGTATCCTGTTTGAATTCTTTATTATTTTTTATTTTATATTAGTCTTTTTTCTTTCTCGAATACGAATGGCATCTGACCAAAGACTGCTCTGTATGCCTTATGTCAGCATGTTGAACACATTTCAGCATCTGCAGCACTAATACAATTTGCTACTCAGGCATAAAGAATGTCTGAAACCCACAGACTGCTCACTGCTTCCATTAAAATGTTTTAATAGAGATAATTAAGAAATTGGCATGTGTACAGAGTTATTATCAGTCAGACTTTGGGCAAAAAGTAACCAAGCAATGCGTAGCTTAATAACTCTATAATTGGGTGTTGGTACATGTACAGCATTAAAGCCACACTTGTACTGTGTGTGTGTGTGTATATTATATATATGAGACGCAAACAAGTGATGCATTTTTCAACATAAGAGGATAAACTTCATATATTTGCACCACTGTGTAATGTTCTTTATATTATGCGGACACATCCACAAAAAAATGCAAGTTAATCAAAAGAATTTTAATTCTGAACCAGTTCGCTATCTTGACAACGCACGTCTAGTCAGCGGGAAAACACTGGGAGTGACGTCATTGGAGTGAAATATCAGGAAATATTATACATACAGGCCACTTTTTCCATGGAACAAAAACGTGTATTCTATTCCCTTCTTGCAGTTTTCATTCATTTGGCTTGGTTTGGTTTGATAGCATGCAATATCGCTTATCCTACACGTATTATGACACTGGAGATCCCCAATGGAGAATGAGCGTGCGATATTGTTACAGTATTGCATGTTGTCAAAACAACATGACGTCACACATCGGAGCTGATGCGAATATCCAATGACAAAACTTTTCTGCTGTACATGTGCAGAACCATTTATTTGTTCGCCAGGAAAGAGAGAAAGACAAGGCAAATCCAGTGCTACTGCAAGGATTAGCTATGCTATAATTAAGCATGAAATAAATAAACTGAAAACTGAAACTAAAGATGCACAGAACCCCTGAAAGGCTACCAAAACTTCATTATACAGTATATTCTTCACGCATATTTACAAAAGAAAAAACAAACAAACCAACGGATATCGAAAAACTGGAAAAGAGACATGTTGGAGACGTGAAACTTCCGCGCTAACAAGCGACTGTGACAATTTGTAAACAAACATGGCTGCCAGGTTTGCTTTGTTAAAAAAAGAAGATTTTGAGAGAATTTTGGCTTGCCAGGTCGCTCCGTTGTGTGTAGCTGTCGATGTTGATTTTAAAAGTAACTAAGTAAATTACACAGGGAAATGAATACTGAGTGAAAAATACTGTAGCGAGCATGCAGCATGGAAGAAGCGTCTGGAGACAGAACTCTTAGCACTGGTTTGACTGCTTTATTAGCATTTGATAACTACTGATGAACGCTACACTAGCTGGAAGGTGACTTCACTGCTGCACTGACTCGTGGTTGGCCTTCCAGAAGGCCTGGAGTGAAAATTTTTGGTCCTTCTCACTATAAATCAAAATCTGATTGGTTAATCAGTCATCTGTCACTTTCTACATAAACATACACTGCCATGACCTTCTGTCCCGGCAATGAAGTCTTGACCAACGAGTGAGCCGGCTCGAAACTCTCCTCAGCCTAGACACAACAAACAAAGCAATCTCATTGGATAACTCAATTTTAATGTTTTCAGGACAGTAATTTCTGTCCTTTCATTTCTGAACAAATTTGATCAAAAATGAGGCCAAATTAGAATCAGAGGAGAATAATTATAATGAAAGAATGAAAAATTAAATAAAACATTTGAAATGCTGATATGTTTGGACCTTCTCTGAAGACCTAGAAGGCGTTGACAGTTCTCCTCTGGGTTTTCCCCTTACACACTTCCTTATTTCTCTGTTTGACGCAAGTGTACGGCTCAGGCAGGTAGCTTCGTCATGCTTTATTAATCCTGTAATAAATCCAATAGAGGGTTTTAATTTTTCATATTGTTTCTTGTTTGAGGTGTTTAAATCGTATAATACGAGAGTGTTGTTGAATTCTTTATTCTGATGGGTCAAAAGTATTCAGCTATGAAGTCATTTCTGTGGTAACAGCTCATTCACATGGACTTAGTTTAATATAAATTTTAAAAAAATGAGCTGTTTAATAAAATAAATGTATAATCATTGACATGGTGATGTTTTCTGTAAAGAGATGTTTAAGATTTATGAAAGGAGTCTCCAATGTTAGTGATCACAAAGCTGTACATTTTAGTTTTCTTCAAGTCAGAGGAGTTGCTGCTTTAAAATTTGTTTTGTCGACATTCCACAACATGTAATTATAAACGGACAAAAAGAATATCAGTCTTAAAATGAGTAATAATTGGCAATTTTAAAAAAAATTCTTTTTTTTTTTTTTTTTACAGAAAGCGAAATAAAACATTTGTTATAGGGATGTGTTGTAATCGGGAAAATAATGAACATTGGGGTCGTAAGAGCCTGGCGCTGTTGTTGATTCCTTCCCTCCAACAGCGTCTCCTGTCACATGTTAAAATTTTTTTAAATCTGAAATATTTACTATTAACTACTAATATCCACTCAGTCCTGATACAGCTGAGCTTAGCTGTGATTATTGTAATTTTTCAGCTGTAAGGTTAAATCTGTTTCGCTTTGAGAGTGCACAATTTATTGCTTGCATGCAATCTAGCACTTGCAATGTTTATTGGTTTCTGATAAACCGTTTCACTGGAAACACTGTCCTGTTTTATGACCAGGTGGTTATATAAAAGCTGTGAATGCTGATTTATGAAAAGAGGTCATCTATTTAGGTTACGCTTTTGTAATTCTGTAAATCATGAATACTTAATGGTTTGTGCACAAATGCACAGAGCCACATTTTTGATAAATGTGTGGGGGAAAAAATATGAGAGAGAGACAGAGAAGTAAGACCTTCACATTCCTGGAAAATGAACCAATAGCAATATAGTAATGCACGGATGTGTGTGTTATGAATGCAGAAGGGAAGCGATGGTGGAGAGGAATGTGCTTCAGGTTCGTCAGATCAACACGAAGACCCTCGGACCGAGCACAGTCTGGAGGAGAGCCGCAAACTCATCCTGCAGTGGGCCGATGAACTCAAGATCGTCGACAAGGTAAGACGAAGTGATGAAAGCTGAAATAATATCAACATCGATCAACAGTTTGACAGTGAAGCCAATGAAATATCATGAGGTGTCATCGATGACATGAATGATGTGGAGCAAACCAACACATGCACGCTGATGGCCAGCTGCATTTGTGATTTCTCATTTTTAGCTCATCCGGCTGACAGGCGATGAGTTTATGCCATCGTGTGTTGTCCATCCTCGTCCACATTTCATGAAAATCACTTCTCTTTCTCAATTCTTCACCGATTTTGATTGATTTTGGCATGAAGGTAGGGGTACCTACGGTAGGGTGCATATAACTTCTACCCAGATTTGCGAAATTACAATTATTAATGAAGTTATGGACTAATTAAGCCTTAATGCCTTAAGCAGATCAACAAAAATCGCTCCTTCTTGGTCAATTCCTCACCATTTTGGATTCTTTCTGGCAAATAGGTCGGTATTCCTAGGGTGGATATCACTTCTATTTATAGGTTGTATATAGCTTGCAACATTTTTCCGCAAGGTGGCCCACTTTAGATCGTTCCTTCTGGACTAGACGGGGCCGGAGTGAGCTACGCCGTCATTGACAGTCTCGTTCGAGTGTCACAAGTTCTCTGGGGTTCATGCCACATTTCCTTCAAATGCCAAACATGGAACACTGAGAAACTTCATCTTTTTGTTTAAAAAGTTTGAGCAAGGTGTGCTTAGTATGTTACTTTCAGCTTATTTTTTACTCTTCAAACACATTTTGAGGAAAAAAAAAATCAAAAACAAAGGAACTAACTGACCTTGTTCGAGTTCATTGTACCACGAGTGCATTTGCAATTTCATTGTAGAAACATTTGCTAACAATCGTCACTGTCGTTGCTGAACCCGACCTCTGCTTGAGGCGAACCATGTTTTGGCTGACGGCCAAAATTGCAGTGGTAGGGTGGCCAGTTCCTTTCTGTGCATTCACACACACGCAATTTAGAGTAGCCAGTTAACCTAATTGCATGTCTTTGGACTGTGGGGGAAACCGGAGCACCCAGAGGAAACCCATACAGACACAGGGAGAAAATGGCCCCTACACACAAAGGCCCCCGTTTGCCACTGGGCTCGAACTTAGAACCTTCTTGCTGTGAGGCTATAGTGCTAACCATTACACCACCCAGCACAAAATTTGTACTGCAAATCTTTCTCTCTCTGTGATCACATGACACACCTGACACGACTGTCACTGTCAGGGTGCAGGCACTTACAGATGCAAATGCAGGGGAGAGCGGGTGCATCACAAACTGGTAACCAAATCCAAAACAGCAATCAGAAAGCGTAGTCGAGGACGTGCTAGGGTCAGTTGATGTGCAAATGGCGTGTCGGAGATTAGGCGAGAAAACAGAGTCAAAGTAAACATGGGAAAGAGGTCAAAGTCACAGGAACGGGGTCAGAACTGGAAGATGAGGCTTGGTATGATCAGGTATGCGGACACAGAACAATACTTCGCAACTGGATGGGAAACAGGTGCACTTCCTAGAATTTGGAGATGAAGGGCACTGTAGTGCTTGGGAAGTGTAGTCCAGAGTGGTCATGTTTGGAGGCTGTGCCGAACTCAGGTTTTCAGTGTTATTATTGACGGTCACCAAGCTGCATGAACGTACAGCCTGGGCTAGAAAGAAATCAGCCCCAGCCTTGCTTCTCACATCTTCTGTATATTTTTCACACAACCTGTTGAGCTTTATATCACAGAAAGTCCAAAATAACCTGACAGTTGTTAAACATGGAAAACAGGGTCTTGTTCACGAGTGATGGCAAAATGAAACGTGAGATGAACAGGCGGATTGGGGCAGTAATGCGAGCATTATACTGGTCCATCGTGGTGAAAAGGGAGCTGTGCCAGAAGGCAAAGCTTTCGATTTACCAGTCAACCTACATTCCAACCCTGACCTACGTTCATGAGCTTTGGGTAGTGACCAGAAGGATGAGATCATGGATACAAGCGGGTGGCATGAGCTCTCTCTGTAGGGTGGCTGGGCTCACCCTTAGGGTGAGGAGCTCAGGGATCTCGGAGTCGAGCTGCTCCTCCTTTATATCGAAAGGAGTCAGCTGAGGTGGTTCAGGCATCTGATTAGGATGCCTCCTGGGCGATCTCCTTCGGAGGGTTTCCGGGCACGTCCAACTGGGAGGACACCTCGGGGTAGACCCAGAACATGCTGGAGAGATTATATTATAGATCTTATCTGGCCTGGGAGCGCCTTGGGATCCCCCCAAGAGGAACTGGAAAGCGTTGCTGGGGAGAGGGATGCCTGGAATACCCTGCTTAACCTGTTGCCATCGTGACCCAACTTCGGATAAGCAGAAGAAAATGGATGGATGGATGGATGGATGGATGGAGTTGTTAAATAGAAATAATGCTGTTGATGATGATGATGTTGATGCCTTTTAGGTATCTAAACAGAGCCCGTGGCTGCAGGAGAGGTTCAAGTGCTGTGAGGATGATGAGCAGAAGGAGGAGCATGGAGAAGTGGTGCAGCAGAGAGTCATGGAGTGGGCCAAAGAGCTCCAGAGTGTCTCAGAGGTCTTACAGAACACCATAACAAGGCTGTTATTATTTTAACTTGGCTAATAGGCCGAGTGTTTATCGCTTCTTTTTCCACTCAGAGCTGTGGCATGCTGGGAGATGAGCTAGCACAGATGCTTTGTCTGCTCAGCCTGAAGAAGAAGAGGCTCGTTTCTTTGATGCCGCTGCTTGAGTTCATCACCTGGTCCTTACTGAAGGATGACAGCAAGGTCAGATAACGAGAATCCGCTTCTTTATTTACCATCAGTTACAGCATGAAGTTATCCAACACAAACTAACCAACTAACTAACACTAGTTAGTTTTAATGATTTCAAAACAAGTCAGGGAAGTCCAATAGAGCTTTTTAAACAATTCATATACAGTAGGAGTGCAAAAGTTTGTGCACCCTTTGAAGAAAATGAAAACACTGCCCCCCAAAAAAATGTCTAAGCGATGAATATCATCGAATTAATCCAGTACTTCCTGTTATAAGATTATTAAACATATTTCGAGACTTTTTTTTTGGCTCACTTCAAGCTTAAAATAGTCTTGGCATATCATTTTATTTTCTAATTTTAAGCATTTATTTGTCATTAGGATAAGAAAATTTCAAACTTGAAATGTGTAAAAGCATCTGAAACAGGCTGAAAATGTTTGTACTCAATTTATAATAATCTATAACAATAAAAAAAAGAGAGCTATTCAAAAATAAAGTTGCTCTTATTCAAGATATTTTCACTTTTTGAAACAAAGCGATTAAAAAAAAAAGGTATCGGTTTAAAAGTTCACTTTCTCAGAAGGTTATTTAAATAAAATATTTTAAATAAATAAAAATAGTAAACAGTTTGATGATTGATAATTTATATTTTAATAATTAGTAATCCATAAATAAGCCATTTAATTTATTTAAATAATTTAAATAAAAGTTATCCTATTAATACTTATTTAATAAAACAAAGAATGAACAAATAAACAATAATACTTAATCATTAATCATTCAAAAATTAATAGATAAATAATTGAGTCTAATTTAACAATTTAAATAAGTTAAACAGTTAATACATACACTTTTTTAACAATGTATATTATTTCTTACTTTTAATTTTTGTACTGTTTTTTATTACAGGATACAGTTAATTTTTTTATTGATTATCTTTATAGCTAAATTGTACAATGGAGGTGTGTTTTCGTTGTTTTCCACCCAGAAATATTGTTATACACTAAGGCCTTTGTGTAAGTATATGACCTGAAAGGTTGTGTGCGCAGGATGAAGCTGGGTGAAAGAGAGTGAAAGAGACTTTTATGACACACCTTTATCAGTGTTTATTGAGGTTATGCATGATAAAAATAAGATAAGTTCCTGATTACTAGAAAATGCTGGTTGAAGTTCAATTCATGGGTCTTTCTGCACGCAGGCTGAATGAGAGCTTTAATACAGGACCCATGACTTGTGTGCATGCACGATATACGTATGATAAGACACTCTAAAGTCCTGTATGTGTAGCATACTCTGTTAATCAGGTAGATCATTTAAAACAATTCAATCCAAAGCATATGGATTGTAAGTGAAGGTGATGAGGATGAGGCACGTTAGCAGAGGAAAAGTTTCTTATGTTCTCTTGTGTTTTTTTTTTTTTTTCATTAATGCAGGATGTGGTTTCTCAGCTGTGGCTTTCGGCCAAGCAGCGCTCCTGGGAAGCAGGTGAGAAAACCGAATCCATGATTATTTATCATTAAAGGAATGCTCCAGCATTCTTCGGATGAATTTCTTATCAAACACATAACAGTGTGAAAGTCCAGGCAGGGGCAGTTGTTTGAACTGAAACATCTTTCTGTCCGAACAGGAAAAGAATTCCAGTTAATTACACTTTCCTGAAGATTTTGTCATATTCATGTGCGCTTAGGGTTCTGAAACATATTCTCTGCTTTTTTTCCTTGAAAAATGAAGTCAAAGAAGTATCATATCACTGTATCAAATTGGACTTAATAAAGGTTTATACCAACCAAACTGGCACAATTCAAATATTTGTACAGATACAGCGATGCCTCTCCGTTACATATAAAATTTGGGCTCCACTCCAGTCTCTAATAAGACAGACTTTGATTTTGGGCTCCCTGTGCACCATCAAGCTCGAATAAACCTCTTTAGTTTGAGCTTCCTTAAGGTTATTTTAGCAGGGAATTATTCTAAAGAGGTATTAGGGCTCCCTTTAGCCTTTACTTCAACATAAAAGTTGATTTACAATTGAACAGAGTCAAGAAGAATCTGGGAACAACCAACAGTGAAGGAATCTGAATTTCCCATCAATTTACAAACCGAACATGGCGTTTTTCATCATGAACCACGGGGACTCAACACGCCACGCCCCCTGAAACATAGCTCCCTTCAGTTGCTTGTTGAGTGACTGCAATTTAGCTTTTTTTTTCTTTTTTCTTTTTACACCGACCCCTGTATTACTGACACTGTCCGATGTGCTCAGGGACGGTAGGGGGTCTGAGTGTGCCTCCCCCGTGGCTGTTTCAGCCCTTAAATCATCTTCAGCGCTTGAAGAAGCCCCGCCCAAAAACTTCATCAGCTTAGACTGCGATTGGTCAAAAGCTTGGCGCTCATTTCGTCATTACGTGTGGTCGATTTTTATTGTTCACAAGCACGCGCTTGTTTACAATCAGGCTTCCCGCCGTCTCTTCACTGGGGTTGGATTTCAGCAAACGGAGGGATTTGTGGAGGGATTTCTACAAAAGATGACTTATGATAATGATAAAGATGACAAATACATTCGTCACTGTGATGACTGCGAGTAATTTTCTCTTCGTCACTGATGGATTATGTTCGCCAATGACGAGCATGACGAGCGCCAGCGGGAACCCTGCTCAGACCCAAGAACACTACGCAGCATAGTGTCCTGAAGTGATTCATTCCTTTCCCTTCTCTCTCTCAAAGATAATGAGAGAGAGAGAGAAAAATAAACACCACTACTTGTCCTGAAGATGTCTGAAAGCATAAAGTTACAGTTTTACCTGAATCTGTTACAACGTGCTGACACTGGAGACTCCTTCCATCAACGACAAAAAAACAACTCCTTACAGAAAACTTCACCGTATCAATGATCACACACATTCTTTAGTCTAAGTGGACCGTCTGCCTTACAAGCCCCTGTGAGTGCGCTCTTGCTATAGAAACAATAACATATTAATATTTTCCAGCTGATTGTCTGTCAGAGCTGCTGTTATTGAATAATTATTCGCCAAAGGTGAAGCGAATATTGGAGAATAATAATTGAGATGAAGTCGAGGTTATTATTCACTGATATTCACTGAGCCTGAGGTGGATAATTGTTTTTAGTATAAATACACAGGTGATTATATAATAATTTATTTCAATCTTCAAAAGCAGCATGTCAATGTAATAACGGCGCGGTGCAGACTTGTCACTTATCTACGCCGAGTTGCACAAAATACACTATATTGCCAAAAGTATTCGCTCACCTGCCTTGACTCACATTTGAGCTTAAATGACATCCCATTCCTAATCCATAGGGTTCAATATGACGTCGGTCCACCCTTTGCAGCTAGAACAGCTTCAACTCTTC
>JAOEHJ010000006.1:2853612-2865924 GCA_025447855.1 Potamarius usumacintae | reverse complement strand
GTTTAAAAAAAAAAAAGGGGGGGGGGGCACCGCACATCATCACTGTCGCATTTCTCAATATTTAATTGAATCGCTATACATAATAATCCAAAGCGCATAAAATCAGCGAGCCATCTCGCAACAGGTTTACCTCCAAATAACCTAAACCACGTCTGACGGATTTGATCCTGTTTACGGTGGGCGTTCCCTCCGCAAAAGAGAAACCAATCGCAACCGAAAGAGTGAAACTGATTATCATGCCGTTACTATGGGAACAGTCTTTTATGAATGTGTAAGTGGGCGCTCAGCGCTCCGACTCCGGTGTGATTGAGGAAGGCGACGGGTTTTATGTTTCATCTCATTTAGGTAATTTTAAAAATATAACATTTAGCAGTGGACACATAGGAAAGTATAAAGTTTCTGTCAATGTGTTTATCAGGCTTGTATGATGATAAACTCGAAGATATTTATCTAAATACTGTACATGACCTACTCATTCTAAACCTGTCGAGCTTCGCCGGTGAAGCTCTCAGCCCCCAGAGGGTTAATGATGTTTCACCTCCACTTTTGAGGGGCAGCATGGCGGTGCAGTGGTTAACAGTCACCTCACAGCAAGAAGGTTCTGGGTTCGAGCCCAGTGGCTGACGGAGGCCTTTCTGTGTAGAGTTTGCATGTTCTCCCCGTGTCTGTGTGGGTTTCCTCCGGGGGCTCTGATTTTCCCCCACAGTCTAAAGACATGCATTTAGGGTAACTGGCTACTCCAGATTGTCCTTAGGGATGTATGTGTGCGCGTGCAGAAAGGAACTGGCCACCCTACTGTTGTAGTTCTGGCCAAGTCAACCAAATCATGGTTCGCCTCAAGCCCCGATCGGGTTTGGCAGTGACAACAATGACTTCCACGTTCATCCTTTTTGTTTCTTATAATCCTCCTCTGAGCCTCATTTCATTACATTTTCATCACAACCTCATGCCACATATTGTATCTCTTTTTCTCCTTCCGTCTCGTGTGTCATTTCGTTCTGAGGAGGAATCGGATTACGCAGCAAGGTCGAGCTCTTTCTGAGATGGAGGAAGGAAGGGGAGGAGTTAAGCTGGACTCCTTAAGATTATTATTTGTCATATGGTATGAGCTCACAATGAAATCTACTGGACAGTGCTGCTTGAAAGTTTGTGAACCCTTCCCTTTAGAATTTTCTGTTTCTCCTTACCCTGAAACATCAGAATTTCACACCGTCTGAAAAGTAGATAAAGAAATGAGAAAATATTTTACTTGATCATTTTTATTTAGTGAGGAAAATGTGTGGCAAAAGTATGTGAACCTCTAGGATTAGCAGTTAATTTGAAGTTGAAATTAAGAGTCGAGCGTGTAAAATCAATGGAATGACGAGCGTTTGCACTGTTTTTATCAAAAGAATAGAGCTCTTTCAAGGTCTGACCTTCACAACACGTTTGTAGAAGTGCATCCTGGCACAACTGAAGATTTCTGAGGACCTCAGAAAAGAGTTGTTGAGGCTCATCACGCTGGAAAAGGTCACAAAAGCATCTCTAGGGTGTTTGGACTCCACCAATCCACAGTCAGACAGCTGGAGGCAATTCAAGACCATTATTACCCTCTTGAGGAGCGTGTTCTCGTCCACGGGGTCACAAAGGAACCCAGGGTAACTTCTAAACAACGAAAGGCCTCTCTCATGTTGGCTGTTGTTTACGAGTTCACCATCAGGAGAACTGAATACTGAACAACAATGGTGTACGTGGCAGGGTTGCAAGGAGAAAGATACTGCTCTCCAAAAAGAACATTGTTGTTTGGATATATGGACAAGTAACCGTGGAAAAATCTTGCGGACAGATGAGACCAAAATAGACTTTTTTTTGGTTTAAATGAGAAGGGTCATGTTTGGAGAAAGGAAAATGCTGCATTCCAACATTATTCCGTTTGTGAAACATGGTGGTGGTAGTATCATGGTTTGGACCCGTTTTGCTGCATCTGGACCAGGACGGCTTGCCATCATTGATGGAACAACGAATTCTGAATTATAAGTCTGTCATGCAGCAAGACAACGATCTGAAGCACAGAAGTCGTTCTACCGAAAACTGGTTAAAGAAGAATAAAGTTAATGATTTGGAATCTCCAAGTCAAAGTCCTGACCTTAATCCAGTAGAAATATGTGAGCAACTCGTGAGGAAACACAAACATCCCAGAGCCGAAGCTGCTCTGTACAGAGGAACGGGTTGAACTTCCTCTATGTTGATCGTCAGGATCATCTGATCAACAGTTACAGGAAACCTTTATAAACTGTCCTGAAAGCAAAGGTTCGCATACTTTTGCCACTCAACGATGTGTAATATCTGTATGTGTCTCACTTGTTTAATTGGGTTCTCCCCGAGTTTATGCAGAAATATAGAATATTCTTAAAGGTTCACAAACTTCCAAGCATCAATGATGTTCACAGCGAGCTTGAAGTAATGAGATTTTTGTCGTCGTTTGCATTACTTCCCTGACTAAACTTTTTCGTCATCCATCTTTGGTCAAGCTGGCACCAACTTGGCAGCTGCTGAGAACACGGTGTTAGAAATGAGCACGACCAAATAATTCTTTTTACAACATGCATTTTTTTTTTTTCTGTTATTGCTTGTCATGCTTTTGTTTCCCCACCGCTTTGTCCTCCATATGAGTCTTCTGCTCCTCCATACACACCTAATTAACACCTGATTGTGTTTCATGAGTCTGTTAGCAGGATAAAACTGTTGAGGATTCTCCATGGTTGGGAACCTCTCCAACGCCAACCTCACCACCAACGCTTCCTTAAGATGAAGAACCAGTTCATCTGCATTCAGCAGCCATAACTGCAACCAGATGCTGCTGATAATGTGATGAAAGCCTTTTTGCAACACCATGGAGAGATTTTAACCCAATTAGTTTGTAGTAATCTTTTAATTCATGTTCATTGCAATTGAGTTCAAGTCAGAACTTTGACTCCATAACGTTGCTTTTGATTGTTTTCAGCTATTCAGACTGTTCTTTCGGAAATGCTTTGTGTTTTTTTTTTTTTAGTATTGCCTTGTTGCGTAATTCAATTACTGTTCAGTATCCACTCGTTATTCGATATTATTAGATGTTCCACTTAAGAACTTTTTTTTTTCTTCTATGGTTCTGTTGAAAATGGGATCTCCCCATACTAGAACACTACCACCACCATGCGTCCCTCTGGGCATAATGTTCTTACTGTGAGCAGACGTAAGACCTGTGGTGTTCAGAATGTTGTTCTTGTGATTTGTCTGTTCACACGGTAAATATGCAGGGCATTGAATACAGGATGATCAGTGCACAGGGGTGGGCTTCCCAAAAACGTTGTACTTTAGGGCTAAAAAGTGCGTGTAAAGACACTCCTAAGCAACCAACGTTGTCCTTGTACGTGGCTTTCACAAACTCGCTTGTAAGAAGGAGTCTTACGAGCTTCTTTGTAATGCAGGTCCTCGCTACAGGCATTTAGTTGGTAGATCCAGTCGATGAGGTCACATGGTGTCTGTATTTAGACTAGCTTTTTTTTTTCTGAGTTTTTGGGGTTTTTTTTGAATGAACAAACATTCACACGAAAGAATGAGCCAATAATAAGCTAAATAATGAAATGAAATGTTTTCCCTGTGCCCACTCATTTCACTGTTACCCAGTGAAGAGTGCATAAGAAGTAAGGGGGGGGGAAAAGTGGAAGGACTTGTCCAGCCAAGCGAAGAGGAGGGGAGCGGAGCGAGTGTGTGTGTGTGTGTGTGTGTGTGTGTGTGTGTGTGTGTGTGTGTGTGTGCGCGAAAACGAGCGAGAGAACCAGTGGTTGCATGTCCAGCGTGGCTCCTCTGACCTTGTGTCTTTGCAATACTGGGGTAAACGGCCACCGAGGGCAGACCTGGAGGCATTGATGTTTGTGGGAAGGGGGTATCTATATACCATCACCTGCCTTTCCAGACTACAATGCCTCCCCACCCCCATGGCCCCGCTGCCTCCTCATCCCCTGGCGTGGACCCTCTCGGTTGACCGCTTCCCAGGCTGCAGGCAGTCAGAGTCCAGCTGGCCGAGAGCGTCACTGCAGCCGGGAGCTGATCAACATTCAGAAGAAGCAACTCCAGTTACTCGGAGACCAAAGGGAGTGGCACAGTCAGGAGCAGATGGGTCTTAAATGGGCAAAACTAGACCTGCTGGTCAGACAAGTGGAACTTTGGAGTGCAGCCATAATTGTTTCAACTGTTCTTCAGAATGCCAAGTTGGCCATGTTTTGCCTTTTTGTATATACAGTGTTTACAGGTGCAGCAGTTTTTCATTTAGAACACTAAATTAGATCATCATTTGCCTACTAATGGAGTTAAATTTGATTAGCGAGATCAATGTGCCATTACGAAATCCATATGTAATTCCATAACGTATTGAAATGTATTCATAATGTTTTGCATATATTTATTTAACCGTTAACTCGGTGTACTTGCAACGGACTAGAAAAGTAATTGAACGCCAGCAATAGATTCAACCCCAGTCTCCGCCCACTGATTGTGAGAGTCTCTCGGAGGTGCATGCACAGTCTGCGTATTCGGCTGCGAGGAGACACTCTTTGCTGTGCAAGAGTGATCCAGGTCCATCGTAAGTTAAAAGCGAACTTTGGCCACGACAGCGTTCGGGAAAACCATGTTAGCTTAGGTTACGGTCAAATACAGTTTGCAATGGGTTTGCGAATACTTGGCGATGAAAAATTGGTAGTGTCGGCACCAATCATGCGAAGCGCTGCAAATGTTCTCCGAGCTTTGCAAGTTGTTTTTGGGGTTTTGATGTTTTTTGGCCACTCATGAGAAGCGGAGACGCGTCACGAAAAATTTCAGTGCATGCATTGAAATTTGGTGATGTTTTTCGTCGGCAAACTAAGCAGCGAATACTCGCAGACGGGTTTGGGAATGCTTCGCGAAGCTGGGGAAAACGTCGCCACCAAACGCCTCATTTTCATCCAAAACCCATTGCGAGCTATAGTGTGACCATAGCCTTAAAGATGGTTCTTAAGAGACCGTTAAAGACGCTGTTGGTGTTGAGAGGCTTCCGGAAACCCACCCCAGGAATGTAAATGATCAGGATGCAGGAGGAGAGCCAGCCAGGAGTATGCACGGTTATGGAAGTTAAGAACGGCTGTGTGGGGTTTTTTTTTTTTTTTTTAAACATACTGAGCTTTTCATCTCAAGATGATGAAGTTTGTTTTCTCATGATGGTGAGCTATTATTTATTAATAATAAATAAGTAACTCCTCACGAGAAAATGGCATTAAAAACTATTCCAAGCATGGCCGTTCTCAGCTTGCGTCCACGCTATCTGTTCAAAAACAACGGAACATTTTAGGTTCTCTAACATGGTGGAAGAGAAGCTCTGCAGTTAGTCACAGCATTATATGACCAGAAATCAGTATCTCTAAACTGTAGGTTCGACTTGATCACGTTTCATTACGGCGCCGTAAACCGAAGCAATGGGGATCAGCAGGAAGACAAGTCCCCTTGGAGTTCTGCTGTAATGCCTCGGGCCTATTTCCATGTCAGAGTTACATTACAAGGTTAAATGCTGACTCTGTGATGTGGGTTATCTGTTGAACGGCAGTTCAAGGCACTGCTTCTTCCATGCCCAGGGTATGGACCAGTCGAACACTGTTGCTAAAATACCGACGTTGTAAATAAATAATGCCTTTTCTTCTGCTATGGAGGCAAACAATGAGCTCGTTCATGCTCGCAGGACGTACTGTAACCTTTCTCCCGAGCCACTGTAGAAAAGGGTTCACTGCTCAGGCTTCTGAATGCGTGCCACATTCAAATGAGGGTGAATGGTAAAGTGTGTAACCGCCCCTCCCACTCCTCCTCCTCCTCCCTCTGGCGTCTGTCTCTCAGACATGATTTACAGTAGGGCCTCTTGTCCTCTTGCTTTTCAGTCCAAGTTCTTGTATCTCTCCGCCGAGTTATTTATGTTGAGTGACATTTCGCCCCTTCTGCAAGTTGTAGGATGAACCGAACGCTTTGCTTTGACTCTCGGTTTCCTGCCGCAGTTCTCGCTTTGTTCAGCCTGGAGTGTTGAAGGAAGTTCCTGTGAGGAACGTTCTACAAGGTCAAGTTTGATGTCATGACCCGGGCGGATGTAGGGGTTTGACCACACAAAGACTGCTTTGACTGTGAAAGTAAGGAACCCACACCATCTTGGTCAAATTTCCATGAGGTTCTGACCCTGTTTAATTAATACCGGGGTGTTGAATTCTGGGTTCTGATTGGTCGGAAGATTCACTTCAAACGAGGGGGGAAAATAGGCTGGTGAGGGAAGGACTGTTTGTAGCTGCTACAGTGTACGTGAGAACAGAACAGGAACTAACTTTGTTTCATGAATGTTAAATGGAGTGATAAATGGAAGGTGTAGTTATGACGTGGCATTCTGTAATAAATTTAATTGTGGCAGATTTATATGGTGGTATAATTTAAAAAATTCGTTTCCGGTTGAGAGTGCGTTGTGTGCGTTCTGGCTGCCGCTTCTCACCGGAGCTTTTTTATTTTATTTTCTCTCCTTTTTTTTTTTTTTCTGTGTTTTGTTTGAGTGTTTTTGTCCGCCGGTTGTGGTGTAGCTCCGGACCCAGTTTTGGGCGTCGGTTCCCTCCAGGCCTTGGTTCGCTGTGGATGATGCCTGTGCTCCCAGCTATGTACTGCAGTGAGCTCGTTGCTCATTTGAACATCGTGGTTGTCCAGCGCTCTGTGCTTTAATGCTTGGCGTGATGTTCCGAGCGATGTTGCTCAGTGGCGTCGCGGCGGCTGTGCAGGCGGGTTGGGAACATACCAGTGCTCTGCGTGGCGGTGCTTCTGTGCTTGCTTTGTAGATCCATGGCGTGGTGTTCGAGCGATGTTGCTGGCGGCGTCACGGCGGCTGTGCTGTTGCCTTTTGGTAGGACTGTGGCTGCTACACCACTGGAATGATATATCCTGACCTCTATTTGGTGGACTTTTTTCTTTTCTGCCTATTATTGTAAAGCAACCTTGGGTTTTGAGAAAGGTGCTGTATAAATTTGAATATTATTATTATTATTTAAAAAAAAAAGTTGTCGGAAAATGATCAACTTTGGGATGATGACAGTACTCGGTTTCATCACATCACCCCATTGCTGTTTATTTTCCCATAACAGTGCAACACCAGTGCTTTTAAGTGCTATGTGGTTATTAGCTCATTTGGCCGACAGGCACGTTTCACGAAAATCGCGTCTTCTCTCTCAATTCTTCACTGATTTTTATTCTTTTTGGCCGGAAGGTCGGTCTGCCTGGGGTGCATATGGCTTCTACCCATAATTGCAATTAATAATGAAGATATGGAGTAATTAATCAATCCCTAACAAGCAGTTTCCACACATCACTTCTTCTCCCTCAATTCTTCACCGATTTTGAGTCTTTCTGGCATGACGGTAGGGGTACCTAGGGTGCACATAACTTCTACCCAGATTTGCGTAATTACAATTATTAATGGGCCTTAATGAGCAGTTCAACAAAAATCGCCGTTTTGGATTCTTTCTGGTAAATAGGTCGGTATTCCTAGGGTGGATATCGCTTCTATAGTGTGTATAGCTCACAACATTTATTGTGCAAGGTGGCCCACTTTAGATCGTTCCTTCTGGACTAGACGGGGCGGGCTGGAGTGAGCTACGCCGTCCTTGATGGTATCGTTTCCAAACTTAGTTGACTGACACAGTGAGCATGTTTTGCACCACTAGCACTGGGTTTTTTTTTGTTTGTTTTTTTTTTCTTCCAGAACCACGAAGCTTAGCGAGGGGATTAGCATGAGGATACTCTCATTTTTTAGGTAATCTTCAATTTGCTAATTATATCCAGTTCTCTGTCCTACAGACCCTACTTTTGAGTATTCATCAAGGGGTGTGTGGGTCCCCTCCGAACACATCACCTAATTAACGGGTCACATTATGGTAAGTTGCAGTGAACAGAATTATTGGCAACCCTTACCGGTATGTGGAAAGACAAAAATGCACACTGGGGGGGATAAATGTTGGAATAATGGTATTTTCTTTGAAAATCATATGGCAAAAAGATGAATACCCCTAAGGGGGGGGGTGTATACCTTCAGTTCTATGTATTAATTTATCAGAGCCTGACTAACAATGGTGTGGTTCTCACCAACTTTGATAAACGACCAAATCACCGCAGGTGACAACTAGACAAGGCATTTAAATATGCAGTCATTTCTTCCCCCCCCCAAAAAAAAAGTAAACAAACATTCAGGAACCGGGTGGGGGAACAAATAAGTACACCCTTCCTACTTCCACAATCGTTGAGTGGAAGTTAAGGTTACGTAATAAAAGTTTTACTACCCCTTATCAAAGCAGAACTTTTGGTAGGATGTCAAGAGGAAATGACATCAGCCATGACCTCAGAGAAGCATTGTTGCTGCTCATCAGTGTGGGAAGGGGTTATAAGGCTGTCTCCAAACAACTTTTGAAATTCACCATTCGACAGTGAGAAAGATTGTTGAGAAATGGAGATGGTCTTCCCAGGACTGGGCATCCCAGCAGGTCCAGTTCGAGTTCGGAACATTGAATGCTCAGAGGTACGCTCGCTGGTCACTTTAATAGGAGCACCTGTATACCTGTATTATGCTGTTATCCAATCAGCCAATCATGTGGCAGCAGCAGAATGCTTAAAATAGTGCGGGCACAGGTCAAGAGCTTCAATTAATGTTCACATCAAAACTCATAATGAGGACCATGGCATGTTAAAGTTGTTTTGAGGTTTTGTGGCTCTTGTAAAGACTGATATCATGACTACTACTTCAACGCATCACCGCTGTCCTGGTTGCCTCTGCCAGGAGGTTGTGAAATGGCTGTCTTTTATAACAAGATCAAATCAAAGAGATCTAGTTCTCTCCTACAATAAAGACAGGAGAATATAGTCAACTGATGTATACGGTAAAGAAATAACGGCCGCAAGTGGTACAGGAACACACGATCCAAGTCCTTTAGAGATTCACTGCTGCTATTCCTTTCCAATTTCCCGGCCGGAAATATCAATTGGAATGCCCAAGTTGGAGGAACTTCACCAACCCTGACTTCAGAGTCCAAGATGGCACATCAGCAGTAGTGAAAGCTGTAGTAATATACGGTTTATTAGCACTAATGCCTTATTTGGGTCATTAAATCGGTCATGCGCACAGTACTGTCCAACTCCTAACAGTGGACGTGTTGTCGTGTGTGTGTGTGTGCGAAATACAGCATATATTGCATTTGATCAGCTGGCGTTGCTAACAATGACTAGAACTGGTGCTGGTATTGGTTTTCCAAGTTGGACTGGAACACGGTCAACTCCGTTACATTCCCAGCACTGACTTCCGAGGGAAACGGAAATGCAACTTGAATTGAGGGGTGCCAATAATTATGCAGCAAAGTAACTTTTCTGTAAAAACAAAACAAAACATTGATGTACAGTTCGTCAATGTTAGTTCAGCACTGTGTGATTTTTAGGTTAAAAAGTAATCATGGCTTGCCAATCATGGGTGCCAATACTTCTGGAGCTGACAGTTGATTGTGTGTGTGAGAGAGAGAGATATGTAGTTCTATTTGAGCACATCAGTCTGCTCCTTCTTAAGTAGGTCAGAGATTCACATTACACTCCGGGTGTGTGTGTGGGAGACTACAGAATAAAACCTTAAAGGAGAACTCCAGAGAATTTTTGTTCGCTTTTAAAATAACAACACTGGTCAAGAAATGTTGCGAACCCGTGTTCTAACAGTAACCGCGTTAGGTTTAATTTATTTAAAAGTAAGGAATAAAGCACAGTGTTGTGCTGGTACTGGAAAGCGATCAACAGCCATGTGGTGTGATGAAGCGGCGTAACGGTTACCGTGCAGAAGATGATTATTTTCTTATAACGGCATGTCCTGAAGTGTTTATACCCCTCATCTTACAGCAATTTCACAATGATTACAAATTTTATCTTAAAAAAAAAATCTTACTTTTTTTTATCCATTTCTAGTTACGTGTAATATTGCGGAGTAGGAATTCTTGGGTTTCAGTCACGTGACTTTTCTTAGCGATTTCACTTCCGGTAAAACAGCTGGTGGTCTCGCAAACCAAAACGGCTGCCGTAGTGCAAACAACTAGCGATAACTCATCAGAGTACGCTTGTGATCTCGAAGCCACTGCTGGCTTTAGATCTATTCAGAAGATCGCTATGTGCAATGGAATCGACCCCTACAGTCTGGGAAAGAAGGATTTGTCATACGATCTCGAAAACTACCCTTCAGTCGAGTTCCCCGACATCTCGAACTATCTGGTGTTGCAGACGTCCTTCTACACCACAAAACAGATGAAAGCGTGGAAGAGTATGGAGGCTTACAACTTTTTTGTATGTGGCTGGGTAAAGGACCTCGCTATCAAGTCGCTGCCCAATGAATCCTGGATTGTTTTTGCCCGTGTAAGGTTTTTTTTTTTAAGCTTTTCGTTCGCGTCTTTACAACGAAGCGCTGCAAGTTAGTTGGCTTGATTCTCACTTGTGTTGGCGCTTATCTCTCAGCTAAATCATTCACAGAGATCATCAGAAACCGCTTTAAAGACCTGGATCTTAGTGAAACAAGACGGAGAAGTGATCACGGCGCATTGTAACTGTACGGCTGGGGAAGAATTTTGTCGCGACCTTTATGCATATGGACTTTTGAGGAGTAAACAAAGAAACAGCTGGAGACTTTAGCGCTTCGTGACCTTAAAAAAAAGTACCGTGAAATGACGCATAGCAAGAAAAGTACTTGGAAAACACTAAGGACCGAGCTGAGAGGGAAATACAAACCTTTCACCGAGTGATCACTGTAAACTCGAGCATGCTTCGACTCGGCTCCCTTCCATTTCACTGAGAGGTTCGAAAGCCACCTTTCGCCACGTCTTTTTGTGAAATCCTGTGTTCGTTCACGCTTTTTTGATTAGTTCACGGGGAACCCTGAAGAAACTTTTATCAGTTTGATCGATTCGCTACAAACAACCTAAAAGAACGCAAGCGTAAGGCATTTTTTATGCGAGCAATGAACCTTCTCCGTACAAACGCTTTGTAAGCTGAGCTTTGGTCGACCACCAGTTAAAGTTCTGAATAACTAATGAGGCGGATGCGACGTGACGTCACGTGAAACCCAGCAAAAGGAAGCTTCGTGAATTTGCGTTGTGCACCGATTCTGAAGTTAGCGATGCGATTGCAGTGATTTGGGATGAAATCGTGATGTCGTTTGTAACTTTTTGCACCAATAATTTTGATTTGATTCTTCTTCTCTAAACAGTTTCTCAAACATGTCTCGTCTTTTCTGCTGCCGCTGGCTAATTCACACCGAGTCTTGTGGGAGTTGTGGCTCAACAGGATTGAAAGCAGTTCTAAAAGTCATGATTGTGAAAGTGGTGGTGGGTTTTTTTGTTTTTTTAAATTGTTCATCTAGAAACAGCACCACTGCTTTTTGCTCAGCGCCGAGTTAACCGACCTGCTGAAGGTGGAAAGTCGTCACAGCCGCCACACTCTGCTTCTCTGTTCATCCTCAAAATCCGTAACTGTTCTGAAGAACCAAAGAAATGATCAAACTATCCATCTGGACCATACTGAATTAAAGAGCACTGCATTAGTAGTTGCTTCATGTGCATCTTGAAGGTATCGGATCATTGGGATGAGCATCACGTGGCTGGAGGTGCACATCCCGATTAGTTCCTGTTTTCACCTCCGTCATGCTGCTGCAGATATTAAGACTCGTCCCTCAGCAGCCTCACTGCTTTATCACTCTCTTGAAGTAAATTTAATAAGAACTAGCGATGTTATAAACTGACGTTTCGACATCACGGACCTCGTCATCGGAGTAAAATGAAGTTTGAGTAAGTTATTAAAAGTCGGTTCAGGTTTTCAGGTCCGAAGGAAACGCATCAAGTAAAAACCTGAGCGCATATGGAAGCAGATCGTTTTGTTTTTCATTTGGACGGGCAACATTTCGTAAATCAGACAACGTGCTGGGAAGCAGCCGGACTTGGATTGAATAGTAAATTGATTTACTGAAATCAGGGACGTCTTGGAGTCCACGCTCCATCTTAAGGTGTTTACTGATGGTTGAGTGGCGACGTCAAAATATCAGTTTATGATATGGCTAGTTTTTCTTATTAAATGTCTAACAAAGGTTGTTTTAATTAAGGTCTTGAAGTAAAGAAGGAAAAAGAGTTTGTCTTGCTGAAAACTTACAAAGTGTGAATTTCTCAGTCCTGAAAACGTCCTGCACTTATACAAACTCGGGTGTCGGATACAGTGGGGTCCCCCCCCCCCCGGGGGGAG
>JAOEHJ010000006.1:2784454-2794911 GCA_025447855.1 Potamarius usumacintae | reverse complement strand
TCTCTTTCTCTCTCTCTCTCTCTCTTTCTCTGTTTCTTTCTCTCTCTCTCTCTCTCTCTCTCTCTCTCTCTCTCTCTCAGTATTGTTGTGTTCTCAGCGTACCCTGACGTGAATCTCGGTGCTGTTTTTATTCCCTCGCTCCTCTTCTCTGCTCCTGTGTTTACTCAGAGACCCGTTGGCCATCCGAGGACTCGCTTCTGGCCCGAATGATTCAGACGAGGGTTTGTTGTAGCTCCGCCCCTTTACACCCTGACCTTCATGTCATTTTTCACAACGGCTCTGTTTAATGCTGTGGTTCGTTTCTTCCTTTTGGTCAGGTTTACGCAAATATTAAGCTTCGCGCAGATAAATACACCAGCAGCCACTGAGCTCGAGCGTAAATCCTGTTTGTGTGTATTTTTTTTTATGAGCATTCGCACCGAGCAGCGTGGGTTCAGTGTCGCTTTACAGGAGAACTTCTTCAGCACAGAGGATTGTGCTTAACTGTTATTATTATAAAGTTATGGCTCATGAGTGATTAATTATCGTAGACATAATTGTGATGTATTATGTAAAGAATAAAATGCTCCATTGTGGTTTTTTTTTTTTTTTTTTCTTTATTTAATGAAGAAAAACATCATTGATCTGGTGCAGTTTTCTTCTCCTCAGGATAATTTGTTTGTTTGTTTGTTTAATATTTATGGGAGGAGTCTCCAGCGCTAGCGTTTTGATTAAAGCTGTAACTTTTAAGTTTTCTGACGTCTTCAGGAGTCGGAACATTATCTTTGCTGTAACGTAACTCGGAACAGGAAGTAACTTGTTTCACAGATGTAACGCTAAACGGATAAAAAGTAAGTTGTTGCAAATTGCTGTGGTTGAAGATAAAGTGCTGTTGTAGGAAAATGATCACCGTGACTTTCCCTGTTAACTGTAATTCTGTTTCATCTCACCACTGCAACGTTGATTATTTTCCCGTAACAGCACCAGAGTTAGTGTTTAGTTCTGTATTTATTCGCCCGGCGATGTGGCAGCGTCACTGCAACGGCGAAGCACACGACCTTCTGAGGAGCACGCAGGAACTCGCCATCTACGTTCCGGCTCATCCTCCGATCCTCATGTGGATTATAACCCACCCCCGTAGGAAAATAATCAACAACAGATCGGTGTGATGAAGCAGAGTTATTGCTCTACGTTAAAGTCGATTCTTTTCCTGGAACACGACGTTGCAAAGCGTTTTATTCCTCTGACACCACGGCAACTTTATTCAGCACAATGTGTCGGTTTATAGTTACTCAGCCTTTTGCAGACATGTTATGAGCTCTATCGCAGCAGCTATAAGCAGTCCTTCCCTCACTAGCTTCTCTTTTCCCCCCATGGGCCAAGGCCTAGCCACCAGACGCTCACCGGTGAGCTCCCCTCCCAGGTCTGGCTCCAGGAGGAGGCCCCGGCTTCCTGCTCTCGGTCGAAGTGCTGCAGCTCCTGTTTTTGCCGTTTCATCAGGGTCCTTGGGAGTGAGTTGCTGCCCCAAATGAAGGAGTTCAAGTATCTCGGGGTCTTGTTCACAAGTGATGGAAAAATGGAGCGTGAGATGGACAAGCTGATTGGGGTGGGTGGCCATTGTACCAGTCCGTCATGGTGAAGAGGGAGCTGATTGTTGATTATTTTCCTACGTTCCAACCCTCACCTATGGTCATGAGCTTTGGGTAGTGACCCGAAAGGATGAGATCGCGGATACAAGCGGCTGAAACGAGCTTTCTCCGTAGGGTGGCTGGGCTCAGCCTTAGAGATCGGATGTCTGAGGTCCTCACCCTGAGGGGTCTGAGTCGAGCCACTGCTTCTTCATGTCCAAAGGAGTCAGCTGAGGTGGTTCAGGCATCTGATTAGGACGCCTCCTGTGTGCCTTCCTTTGGAGGTTTTCTGGGCATGTCCACCTGAGAGGAGACCTCGGGGTAAACCCAGAACACGCTGGAGAGATTATATATCTCATCTGGTCTGGGAGCATCTTGAGATCCCCCAGGAGGAACTGGAAAGTGTTGCTGGGGAGAGGGACACCTGGAATACCCCGCTTAGCCTGCTGCCACCACAACCCGACTTTGAATAGGATGGATGAATGGATAGATAATTCTACATGTATTACGTCACTCTAGCCAATGAAGAATGAGCGTTGAATATGGTTTACGTTATTGCACAGTTGTCAAGACAACATGACATCACACGTCGGAGATGTAAAACTTCCGCGCTAGCGAGCGAGCAACTGGGACAATTTGTAACATGTTGGGAACAATTGAAAAACAATGCTGGTGCTCGGGGGGGGGGAAACCCGTACTTTTACGGGCATGCATACCTTTTTTATTTGCCTTTTTTATTTTTGCGTAAAAACTGTGACGAAAACCTGGCTAGAGTTGCTAGGTTACCCAAAAAAAAAAAACCCTCTCACTTTTGCATTCCTTCAGTGTCGTGAACGTCGAACCTCTTTACCTTCGAAAGGTGACTTGAAATATTACTCATGGCAGCCCTTTGATGTTAGATCGTAAATAACTGGTCCGTCAGTTGAGAGTTGATATTGTAAGTCCCGCCCCTTTTTAATTTTGATTGGATGGTGACAGAGAGATGACGATGAGCTCGCTAATGTTCCAAAATTCTAACTGTGTTCAATTGAAAGTGCTGTGATTGATGCAGGGGGCGGAGCTGTACTCTGGGGGCGTATTTACCGTGAGGACGTTGAGCGACGTTAACGCTGACCTTCAGCGGATTTGAACAGAAAACCAAACGCCACAAGCACAAAACACACACGTTTGGTGGACACGAGCGCTAATAGTGTTCACCTGCTGCGAGAGCTGCTGTTGTAGAAAACTAATCAACAGCATTGCGCTTTCCTTTGCAGTGCTCCGTGTGTGTGATTCGACTGAAAGCGTTCTTGGGGGGGAAAATAAACCGAAGCGTTACAGTGAAAGTCGGAGAGAGAGAGAGAGAGCGAGGTCGTGTCCTCGAGTCCTGGCTCAGCTCTTTCACAGGAACAGTCACACACCACATCACAGTTGTTCTGGAGGAGGAGCTTCACTCCGAGCACACCATCCAGCCCTCCTCCTGAAACTCCCCCTCCACCCGACCACACCCACAGGAGATCTGCCTTTACCTCTTACTTGAGCCTCGTTCACCTGGGAAATAATTTTTGTCCTCCTGTGAGGACCGAGTCCCGTTCCCTGTGGTTCTGCGATCCAGGCGTCTTTCACGCCGTAAACAGTCGCGTGTGTGTGTTAGTGTAAGGAGAGGGTGAGGGTGAGCCGTGGTGCTGTTCGCCTGGCGTTCAGTTCATCAGGAGGAGGAGGAGGAGGAGGTTGATCCTTACTGATGTTTGTTAGGAATAAGTCATGGTGGTGTTGTCATGGTAACATGCCCCTGAATTTGGAGTTTTTTCTGATTTTGTATAGGTTGTGTGTTTTGGTTTAAATCCTTTGTTACGTTCTCCTGTTTTGTACAGCTGGTTTGAGGGCGGAGCTCCGTATGAGCTGAGTTTGTGATGTCGCTCAATAATCCCCGTGGTATTTTTATCAATCGTGTTTAAAACACAAACATTTATTAATAACGTAATAACCACAGATACAACCACGAACAATCATCATTAACTCTCTCTCTCTGTCTCTTGCTCTGTCTTTGTCTGTCTTTCTCTCTCTGTTTTCCTGTCTCTCTCTCCCACCTCTCTGTCTCTTGCTCTCTGTGTGTCTTTCTGTCTGTCTGTCTTTCTCTCTCTTTCTGTCTGTCTTTCTCTCTCTCTCCCTGTGTGCCTCTCTCTCTGTTTTCCTGTCTTTCTGTCTGCCTCTCTCTCTCTGTCTGTCTGTGTCTGTCTCTGTTTGCCTCGCTCTCTTTCTCTGTCTCTCTCCCTGTCTGTCTCTCTCTCTCCCCCCGTGTCTCTCTCACTCTCTCTCCCCCCGTGTCTCTCTCACTCTCTCCCTCCCTCTGTCTGCCTCTCTGTCTGTGTCTCTCTCCCTGTCTGTCTGCCTCTCTCTCTCTCTCTCCCTGTCGGACTATCTGTCTGCCTGTCTCTCTCTCTCTCTCTCTCTCATATCTGTCTGTCTGTCTCTCTCTCTCTATTTGTCTGTCTCTCTCTCGGTCTCTCCCTGTCTGCCTCTCTCTCGCTCTTTCTCTGTCTCTCTGCCTGTGTGTCTCCCTCCTTCTGACTGCCTCTCTGTCTGTCTGTCTGTCTCTCTCTCTCTCTCTCTCTCTCTCTCTCCCTGTCCGTCTGTCTGTCTGCCTTTCTCTGTCTTGTCGGTCTGTGTCTCTCTCTATCTGTTTCTGTCTGTCTCTCTCTGCCTCGCTCTCTCTGTCTGTCTGTCTCTGTCTCTCTCTCCCTCCCTCTGACTGCCTCTCTCTGTCTGTCTCTCTATCCCCCCCCCCTTGGTTGGTCTGTCTGCCTGCCTCTCTCTCTATCTGTTTGTCTGTCTGTCTGTCTCTCTCTCTCTGCCTCACTCTCTTTCTCTGTCTCTGTTTCTCTCCCTGTCTGTCTGTCTCTCTCTCCCCGTGTCTCTCACTCACTCTCTCTCCCTCCCTCTGACTGCCTCTCTGTCTGTCTGTCTGTCTCTCTCTCTCTCTCTCTCTCTCTCTCTCTCACAGATCCATGAGAAGTTACAGCACTATGAGGAAAGGTGTCCTGCTCCTGTTCTGCACAGCGCTGGTGCTCTCACACAAGAAGTAAGTGCACGCACGCACGCGCGCACACACACACACACACACACACAGGCAATGCCTCCTTCACTAAAACACAACAATCATAACTTTACAACTGAAACAGTTGGGTGCAAAAGTTTGCACACCCTTACAAAATGGTCAAACCCGCACATGTTCCTTTATCACACGGTACAGTAATGTTTAATATTAATCTCATTCAGACAACATGACTGATTGAGTACACCCGTGTGTGTGTGAGTGAGATAATAACAAAAGTCATTGTGGTCGTTGCTGAATTCTGTGAACACCGTGTTCCTGTAGGAGCCTTTCATCAGACGTCTTTATAAATAACGCTGTAAATGTGTGTGTATGTGTGAGACCGCACCTTTCAGGGATCAGGACTTGTTTTTCCAAAGAAGAGGAAACATCTTTTTCCATCCTCTTATTTTGCCAGAGAAAAAAAGGGTCATAAATTTTGGACTGCTGCTTGTAGACTCGTGTTATCACTGAATTTTATTAAAACGACAGATTTTCTGTTCTTTTGTCAGAATTAGAGATTTGCGTATGCATCTGCTTAATGAGGACACATCTGTGCCTTTGTAGTTGAATGTAAACACGCACACTCGCTGAAGTGCGTCTGGCGTTAGAGAGAGACGTACATGAGGAAGAGAGAAGATGGATGGATATGTGGGACGGAGAAGAAGGTGAGCAGACGGCCTGCAGCTGAGAGGGTGTGATGAGCCGTGTGTGTGTCTGTATAAGACATTAGTGTTATAAAACGCTCAGCACTCGGTGGTTTGTGTAACGGAGTATTAGATCAACACGGCCTCACGCACACGAAACACACAGCCTGTGTAAACATCAGGAGTTTACTCTGGAAGTGATCATGCGTGGATGATCAACACAACAGACGCATTACCCGGTGAGGCTCATTAGCAGGTCAGTGCTCCTGATGAGCAGGTCAGCAGCTATGCTCCGCCCCCGTGGACCTCCACGACTCTCACACTCGAGGCCTCGACTGACCTCCTGTACGTCGACAGTCACGGCGTGCACGAGGAAAAACGTACAGGGACGCCGATCAAGAACACGTGCTTCTTTAAAGACACGTGAAGTCCGTCAACTGCTGCTCCTGCTGCATCACATGGCTGTGTAACACACTCTGAGGTGGTGCTATCTGCCCTCTTCTGCATACATGATGACGTGATGGGCAGGAGAGAGAAAATAAGCCCCTCCCACCTGAAAAATAAGTAGTTTTGCTCTCTTAGGTGACATCATCATGTAATAAATAATGTCCACCTTTTAAGATATAATCCATGATTTTGATGTTTGTTTCCTGCTCTCTCTCTCTCTCTTCCTGTCCTGCTGATGGAGGGCAGGCGGCCATCTTGTGTTCCTGTAAATCCTGCCCTCCTGTAATTCCGGATCCGTGTCAAAGTCAAACGCTGACCCTGAGATTTACACTTTTCCTTCAGTGGGGTGAACAGTCCTGCACCGTGATAATTTGGTGTGTGTGCGCGCGCGTGCGTGTGCAGCCCATCAAAGCGACCAAATTACCGCCGCCGCCGCCGCCGCCCCCCCTTCGTTTCTGCAGCCAGATCACTTTCGAGTGAGCGATTTGCCGCTGCTGCTCATTTCAGTGTTAAGTTTCGCTAATGGACCTGGAATTTATAGCGTGACATAAAATGACGTTTTAACCTCCATCTGGCTCGGAACAGCGTCTCGAACCGGCACAGCAGGTGGGACGTGCTACGTTAATACACACATACACACACTTTTCAAAATTCTTATTCCGTCAGGAGACACGAAGATCAACACAATAACGAGAGAAGTGTGCATTCGTGGACGTGTCCATCTCGTCTTCACTGAAGCACGGTGTGAGGTGCAGTTCTCTATTTGTCCACAGGATGGCAGTAAAGAAATTCAGCCAGCAGCAGCAGTGAGACAGATCGTCCTCGTATCCCCCTGCGGTGTTAGAGGAGACATGAGCCTGAGACGGAGGGACAGATTAATATGAGGACGCAATGATGTGATGCATTTGTCACACTATAAACTGTTTTAACAATTAAAAATTAATTTTGGGGGGGGAAACACTTCCCAAAAATGTACCAGTAGATGGATGTGAAAATGGAGAAATGTCCCGTGCGCGCTGTCCTGTGATGGACTGGTGTCCCATGGTGTGGACTCTGTATCCAACCTGATCCTGACCCGGATAAAGAGCTCACTGAAGATAAAGGAAGGAATGAACGTGTTATGGTGCTGAATCATGTGACTCGTGTCCTCGGGGTCATTGTTTATTCAAAACACGTTTCACAACTTTAAAGATTGGGGGGGGGGGATGAACAGAGGAGGGGGAGAGAAAGACAGGGAGGGAGTTAAAGGGTGAGAGAGGGAGAAGGGGAGAGGGATGGACAGACCAGGAGACAGAGAGCTGGACACAGAGAAAGAGAGACATGGACAGAGAGAGAGAGAGAGATGGACACAGAGTGAGAGAGACGGATAGACATAACATGCGAGACAAGATGGTGAGCATGAACAGGGAAAGGACAGAGATGAGGACGAATAAAATCTTTCCAGGAATGTAGCAGCCACCAGGAGCCATTTTCCCTCCTCACTGATTTATAATGTATGATGGACGATAAATAAAAATGTTCTTCTATGTCTCTGTCCCTGTCTCAGGTGTCTGAGGAGCTCCAGACGAAGCCTACCGGTATGAGTGCAGACATCACTGAGCTGCTGAAGCTGCTGTCAAAACCTCATGTGAAGGTAAAGTGTGGCATATTAACCCTTTCTGTCTCACCCACAGCTCGTCTGTCTCTCTTCTCCTGCCCCTGCCCCTGTTCTTACCCCTGCCCGTACCCCTGCCTTCTCCTCAGTGTCAGTGAAATGTAAAGCACAAGCAGATGGCCACCGTGGGCTGAATGGCGTCTCTGTGCGTTACAGTAACTGTATCACTCTTGATTACGGCTGGAAGCCATCAATTTGCTGCGAGCAGACATAGATCAGATCCCCTCTCACCACACACACCTCCCCTTTAACAGCGCCTTTATGATTCACACGTGCAGAAACACATTTCAGTCACGTCTCACTAATACTGACAGCGACGAAAGCAGCAATTATGGTTTCCTCATTCCTCAGTGTGTATTCACATCTAAAGCTGCTCACATGTGGGGTTTGAGCAATCACTGGACACACACAGTACACATCCCCAGAGACGAGGGTTGATCAGTCGACAGTAATGAGGTCATGGTGTTAGGAGTCATGGTGAGGTCAGCACACAGGGCAACACACACCCAGCGCTCCTCTAACGTTCTCCTGGAGGGATGATGCAGGGATGGGATGATGATGGAGGGATGCTAAGCAGGATGACGACAAGATTCCTGTGTAGATAAAATAAACGGGCGTGGTGTTGTACGCTGTCAGTGATCCAGTGATGCTCTCATGAGATGTTCATTAAAGAGACTCCAGTGAAAGATGATGATGATCCTCGTGTTAATATTTTGTCCGAATCGTTTTTTTTTTTTTTTTCTCCGCCCGCAGTGTTTAAGGGTGTGAGTTAAACTCCCAGCTGGAGCTCGGACTGTTAGAGCGCCGACACTGGAGACTCCTTCCATCAGGGTCACGTAAACCCAGATATGATAAATAAACACAAACCTCTCCTGACCGTCATAAACTTACTGATCAACAGTCACACGTTTATCTTCTGTTCATGGCTGCGAGTGGGGCCTCAGCGGTGAAGACTCTGGGTTACTGAACAGAAGGTCAGGGGTTCAAGCCCCAGCCCTTGAGTAAGGCCTTTATAGCCCTCCCTCCCCCAGGGGGCGCTTTTCACAGCTGACCCTCACCTCTGACCCCAACATCCAAACAAAAGAATCTCACTGTGCTGGTGTGAGAGAGAGAATTAAAGGCTGCTGCTTCTGTTATTCCTTCCTTCCTTCCTTTTCTTGTTTGTCCTTCCTTTCTTTCTTCTTTCCTTTCTTTCTCCTTCCCTCCCTCCATCCTTCCTTCCTTCCTTTCTTTTCTTCTTGTTTTTCTTTTTCCTTCTTTCTTTTCTTTCTTGTATCTTCTTTCTTTCGTTTTGTTCTTTTTCCTCCTTTCTTTCTTCTTTCCTTTCTTCCTTCCTTGTTTGTTCTTCTTTTCTTATTCCTCTCACACCGGAGACTCCTTCCATAAATGTTACGTTAAACTACTGAGACGGTCACTGTAGCAACAGCTGCACTTTTTTTTGTGACCCGTGTGCAGCGTCCACCCCGACTGAGCTGTTACTATAGAAACGATAACGTATTGGATTCATATTAATGCATTAATAATATAAAGGTGTGGCTTCTTGCTGTTTCTGACCAATCAGGACCCAGAGCTGGCCCTCTCCATGGCGTAATGGTGAATTTTTGAGGAGGGTCAGGTGTGTGAGAGTCGGGTTCTTTTCCCTGATGAGCGTTCCGTGTTTAGTTCCGTGTGGAATGCGGCGTGGTGTTTTGATGAAAAGATGGCGGGATGTTAATGGAGTTAAACAGATGAAATTTCACGCAGTTCAACGTGGCGGTTTTTTTTTGTTTTTTTTTTAAACAATCCAAAATGTGTGTTTGTGCTGATGGTGGCTCTGCTTTCCATTTTCACTCGATCCCATGTCCTCAAACAGATGAGTTTCCTCCAGCGTTACTTCATCTGTTGCTCGTTTTTTATCCGCGGCACGTCGCCGGAATGCGTCTTTATCATGGAAATGAGAGGAAATGGCGAGGAGGAGAGAGGAAAAGAAAACGTTTCCATCGGCAGCCGACACACACATCATCGTTAAAGAGGCTGAATAATGAACCTCCAAATTTCATCTTTCCTTTCCTTAATTTTTCTTCTTCTTCGTTCATCCGTCGCTCCTGCTTGGCGTTTGTGAATTATGGAAGATGGATGAGAGCTTCATGATCTGTCTCTCTCTGTGTGTCTGTCTGTCTGTCTCTCTGTGTGTGTGTGTGTGTGTGTGTGTGTGTGTGTGTGGACCTGGCGGATTCACCGTCATCCGGAAAAAAACAAAAGATACAAAAACAAAACCGCTCTTACTCATTAAAATAACTCATCCTGATTTTATTATGTGTTTTTAAAAAACAGTTACTGAAATAAAATAAAATATTGAGTATTTTAAAAATTAAAGCTTCTGAAATTGTTTTTTCTTTTCATTGAATTTCCTGGAACATTAGAGCCTCGTATCTGATTGGCAGAGAGAAGTGTAATGAAACAGTGAGACTAATCCTTTCAGACAGAGCTTCATTTATCTCACACACACACACACACACACACACACACACACACGGACCATCAAAGCACAGCTGTTTAGCCAACACACGCTCACATGTACCAAATCAGATAAATGACACTTCTGGCGCTACTGTGTGTATCTCTCTGTTCTCTCTCTTCCTGTCTCTTATTTTGTCCTTCATTTCTCTCTTTCTCTCCCTCTCTCTGTCCCTCTCTCACACCGTCTCTCCCTCTCTCACACTCACTCTCTCCCTCTCTCTCACACTCTCTCTGCCTCTCTCACACTCTCTTTCTCACACTCTCTCTCCCTCTCTCACACTCTCTTTCTCACACTCTCTCTGCCTCTCTCACACTCTCTTTCTCACACTCTCTCCCTCTCTCACACTGTCTCTGCCTCTGTCCCTCTCTCTCACTCTCTGTCTCACACTGTCTCTGCCTCTCTCTCTCCCTCTCTCACACTGTCTCTGCCTCTCTCTCTCCCTCTCTCACACTGTCTCTGCCTCTCTCTGTCCCTCTCTCACACTGTCTCTGCCTCTCTCTGTCCCTCTCTCACACTGTCTCTGCCTCTC
>JAOEHJ010000006.1:2500588-2520238 GCA_025447855.1 Potamarius usumacintae | reverse complement strand
AAAACTGGATGTAGAAGACTATCCACTGAAATTACTAGCAGAAGGTTGAAATGGCTTGGCCATGTACTAAGAATGACAGACGACAGAATACCTAAAGTCACCCTAAACTGGAGACCAGATGGGAAAAGAAAAAGAGGAAGACCTAAAACCACATGGAGGAGAACAGTGTCAGACGACCTGGCATCCATGGGGCTCTCCTGGCAATCAGCACAGACTATGGCGCAGGATAGACCCAGTTGGAAAGAAAAAGTCATGGCCTTATGTCTCACTAGGGACGAAGAGGATAAGTAAGTATCCTATTTTGAAAAAAAAATCTATTTATTTTCATTATATAGTTTAACTTTTAGACAATAAGGTCAGCTCCAGTAAGATTCCAGAATCCAGATGTTATCTTTTTGTTTTCTTTCTGAGGCTGATGGCGCTGATGTTGTGCACAGTAAAAATGTGAACACTAGGTGGCAGTGTCTCTGCATTGTGCACCATCGTGTCGTTGTCTTTCAGAATAGTTTATTATTAGTTTAGGTGTTTTTACTGCCATTTCCCTTCTGTTTTTTTTTTTTTTTTAAATGCACTTGACTATCACTTTTACAGCTTTATATTAAATGTTTGATAAACAATTAATTAAATAATTATCCAATTCAGTTAGAGAATATTGTATTATTTTCGTTGCTATTATGTATTACATAACGTTCATGTTAATTTACAGATAACAGAGTCTGATTTATTCATTTGAGTAATAATGTCGGAACTGTATTTTGACTTGCTTACATGAAATTAACATTTTTTAACCCCCAGCATGGGGAGGTGTCCATTACTGTGATGCTGAAGAGCTCATTTACATCTATCTATCTATCTGAACTGCTCTAACTCCTTTCTCAATCTCACATTTTATTTGTAATATTTCCTTTCTATTCTACAGCAGCTGTATTTATTAGATAGCTGCATGAATTAATTTGTTCAGTTATTTGTTCATACATGTGCTCAGCCATCTATTTACTTACTTACTTACTTGAATGAAATCCATCCATCTATCCAGGCGGGGTTCACCCTGGGCAGGTCACCAATCTTGAATGGAATAATAATAATAATAATAATAATAATAATAATAATAATAATAATAATAATAATAATGTCTTAATTAAGAAGGTAGCAAAAGTTTTTTTTTTTTTAAATCCTGTTTTTATACTTCTGGTGTGTGTGTGTGTGTGTGTGTGTGTGTGTGTTTTCACTGCTTCAAATGGGTTAAATGCAGAGAGGAATTTCACTGTGATTAAAAGTGTAGTACGTGTGATAAATAAAGTTCTTCTTCTTCTTCCTCTTCTTCTTCTTAAGTCTCCTTCTCTCCATCATTCCCACACACACACACACAGTGTGAAGGTGATTCTCGAGAGCTCGTTAAGGTACTTTGCTTTCCACTTCTGATTGGTTAATGCGAGTCAATTTATAGATCAGAGAGAGAGAGAGGGAGAGAGAGGAAAAAGACAGAGGGGGGGGAGAGAGAGAGAGGAAAAAGACAGAGAGAGAGTGGGGGAGACAGGGGGAGAGAGAGAGAGAGGAAAAAGACAGAGAGAGAGAGGAAAAAGAGAAAGAGTGGGGGGAGACAGGGGAGAGAGAGAGGAAAAAGAGAGAGAGAGAGAGAGAATAGGACAGAGAGGAAACCCGTGTGAAGGCAGGGCTGTGAGCTCATTCCCACTAATGGCAGCGCGGCGCTTTGCGGATGCGGAGGGGCGCA
This sequence comes from Potamarius usumacintae, assembly GCA_025447855.1. Taxonomy (NCBI): domain Eukaryota; kingdom Metazoa; phylum Chordata; class Actinopteri; order Siluriformes; family Ariidae; genus Potamarius; species Potamarius usumacintae. The sequence goes on along the minus strand of JAOEHJ010000006.1, from coordinate 2,518,506 downwards.
GAGTCTGAGGCGCAGCAGAGCAGGAGGAGAGACAGAAAGTGAAAAGGGGGGACTGCAGGGGGGAAACAGGAACAAGAAAAGAGACTGAGAAAGAAAGACATCGGCCGAAAGACGCAACTGGTCCGGATGCGACTGAGACAGGATGAGAGTGGGCTGAGCCGGGTGCGCTGAGACAGAGACCGGGGGGAGTTCGCGCTTCGGGAGGAAAGAAAAAGAGAGAGAGAAAGAGAGAGAGAGAGAGAGAGAGCAGCTAAAGCAGGAAGAGAGAGTTTCCTTCACTCTGAAGCATGGAGGAGTCCGGAGGCTCTTTCAGTCTGGCCAGGTCAGCTGCTCAGAAACTTTCGGAGAGGACGAAGCAGCTCGGCGGGGCGGTGCACGATCCCGAGCGCCAGCGGAGGATCATCTTAGTGATCGTGTGCGTCGCGCTGCTCTTAGACAACATGCTGTACATGGTGATCGTGCCAATCATCCCAGACTACCTGGCTGACCTCGAGAGCGAAAATAAGGCGAAGACACACAGTAACACCACCAAGGAGAACCTGGATGTAAAGATAGGAGTTCTGTTCGCCTCCAAGGCCATGGTCCAGCTTCTTGTGAACCCGTTATCTGGGACGTTTATTGACCGGGTGGGCTACGACATCCCACTCATGATTGGGCTGATGATCATGTGCTTGTCCACCTGCGTGTTTGCATTTGCTGAGAACTATGCCATGTTGTTTGTGGCGCGCAGCCTACAGGGTCTTGGTTCGGCGTTTGCAGACACATCAGGCCTTGCCATGATCGCAGACAAGTTCACGGAGGAGGCAGAACGCAGTCGTGCACTTGGTATTGCCCTGGCATTCATATCATTTGGCAGCCTCGTGGCACCACCGTTTGGTGGAGTGCTGTATGAGTTCGCCGGAAAGCGTGTACCGTTCATTGTGTTGGCATGCGTGTGCCTGGCTGACGGCTTCCTGCTGCTCACTGTGATCAAGCCCTTCTCAGACCGGTCACGTGAGAACATGCCCATTGGCACTCCCATCCACCGGCTAATGGTGGACCCATATATCGCAGTGGTGGCGGGGGCACTGACAGTGTGCAATGTGCCTTTGGCCTTCCTTGAGCCCACAGTGGCCAACTGGATGGAGACCACGATGCACGCCACCCAATGGGAGATAGGGCTGACATGGCTGCCCTCGTTCTTCCCACATGTTCTTGGCGTGTACATGACAGTCAAACTGGCAGCCAAGTACCCACACCTGCAGTGGTTCTACGGTGCTCTCGGAATGGTGATCATCGGTGCTAGCTCATGCACCGTACCAGCCTGCAAGAACTTCGAACAGCTCATGGTACCGCTGTGCGGTATCTGCTTCGGGATCGCGCTTGTCGACACGGCGCTGTTGCCCACGCTGGCCTTCCTTGTCGACGTCCGTCACGTGTCTGTGTATGGCAGCGTGTACGCCATCGCAGACACCTCATACTCTGTGGCCTATGCCATGGGGCCCATTGTGGCTGGACAGATTGTCCATAACCTGGGGTTTGTCCAGCTCAATTTGGGCATGGGCCTTGTCAACATGCTGTATGCTCCTGCTCTGCTTGCGTTGCGACATGTCTGTCAGATGAAGCCATCCTACTCTGAGAGAAACGTGCTGCTGGAAGAGGGTCCCACAGGACTCTATGACACCATCAAGATGGAGGAACGCCATCTGAAGAGGAAAGGACTCAGCACCACCACAAACACCAATGTCAACACTACAACCAGTGCTCTGCCTATTGAGGATGGATTTGGCTTGAGATCATTCTCTGAGGAGGAGTCATCAGGACCAGAGTACACTTAACATCACACTCTTAAATATAAAGGTGCTAGAGAAGGTTCCTTGCCACACTCTAAAACACAGTAATTGATGTAAGTTCCTAAAACAAATTTATATTTGTTTCTCATAGGTTCCTTGGTTCCTGGAGGTATTTAAAGCTGTCACATATGATACAATCCTGAAGGATTTTTCAGGAAAGTTTAGTTTTAGAGTGGAGAAGAGCCAGTTTTCTCTAAATAACATTTTTATTTCTTTTTCCATGTGCTTTTGGTGCCACAAAGAAGCTCAGTGAAAACAGGTTCTCCAGGCATTCTCTATAGTTCTTAGATGACTTAAAGGGTGCTAGTTTCAGAGATGGTTCCACACAGGAACATTACCAGAGGGACAAAGTGAAGAACGCTTTAACATGACACATTTATAGCAGTTCATTATAGTACCAAGAAAATATACGTACTAACAAACCAGTGATGGTTTTCTGGGAACCAAAACCTTTTAAGGCATTTGTGGCACCATTAAAATGAAAAGTTCTCCTAATGCCAACAGGTCGTTCACCACAGTATGTCATTAACACAGCGTTCATGGGGAATTTTACTCATTTTAGCATCATGTCGGAGTTTATTCCCATCCTGCTGCCTGTACTGTGAAGTTTTCATGAAAAAGTGAACCGTATTAAAGCATTAATTCAATCATCACCGAACTGCTTTGTTTTAAATGTATAAAAATTATATGTACAGAAATCAACACGACATATTTCACATATATTTCCATACGAACAAAAAATAGTAGCTTATTTTGATGTAAAAAAAAAATCTGAGTGATTTTATTTGTTGTATAAAATGGACTTGAGCTTTAACAAAATGTCCGCTGAATTAGTTTACTAGAATCTAAAGAATATCTTTTCAATATTGAACTATAATACGATATAATATGACTCATGTACATATTTGTAAATCGGTGTAAATTGGTGGTGTGTGAATATGTCGATATGATTATGAAATGTTTAAAAAATGTGAAAAGGTAAGATTATAAACTGTTAAAGTCAGAACAAAATGGAGTAATCTCATTCATGATGATAATTTTGATAATAAACATCTTGAAACAGGTGTCACTGTATGGATTGTTGTGTCTGCTTTAACAAAGAAAACACAAACAGCTAATACATAGATTAAAAAAATTATAATGTAATTAATGCCAATTTATATATTGGTAGCATAAATGAAAAAAAAAACAGATTAAAAAATGAGATGTATTGGCTAATCTCACTGATTGCCCCTCCCCCATTTAATAATAATAATAATAATAATAACAATAATAATAATAATAATAATAATAATAATATATTTGAAACATGAGAGGGTGTGAATTATTTGCAGATACATGAATACATTTTAAAGTATACTACATATTCATTCATCAACTAAAGTTGAAAGAAATTTATACTCTATTTCATTATTCAGGTTATTTTGACTCAGATTAGCTATAGCTAAATCCTGTGAGGCTAACTGAAAATAAACATGAAGTTCAGTTAATATGTAAATTATTCTTAAAAACTTAAAAGCAAACGATAAAACTAATGACGCTGTGTTGTATTTTCTATCAAAAAGTTAACATTTAATGTTTTAATGAGCACGAATTTTTAATTAAAATGGTGTTTTTAGTCAGAGCCGGTTAGCCATCACCTCAGGAGTCATTTGGGAAAAAAAAAAAAAAATCTGTCAGAACGCTGTCGCGTGCGCCGGACACTGACCTATCAGAGCACGTCAGAGCGCCTTTACGGAATTCACTGACCAATGATAGCGCGTCCGTTATCCAAGGGGCGTGGTTTCGGATGAAAGCCTGAGGTGGAGAACAGAAAAAAAAAAAAAAAGTAACGGTGCGCGCGGAAAGAGGAGCGCGAGGAAGATGGGCTGTGAGGAGCGCGCGCGCAGGAACTTCTGATCCACGCCACAGGTAATTCATAATAATAATAATAATAATAATAATAATAATAATAATAATAATAATAATAATAAAAAATGATGGGTAAATTAATTAAAATAAATGCTTATCTTGTAAATATCACACTAACGTATTAAAGAACGTATGTAAAAAATGTTATAGAAAATTAGGGAGAAAAATGATGCAGTGTAAAGAATAAAACATTTTATATTTATTATATATATATATATATATGTATATATTCCCCAATATAAAACATTATAGATTAGTTTGCATGTTGTTGTTTTTTTTTTAAATCATAATGTCAGATGTCAGCATAATTAATTCTTTATTCTTTTTTTTTTTTTTTTTTATAAAGAACACACCTTGCCTTATTAGATGCACAGGTCTGGAAATGTTATGTTTATTATATTCTGATTTCAAAGCCCTTCTCATGGCACTTAACCTCGTTATGTTTGTTTGCACATCCCTTCATTTTGTGCACTCATGCATCCTCTCTAATGCACATCATATCTCATGTTTCACTTTGCACCATGCAGTGAATTATCTTTAAAACAGAACACAAACCTCCAGGGGAAAAAAATAAAAATAAACAGCATAAAACCCGGATATGAATGAATAAATCTGTAAAAAAAGCTCTTGAGCAAAAAGCAAGAACAGTGCATCATTATCCGTGAAATATTTGTAATATACACTGAGTTATACAGCTGTGTGCAAAAGTTTGCACACCCCTCATGCCTCATTTACTCTGCCTGAAATGTACCATTATTATTATGCACTGTAAAAGGTATCATCACTGCTTTCTTCAATAACATAAGTACACTTTATGTATTGTTTTAACTCATATACTTTAAGTAAATGTACTCATTTTGCATGAAAGAGATCCGATACTTCACACACCTGAGTAAGCCACACAGGTTAGACGTATGGAAATTTGCAGACGTCTGCAGTGTGCCTGTACAGAGGTGTAATGCAGGGTAATTTGGTATGCATATTTCAAAAAATGTCTTGTTTCTGTGGCCACAAAAGCTCTAAGGGCTTGAACACTTAGTCACTTTAGCTTTTCATGATCATCATTCACCTGTCCAGGGTGTGTCTCGCTTCTTGCCCGAAGTCAGCTGGGTTTGGATCCAGCTTCCCTCACAACCCTCATGGATAAGCAGTATGGAAAATGAATGAATGAATGAATGAATGAATGATCATTCTTAATATGTCATGTTTTTCCTGTGCTTCCAGACAAAGGACCTGAAGCACGAATTCTGAATCTTTTGGTAAGTGAACCAGCTGAAATGCTTATTCACATTTGTCAGCTATTTTCAATATTCCCAGGCCTTATTTTCTATTCATGGTGATAAAGTTAAATAATCATGTCTGTGCAATTAAGTTAAATGTCATGTCTGGCTATGCAAATATTAACTAATGCAAGTTAAGTTAGCTGATACCACAACACACAGAATAACAGCACACACATCCATGGTTTAACCGACAGCAAAATTTGATAATGTGCATTTTTATTAAACTAATTTGAAGTGGTCATTGATTGTGTTGTGTTGGCATGTATGTGTTATTCAGGCCACGGCTACAGGTACGGTGCCAGAATTTTCTTCTCTTGTGGCTGAGGACTGATCAGTACCTCGAGGTGTTAAGAAGTTTTAGTTGTAGGTGTTAGTCAATTTTCATGAGTTACTTGATATGGACTCATTGTATGGGCTCTCAAACATTATTTCAGCTGAATTGTTGAGGAAAACCATTAAGAAAGGAATGTTTCTTGAAGTTTTTGAAGAAAACCAACATTACCTTATGTGAGCACTGAAAGTACAGTACTGTGCAAAAGTCTTAGGCACCCTGGGTTTTTTTTATTTTTTTTCCAAGCAAACTTTATTGATTTCTATTTTATGACTTCTACATACATTATTGAGTCAAAATGTTACAGAAACATTTTCCAAACGTTCGGGGTTTTTTTTTTTTCTTTTCAAAATAAAATTAAAGCAGCATATTCCATCCATAAGAGAGCACTTTTCAGATGAAAAAAGAAAACATAATGAAGGCTACTGGAAAATTTTTGGTGCAAAATGAAGACGTGAATGTGACAAAGTGTCCAGAAGAACTGTGGCTGGTTCTGTAAGATGCTCAGGAAAACCTACAGATCATTTCCGCATAAAACTGACCTCACTGGTCCTGAGACGGATTTATTTATTTATTTATTTATTTTAAAGCAAAGGGAATTTCGTCTCACGCCAAATATCGACTTTGTTTCATTATTTTTTAAGCCATTTTTGGTCCACAGCATTTCTTTGCATGCGTCTAAGACTTTTGCACAGAACTTACTGTATGTCGTGGTGGTGGTGTTGTTAACCCATCAGTCAGTAAAGCGCTTCCCTATTTGTATATAATGACTTACAGGATACAAAGTATAGAGCTGAGCAGCTGAGGGTAGAACTCCTGGGATTTGAACCCAGAATTGTCCAATCTTCCAATCACGAGCTTAGAACTTTAACCACTGTGCTACCACTTTTCCCAAACTGCTATAAATATATGGAAAAACAGTATAGTGTAAGTATAGTACGAGGACGTGTTAACCAATACGCAGAACAGTGCAGATGTGAATAAATAAACATGTTGGATTGTGTAGCTATGCATTATATACTGTCGGGTCACTGGGTGCTTCTGTGTGTATAAATGTCAGCAGTGAGTGAGGTTTATTCTTAGATGCCTTCAGCTGAGACATGAACACTGGTGCCATTGTGTGTTAATGTCTTTTAAACAGATATAAATCTGGTTTCACCGAGCATCTGGTTGAGACTGGAGGTGTGCACCAGGACTAGGATCTCACGCAACACAAGTTGGTTTTTACTTTACTTTCATGCACGGTTGAGTGAGCAATCGGATATGAAGCTCAGGAGCAAAGAAAGGCCACGTGTTAATCTGAACTGTGTAATGCATCTGTAGTAACAGCCTGGTCAGGGATGCAGTGGGTTAAATCTGGATTGGGGAGGAAGCCCCATATTGGACAGATGAAGCCCCAGGCTGGATGATGGAAGCCCTAGGTTGGTCAGAAGAAGCTCCAAGCAGGACAAAAGGTCACATGTTTTTGACTACAGTGTTTTTAACATCTTGGTTTTGATCCCAGGCTCGAAACTTGCCATGAAACCATGGTCTGATTTTAGTTTTTAGAAAACATGGCATTCTAGAAGCTCCATGTACTCTACACTCAGAAGCTCCTTTAGTGTGTAAAAGCTGAAAAGAAGAATATTTGAAAGACTGCTTCGATTATTTTCCTAGACGTTTGGCACTATAATAATAATAATAACTTATTTTGCACAGATTAACATTTAAGTATGATCAAATGCACGTTACAGACATTAACGAAACCACCAATAACGGTGTAGCTCACTCCGGCCCCGTCTAGTCCAGAAGGAACGATCTAAAGTGGGCCACCTTGCGCTATAAATGTTGTAAGCTAGACACACTATATACAAATTATATATAGAAGCGATATCCACCGTAGGAATCCCGACCTATTTACCAGAAAGAATCCAAAACGGCGAGGAATTGACCGAGAAGAAGCGATTTTTGTTGAACTGCTCATTAAGGCTTAATTAGTCCATAACTTCATTAATAATTGTAATTAAGCAAATCTGGGTAGAAGTTACGAAAATGCACCCTAGGTACCCCTACCTTCATGCCAGAAAAATCAAAATCAGTGAAGGATTGAGGGAGAAGAAGCGATTTGTGTGGAAACTGCTCGTTAGGGATCGATTAATTACTCCATATCTTCATTATTAATTGCAGTTATGCAAATGTGGGTAGAAGCCTTATGCACCCCAGGCAGACCGACCTTCCTGCCAAAAAGAATAAAAATCAGTGAAGAACTGAGAGAGAAAAAGTGATTTTCATGAAATGTGGACGACACCGGATGAACGCTGGGCAGACGACGCATGATGCTATAAGATCATCGCCTGTCGGCCGGATGAGATAATAAATAGTTAAATTACAAAACATTGCCTACTGCACAAAAAAAAATAAAAATTCCAATACAAAAGATAAAATATCTAAAGCTAAACAAATTTAGATTGCGTATTATCTAAAATAATGTATCTTGATTTATCTTTATCTTCATGTAAATATCACAGTTGCAAAACCAATTAATAAAATGTTTCAAAAAAAGAAAATCAGAATATGATGGAAATATCTCATAATAAAATATTTTATATCTATATATATATAAAATGTGGCTATGTGATGCATCCTTCGTACCTGCCTGGTCAGGGTCACGGTTGAGAAACTCGGACCTAAACGCTGCCATCATTTCCAATCCAGAGGTTTTTTTTTTTCTTCAGTGTTTCCGGAGGTAGAGTGGTCGGGTTCATAGTTAATTTTTAAAAATAGGCCACACCCACTTTGGGTTTCAATCCAGACAGAGTGGTGTTGTGTTCCACTGTTTAGTAGCAGATATATAACTTCAGCATTTCCACTGTTAAATATTTTCACATGAGAAAAGTGTTTGCAAACACGGCGTGGTAAAACGCTTCCCCAATAGGAACAGGCGGATAAATTACGAACGCGGTCGCAACGTTGCAGCCAAGTCGTTTTTTCCCATGTTCTTTTTGCTTTAATGGCGAGCACCAGGCTGATGTGCTGCTGTGGTTTAGCACAGCCCGTAATTAGAGACCGGGCTCAACATCGGCTGTTCCAAAGGAGTAAAGTCCAATTTGCAAAAGTCATTAAGCTCAGTTTATTTATTTATTTTTCTGTCCAATTTATCCATGCATTTATTCAGTTCAGTGGTGTGTGTATATACATAGATTTTGCACCAGTACTGCACCATTACTAACAATTACACTTATTGTACTCGCGCATTTTCACTCTATAGCATATACACACACACACACATTCAGTTCAATTTGTCTTCGCCTCCAGTATACCTGACTCGCCCCAGGACACATCACCGAGAGCACGAGGGAGGGCAAGTCCACTTGTCTGCATTTTACACATGATATATGCTTCAGTGTGGCAGAAAACGTGTTAAAACAATATTTCCAAACGTTGTAAATGGGTTTGGAGAGCGTTTATCAGGGAACGATGTCTGCGCTCCAGTCTAATTTATGAAGGGGTGTAAAACTCGGGACTGTCTCCTGATATTATTGTAGCCGTATTTCAAATCTCGAAGCTTTCACGAAGAACATGTAGCAGCTTAAGTCATAATAATCTCTCTCTCTCTGTCTGTCTGCATGCTGGGCTCTATCTGAGACTTGTGTTCAGACACTAACTCTTGCTGCCTGGTGTTAATGGTGTAGAACCCAGTCCCCTACACTTGAGCAGAGGAAATTAAGCGTTGAGAAGAAAGTATTTTACCCTGGAAAAGCCATTAGAGACCAGTCTGAGCTTTGCTCCTGTCCTCATCGGCTTTACAAGCAACAAATACGGCCCTCGTACAATATTTTGTACACTATTTATTCCAACCAAGAAAGGAACTTGTAATATTTATTAGAATATTTCATAAAAATATGAAAGCACGTCGAACGATCGGTTCAGCCCAGTATTATATTTTTACGAGCGTCTGTATGTTCAAAAGCAGACTGTTGGTCCTTTTTTTTTTTTTTTTTCATAAAAGTGTTTTATTTGTGCCCGGTGCTTTTTATGCTGAACCGTTAATTAAAAGGATTTTTCAGAACTATGGTCAATGCTGAAGGCACACTTTGCACATTGCTTTTATTACAATAAAATGCACAGTACAATGGTTAGGAGATTGAGAAGTAATATGGATAAGACAATACCCAGGAAGTCCTGCCAGACAGAGGAAACGCCGGACCAGACAGTTTAAGCCCCAGGGTGGATGGATAGGCTGGATGGAGGAAGCACAAGCCTGGGCAAATGAATCCCCAGATTGGATGAAGCAAGCTGTGGGACCCATAGAAATAGCCCCATGTAGGATAGAAGAAGCCCCAGGTTGAAGCCCATGCTGGACAGAAGAAGCCCTGGGATAGACAGTACGAGCCCCATGCTGGACAGATGGATTAAGCTGTGGGCTGGACAGACGAAGCTCCAGGATGAACCTTGGGCCAGACAGAGGAACTACTGGGGTGCATGGCTTAAACCATGGAGGGAAGAAGTCCCAGGCCAGAGTGAAGAAACCTTGGGCCAGGTTGAGGAAAGCCAAAAGATCAAGCCCTCGGTTGGGAGAATGAAACTCCAGGTACATGGAGCTGTACTAAGCCTCATGTTGGAAGGAGGAAGCCTTATGCTTGATGTAGAAAGCCTCTGGCTGGACACAGGAAACTCTGGGCTTGTCTGAGGAAGCTCCAGTCTGACTACAGTGTTTTTGACATCTTGGTTTTGACTCCAGGCTGTAAACATGTCATGAAATCATGTTCTGATTTTAGTTTTTAGAAAACAAGAAAAGCTTTCTAGAAGCCCCATTTACTCTACACTCAGAAGCTCATTTAGTTTGTAAAAGCTGGAATGAAAACTATTCAAACGTTTGAATGAAATTTGTCATATTTATATGAAGTAATTGGAATCTCTCGGTTTCATTCAGATGGAGCACAGAAACAACTTCTCCGCCTGTTGCTACTGCGGCGCTGCAGATTATTTGCTCAACCCATAAATCCTCAGAGACAGCTTCACTCAACGTTCTGTACAATAGAACCAAAGCATTTTTTTTAGGGAATTGAATGGAAGTAAATTACACAATGCAGATGGTAATGCTCAGGCATTTCCATGTGAGGGGATTTCAGCAGTGCCGGTTGCCAGATCCTGTGTTCTGCTGTGTATTTTGTGGTGGTTTGAAAGAATTAATGAGAAAAAGATTGCAGAGGCCCAGCGCTGCCTTGCGAACTTCTGAACGTTGATGCTACTTCTGTTTTTCAGAGTCTGTTTGTTTTCACTGTTGTGTTCATGTTGAGAACTCAAAACAGGCTTCGGTTATATGAGAGAGAGAGAGAGAGATGGATGGCGGTGGCTAGACACACAGAGTCGATGTAAAGCATGAGGCATGTTCAGGTTCTGTGTTGTTTCTCTTGCTCATGCTGAGTGGAGAGCAGGTTCAGACTGTTGGATTATGAAGAACAGATGACACGCTAACACACACTCGGTCTGTTTACGATCCTCTCTCTCTCTCACACTGAGATGAATGAGGAATGTGGAGCTTCTCAGGTGTGTCCACATGTGTGTACCATTTTACAGGAGAACGTCTACATTTTTAGAAAGAGGAAAAAAAAAAAAAGGTTCCTCGGTGGTTCCTTGGTTGGGTAACAGTTCTGGATATCTAAATCTTTTTATCTGGCTAGTTTTGTAGCTAGCTATTTGTATGGCCAAAAACTAGAGGTCATCTGCATATGGTTTTTGTCTGATAGTAAGTATTGCATCTCAGCGTTTGGGTGTTTTTTTTTTTTTTCTGGCTAGTTATCTCACTAACTATTTATGCAGCCAAAATAGCCAAAGAACATCCGTGTAGTTTGTGTCTAGCTAGTTCTACAGCTAGTTAGTTAACTATTTTAGTTAGTTATCCAGCTGTTGATGCTGTATATTAAGCAATGCCAGAGGACATCTACCGTACATGTTGTTAATTTCCAAAATGTTATCCCCCATTCGGTCACCTGCTAAATCCCACCCACCAACCAGCTATATCACACACTAACGAAAGCGCTGTCTACCCTTTTCCACATACATAAGCTCACAGATGCCCACACTTGACTAATGTAAGTATGATTGACAGGGGAGAGAGAGTATGCCCCTCCCACCCAGACAGCATAATTTTGGTTTGTTTTCTTTCTTCACGTGCACAAAGTTCAGGTTCCTAGAAAAACTCCTAGATTTCTGAAAAGGTCCTAAGAGTGAAAGTGATCTAAAGTTCCTGGGTTCCTTCAATATTAGCTTCATGAAAAAATTCCTGCAGTGAAAATGCGGAAATTCCTGCAAAGATTCCTCCGTTCCTTGAAAGGTTTCTGAAAAGGTTCTTGCAGTAGAAATGTATAAGGAGTGTGGGCTGTGTAGGCGGGGCGACGGTCCTGAAGGGAGTTAAAAATAGCAGAGCTGTGCCGAAGGGAGCAGTAAAGGAGGTATGGAGAGGAGAGGGGGATGGAGTGTAAGGGTGTTGACTGCAGGCTTGCACAGAGTGATGAGGGCTCAAGTATGGGAAGTTGCCCTAATGGCTCTCAGGTGTACCCCAGACGGCTTTAGAGCGATTTAAGCCCCTCTCTCCAGGAAACAGCAACATACCACCCTCGCACTTAACACCATGACACCTCTATGCGTGACAGAGTGTGTGTGTGTGTGTGTGTGTGTGCATGCATGCATGCGCGTGCACACGTTCACACAGGGCTTGGGGAAACATGTCTGCATTTACACAGAGGTCAGGATCTTTCAGCCAACTCTAGCAAACACAAGACGGAGAATATAAGGGAAATAAGATCAGAAGAGGTGTTGTGTTTGTGTTGTATAAGTCGTGTGTTCTGGAGAGGCCCCGAGTGACCCACTGAGGGAGCCCCCTGTTTGGCTCCGGCTGAATAACACACTCTGAACGCTGGCACGCAGGCCCTGGCATCCTCCAGCCACTCACAAAAGAAGCCTGTCTGAGCTGGCCGGCACGTCTCCGCAGCCTCGTGTGTTCACGTCCGATTGCCTCTCTGACATGCTCTCGATGCTATTTTACACTCGATCTGGAAATGACTCCAGCTGAAACCGTTAACCGATCCACAGTGCTTCGGAGCAGACACAAAGAAGCTGGCAGTAGCGTTTCTAAATAAAGCAGCCCAAAAAAGTTCCCGGCTCAAGTCTATTATTTTCTCTTGATTAAATCCAGGAATCCGGTTCAGGCTCACAAGATAGAAGATTTGACTTCCAACGCTTACACTTTCCTTTCACTATTTATCTTTGAGCAGGGAATTCTGGGAATGTCTCACCTCTCTCTCCGCCTTGGCACCGTGTCGACCGCATAAATGCGTGCAGCAGCTCAGCGAATGTGTGCCTAACACAGAAGCAGTCAGAGTTCAACCCCGAGCCTTGCCCTCACACGAATGACGTGAACGCAAAGATAACACGGAGCACAGAAGCTCTCAATTACATACACAGAAACACATGGAGTTTCTCATTCCCTGCAGGATTCATCAACCAGTCAGCTATAACACGACTGATTTCATGAACGAATCGGGCCTCCTGAGATGGCTATTTCAACTCTTATCCACTTTTATTTTTTGTATAGTGCATATTGTTATGTTTACAGAAAGCCCGTTGTAGGTTCTAGAACGGCTGTGTGAAAATGTTATTTCTTGATTCTCAGATTAAAGAGAGAACCTGATTTGATAGTGTACACTAAATCTCCTCAAGGACCAAATACAGTGGTGACACTGATTCAGGCAAAGTCAGATTAAAATTTCCTGCTTGGGATTGGGCAAGAAGAGTGTGGGAATGATGGTATCAGTAGGATGGGATGGGAAGATCGATGGATAGAGTTTTGGATGTATGGATTGCATGGATGGGATGGATCAACCTTTGAGATGGATGTATAGGATGGTAGGATGGATGGATTGGATGGGTCAACCTTTGCGATGGATGGGTGGCATGGATTGGATGGATAGGTAGGATGGGTAGATGAGATGGATAGATAGGATGGTATGAGTGGTGGGATGGATGGCTGGGTGATAGGGATTGAATGGCTTGACCTTTTGAGATGGGTTGGATGGAGAGAGAGAGAGAGAGAGAGGATGATATGAATGGTGGGATGGATGGATGGGTGATAGGGATCAGATGGATTGACCTTTGAGATGGATGTATAGGATGGTATGAATGGTGGGATGGGTGGCATGGATTGGATGGATCAACCTTTGAGATGGATTGGACGGATAGATAGGATAGACAGACATTCTCCATGCCAATTAAAAAGCTGAGGGGAAAAATCCTGCACTGAAAATGCATCCAAATTCCTGAAAAGGATCCTCCAGTGAAAATCCATCTAAGGTTATTGACCTTTGGGGAGGGGGGACAGTCGCTCGGGTCATGAAAAGGTCAAGAAGAATGAAGAGAGAGTTTGTATTTCACCACAATCTGCTGCCTGCCACTGGGCCTGTGTAGACGATGACATTTAAAAGGTCTGTGGTGCCAGTGTTGCTTTTTTCAGTAATTTGTGTTTATTTAGATCCGTGAGCACGGCCTCCTCTCCTCACCGCGCATGCAAATAAGAACGAAAGACAAGTATATTATACCGTGCCATGTTGCGTAGCCACAGTGTGGCATTGGCACCCACTCGTCTCCTTTAACGTTCACATCATCTGACAGTATAATAAGTAACCGTTTCTGCACAGTAAAAAGCAAAAGCTTTTAATGTGTTATTTTACGTAGCCAGACTGTTCCGGAAAGTGGTCTCTTTTGGAGTTTAGCTGGCCGGGTGTGGAGAGGAGCGATCAAACACGCACGGCTTATAATCATGCCAAAATGGAAGGGTCCGATTTGACTCGTGCACTTCGAAAGGCGCGGAGTCAGGGATGGTTTGTTTTGTTGTTGGTGTTTTTAATCCTGGACATTAATGCAGCCGCTGGACGGAAATAGAAAACATTACAATGTGTAGTTGGTATATTCTCAACATCAAGATGTTCACTTACTGTAGCTACTTACCGCTAGCCACCGCTTTCCCTTTTATATTTTATAGCTTTTAAAGGGAGGCTATTTTTACTGCTATAAATTATCCATTATTACACAAGGACCAAAAAAAGGAAGGTCAGAGGTTTGAGAAATATTTATACACACTCACTGAGCGTGTAATATGCTTGTTTGGAATAAATTTAGACGCTTGTAGAGTATGTGTGTAGAAGGCATTTTTACACACACACACACACACACACACACACACACGGAGAAGCCGTAATGCACTTGAATAAGGGCCCGGTCCCACAACACTGATAACTCTAACTATACCTATAACTACAGCTACCTCTGGCTGAATTTAATTCCGGTCTGGAGCAGAAACACCACAACTATAATCCCGACTATAATATCACTCGGTCCTGACACACACAGAAATAAACACATGCAACTTAGGAATCGTCATGGAAGTTTTTTCCAAGGAGTAGCACATTATTCCGGGTCGTACTGTACAGCTTGGACTTCAAAACGACCCATGTACACACTCCGGTGGTTGATATAATACACATAGGTCACAGACTACAGAAATATAACAATAAAGGATAAAAATACAGAGTGGTTACAGATTTTAATACGGACGCTAATAATTTGCAGATCAGTCACGGGCATTTCAGTATATTATAAATTTGTTACAGATTTCATATAAATTGGATAAAAAATTAAGAAGTCTAAAACCACGTGGTTAGCGTGTCCGCCTCTCGATCGGGAGATTGCGAGTTCTACTCACGGTTGGGTCATACCAAAGACCATCATGAAAATGGTGCCTACCGCCATCTGGCAAGGCACGCTGCAATACAGATGCGAATGGGGAGTCAAACTCTCGCGGTTACCAGAGGACACGCCCCTACTGTAACCCTAGCGATGTAATATAGGCGAGAGGCCGAGGGCTACGAAACAGAGATCAGTGCCGCCAAGCGCACCATTGAACGGTGCAAGAAGGACTTTGATTTATATGTTTACTCTATTAATTTACGATTGATATTTCACAGAAAAATATCGCACATCCATCCGTGAATAAAAGATCCGTGCTTTGTATTATAGTTTCTCTTTTTCCGTGAATCCGTATTCCGTGACTTCATGATGCAACGAGGGTGTACAAAGACGCCCGGGAAGAAACAGCACGTGCTCAGACAACGTCACATGTAAACGATTACCTGATTGGTCAGATGTTTATGGGATCAGGTCCAGGTCTGGAAAAATGGCTCCGGAAGCAAATCTCAGCGATACGGATAAACCCAGGCCTGGGCTACAGGGATCGTTATCACTCTGGTGTGAGCACCGACCACATAAACTCCAGGGGACCGATTTATTTCTAGTTATCGGTATTGTGGGACCGGGCCTTAATCCTTGTAGATTATTAGACAAAATTTTGCCCAAACATTGATCACTTTCCTCCAACCGCACATCCTGAGGATTGTTCTTTCTCTCCTCTGTCTTTAAAACATCTAAAGTTCCAGCTTTACCTCTGACTGCTCCCGGAGACTCCTTCTGTAAATGTTAAATAAGCCTCGTCTTACAGAAATATTCACATCAATAATTACGCGTGTTTTCGTGCCTGTGAATGAGCTGTTACTACGGAAACGACAGCATTAGAGCAAGCACATTTAATATAATCCTGTAATCTGCGGTTAGAGAAAATGAATCGCCGCCTTCTGACCAATCAGAATCCAGAATTGAGCAGCGCCGTGGTGTAAACGTCGATACAGAACCCCAGGGCTTTAGTGTAGTGCTGCGTGTGCGATAAGTGCTATGAGGAAGCAGCGGTTATGGTTCTGACATGTCGGTTTGTGTCGCAGCCCCTCCTCCGCATGATGGGATCGACAGACGAGGCGCTGCAGGAGGCGGCAGCCAGCTGTGTGGCGAACATCCGGCACCTGGCGCTGGCCTATGACAAGGCCAGGTACGGGTAATAAACACCAGCACGCGCGTCTGTTCCTGCAGAGACGCCACAGCGCGAGGTGTGAATGGATAAATCTGACTGATGTGAAAATATTCATCTTTCAGTGTCGCCTCGTTGGAGTGAATAAATAAAATTGAACACTTCTGCAGCTTGTGATCGTATCAAGGGTTCAGTTCTTTCTTTAATCTGAAACACACACACACCAGGACTTGCTCATTTTCTTGTGTACAGATAACAGGAAGTGCCACTGTGTGTTCAACCACATCAGCACCTCTGTGTGACATCAGCGAACATCTGGATGTGGTTTGAGTCTCTTTTACAAAAATATCGGAGCTGATTGATTGCAGAGTGTCTGAGTGGAGAGAGAGAGAGAGAGAGCGTGTGTTCTGTTCCTTTAGGTTTGTCTCCTAATGTTCATTCCTCTTACACACAGACTTTATCTCTCTGTTTTCTCATTCTCTCCATTACTATTTTCTTCTCTCTCTCTGTCTCTCATTATTTCTCTTTTTCTCTCACTCGGTCTCTCATAATGTTTCTCTCTCTCTCGCTCTGTCTTGCTCTACTTCTCTCTCAATTCAATTGATCTCTCTTTCCCCTCTTTTTCTCTGTTTCTCACTCTGTCTCTCAATCTCTTTTATTTCACTCTTATTCTCTCCATTCCTCTGTCTCTCTCATTATTTCTCTTTTTCTCTCTCTGCTTCTCTCTCATTCTCGCCATTTCTCTTTTTTCTGTCTCTCGCTCTCTGTTTCTCTCTTTCTCTCACTCTACTTCTCTCTCAGTTCAGTTTCCCTCTCTCTGCTCCTCTGTCTTTCTCCCTCTCTCTCTGTCCCTCTCTTGTTTTCTCTTTGTCTTGTTCTACTCCTCCCTGTCTCAATTAAATCCCCCCCCGGCTCACATGCCTTGTTCACACAGGGTGAGACACATAAGCAGCTCCAGTAGCACATAAACACACTTTTGCGTGTGTGTGTGTGCTGGGTGTGTTCTAGAGATGTTCTTGTTCATTTTTAACTGCTGCTCATAAACTCCTTCACTGTTGTTGTGCATGAGCACGATTTCCTTCAGAGAAACACCGCAGCGTGACCTTAACCGTGAGGAGTCGAGCAGATGAGCATGTTACAGTATTACAGCGTCGTTAGCTGAAGTAGAGTGATGGAAGCTCCTGAATGTCCACACAGTCTAAGGCCAGGTAGAGCATCTCCACACCACACAGAAAACTCCATCCTGACGATCTCTGCGCGTCCATCGCGCGTCCACAGTGTCCCTGCTTTCCCAGAACAGACTGTAATAAACATAACGAGTGTACAATAAATAAAACCCCAAAAGGAAACCGTGAAGAATGGACTCAGATATACAGTATCTCCAACAAATACTGATATAACATGGAGCCGTCATTCAGTCCCCCAGGCATGTGATTTTTCCGATAATTCGCGGAATTCCGATAATTTCACGAATCTGACCCCCAAAAAATATTTTTCCGACTTTTTTCCGTTTCCTCACTCTTCCGAAATCAAATTCCATTTTTCCCAATCCTACTTTTGGAAAAACCGACCTCGCCGATGTAAGGCCTCGTTTCGCTAAGTCTCGCGGTAGAATACGTGTTATCTACAATGTAATTGGCCAAAACATCGCTGGCGAGAGCATGATAGCC
>JAOEHJ010000006.1:2431098-2442901 GCA_025447855.1 Potamarius usumacintae | reverse complement strand
ATTCGAATTCAGTAGCTTTTGGTCACTAAACAAAAATAATTGGGTGTCGGGAAAATTCTTTTTATGACCTACACTTGCAAAATCTGAAAGGCAGTACAGCTTTTAAGTTACTTCTTTAATTACGTGTCGCAGTATTTATCATTTAGGGATTGTTAGGTGATATTAACTTTAAATTGCATTTTGTAGCAGAGACCCATGCTTTTCAGAGGGAAGAAATTAAGCCCTTTTTTTGGTTCAGATAAATAACTATACATAAAGTTTTGTATTTTTTTTAAAAATGCATTTCCTGTCCTGTTTTCAATCTCAAAGTTGTCCTATACACAGACACAGCAGGCCCACAGCTGACAAACAAGAGCCTTCGACCAAACGTGTTTTCTTATTCGGTTCCAATCAGAAATCTGTTCATTCAGCAACCTGTTTGCATAAACCATATACTGTAGAGCTCCCAATTCGGCCCTTTTTTTAAAAAAACTGATTCAAGTCACACATTTGCAATCTTATATAATTATTAAACCTATTTTTAGACATTTTTCGCTAATGTCAAGTTTGAAAATGACAGTTATATTGGCAGATTTTTAAGCATGCATTTGTTTAAAAAAAGAATGAACTGCCAATAGAATACGATTTTACAATGGCATATGAGGGATGAGGGCCATTGTGGGTTAAAATAATAACAGTAATAATAATACTGGCCTGAGGCGGGTGGGGGGTAATGTTCTGGGGGGAAGCCCTCAGAATTTCTAAGACTAAAATTGTACGTTTATTGGTGGGGAGAGACCTCAGCTATTCTCCAAGATTATAGTCATAAATTTGCATGGAAAAAAAAAAAAACTACAAGATTAAGAAGTCTCAAATTTTTGAGGGGAGGAAAAAAAAAAACCTTGTACAACTTGGAAATTGAGGGGTTTTTTTTTCCTTCCTCAGAACATTACCCCGCAACTTTTTTTTTTTTTTTAAAACCTACAATGTCCTGAATAAAATTTCAAGCTTGGAATGAATACAAGCGACTTAATTTATTGACGAGCCCTTGCTCTTATTGTGCGGCTCAGAGTGGTGGGACTTTCACTATGGCTTCTACTAACAAGTTCAACAATAAGCCTGAATGGCCAGAGACCTACCTTTTAGCATCATGTCAGAAAAGCTGTACGAGCCTGGGATTGGACTCAGACTGGCAGAAAGTGATCTCTAATTTCTGCCAAACCTTTTCGCCCTTTCTAAAGCAACGTGGGTCCTTTAGCCAAAAGGTTATTATTGACAGAATTCCAAGAGTTAATTAAAAAGATTGCGGCTCCTTTGCCTTCCTGAATTCCTAAATATTAACAGTGAAATACATCCTGACACCCACAATACAGAGAGCGCATACTGCATGTGTATTTAGTGGATGAGGGCTGTAATTCTTCCTTAAATAAATCTAAAAGCAAATCTTCATTCCCATAAGCCCTGCATGTTCTTTATTCTAAAAGCCACTGAGAGACAGAGAGATCAATATTCGCACCAGGGCAAATCTGCAATTTCCTTTGCTCTTTTCTTTTCTCTTTCCCTCACAATGCTGCCACTGTTTGCTTGCGCTTGGTGCTTTCCAGCAAACGCCAGAGCCCAGAACATGTCACCGCCGTCGACACGGTTAAAGACAGGAGAGATGAATGTGTCGAGAGCGGGCCTCTGCAGGATTAAACGAGGACAAGGCGGCACAATTTAGAGCTACAGAAACCAGACAGCGTTGAGTTTTTGACTGGGTGTGACAGATCACATACATTTTTATATAAACATCTTCAGAAAATGTCGTGTGGGCACTGTTCTGGGGGCTGTAGTCTTGTAGAGCCTTGTGGTTTGTTGTCCGAATGCGGTCCAAACTGTCCCGAGACTGAGGTCATGACTTCTCTCTGTGTGCTCAGAGTCGTTATTGATAAGCCCGAGTGTCATTACCGCGACCGCAGTCTTCGCTCTTGTAATAAAGCCAACATGATGAGAGGAAGACAGAGAGAAACAAAGGAACGAGGGGAAGAAAAGGGCAGAAAGAATAAGAGGCCAATTAGTTTGGAAATGACTACAGACGGATTAAAAGGAAACAAAAGAGTTGAAGAGAGATGCGGCAGAAAAAGAAGTGGTGGGATGAGTGAGGCAGTCTGGAGGGAAAAAATGCCATAGACGGAGAGGAAAAAAAAGGCCAGGAGTTGTCGATTCTGGCGAAAATGAGAAAGACAGAATGAAAGGTGGGGTTAACCGGACAGAGAACGGATGAGAAAAAAAGGTGCGAGCTGGAGAGATGGTGGGATTGATCGTGGGTGGAGCAGGTTGGCACGACAACTTGGCAGCGGAGAAGTGATGGGCAAAAGCCAACATCTTAACTTCATTCACAGACGCTTCCTGGCATTATTAAAGAACACAGAGCGTTGTTTTTTTAAACACTCACATCAAGCAGCAAGTAAAAAATGAGTGTCTGTCTGCTGAAGGTATCTTCCACATTTTTCCTTCTTTATTTGAATAGTGAAGGATGTGAGCATGTTTAAAAAAAAAAAATGTAAAAACAGTGAGTCACATTGAGCTCCTGGAATGTGGTGTCGAGCGAAACCTGGTAGTAGTTTCAGAGACTCGGTGATATTGGCAATAACTGGAATTCCCACTTAATGGAAGACCAGAGGGAAAAACCGGAGTCTGAATATTCCCTGCTTCTGATTCTCATCTGTTAAAGTGGCACTTTACATAAAGAAAAACATAATAAATATATAATGGCATGGTAATGTTATGTTAGCAAATTGTACTTATGCATGATGTGTCTGTTTTAAACGTAGCAGGAACATTGTTAACCCTTTGGGGTCGAGAGCTTCGCTAGCGAAGACAGACAGGTTTAGAATGAGTAGGTCATGTATTTAGATAAATATCTTTGCGTTTTTTAATCATACAAGTACGATAAACATATTGACAAACTTTTATACTTTACACTTTCCCATGTGTCCACTGCCAAATATTATAGTTTTTAAATTACCTAAATTACATGAAACCTAAAACTTGTCACCTTACTCAGTCACACCGGAGTCAGAGCGCCCACTTACACATTCAGAAAAGACTGTTCCCATGGTAAAGGCATGATAATCACTTTCACTCTTTCGGTTGCGATTGGTTTCTCTTTTGCGGTGGGAACGCCCACTGTAAACAGGATCAAATTTGTCAGACGTAGTTTAGGTTATTTGGAGGTAAAACCTATTGCGAGATGGCATGCGGATTTTATGCGCTTCGGATGATTCAGGACGGCTTGACAACTGCGACGCTGATGATGAGTTTTGTTTTTTTTTAAACTTTGACTCAATCCAGTCGAAGATCAACTGGAGCAAGTGTAAACATTTCTTCTATTTCTGATGAGCAGATCAGTTGATTTGTGCGCTGTAGTGCAGACACACAAAAAATGACTGAGCGATCCCCCCCGAGTTAAAAGTATTTTGCTCTATTTTGAGTTTAGAGAGTAAAATTTGGAGTTGGAGTAAAATTAGAGTAATTGTGTAACAGAGTTGACTGTGGCTCTGAACTGAGTAAAATTGTGTGAGAGTTCATTTCAATACTCACTGAATCGAGTCAAATAACAAAAAGTAAAATACCAGATAAATTAAGGTGTTGTAAAAAGCAGTTTTAGAACTATGATGGAATGTGTGGAAAAAACAAAACATGACCTGACCTGATGGGGATTAAGAGTTGGGAGGGGTTTTCACTCTTCTCATAGAATGGAATTTTTTTTTTTTACCCTTCTCATTGAATACCCCTCCCACTGCCAATCCTTTACCCCAAATCAATGGAGCAGATTTAAGTTGTTGTGCTTGATCCATTCCTAAGACTGAACAGAACCACCTCAAGTGACCAAAACGGTTCGACACAATGGGTAAGGTCATGTTTTTTTTTTTTCATGACATCCAGACTACAGAGATATTATTGTAGCTGAACTTGTGCTGAATACAAAAATGTCACATGACTTTGAAAATACTGCTTAGATTTGTTGAAATTGACAACAAAATCAGAGCATACCATAATCATTAGAGTACCAGAAAACACCCTCAGACCCCAGAGGGTTAATCAAATGGTGTATTAATTGTTAAACATTATAACTACACCAAAAATATGAATGTTCTTGCAAGTATTAAAGGTAATTGCCAGTAAATAACTTTATAATAATTTAATTGCGCTATAAACTTAACATTTAATTCAGATGTAATAATTTCACACATATTTTCTTAGTCATTCCTAATGAAACAATTAGTAATTACTTACTAAAGTAATAATATAGTAATCACAGCAAGTTATATGTAGCCATAAATCCAGTGTTCTCTTGTAACTTTTTTTTGTCGTCAAGTTAATAAGTATAGCACAAATCATTGGAACAAGTGAAAATAAATGTTCATCTTCACGTTATGACTAAATTCATATAACATTACCTGCCCACTTACTACTAATCTGTAAAGCTGTACCTTAGATGACATCATATGGGGCGTGTCACCACAAAATGAGTCCAGTTGGTCAAAAAAAAAGTTTAAAATAAGGGGTTATTTGTTAAATTTGGTGCAGCCAATGCAGAGAAATTAGTGAACATGTTTAAGGTATCATCTTAACAGAAAGTCAAGTTTGGAGAAAATCAGCTGTAAACGTTGTGATGTGTAAACTGAAATTAATTCATAGCGAGCATTTATTTGGCCTAAATATTTATAGGTTGGAATATAATAGTGTACTATTTTGGTGGCAGATACAGTTTTAGATGTACTAAACAATCAATCAATGTATTTATGGCAAAATTAGAAAAAAAAAAACTGTCATTTTTGACGCATTCCTGTTTCAAATTGCTGTATCTCATAATGCACTTTTGTGACACGGACTTATTTTGTGGCGACGCCCAATGTGTGCTTCTTTCGCCCTGTTTTTTTTTATTCTTAAGCTGGGAAGGTGTCAGATTTGGACCATTCACGTCAGAGAGTAGTGGACTGGACAGGACTGAGGTACGTCTCAATTTTTCGATGCTTAAACTTAGAGATTCCTGACTATGACTCCACATCCTGTCCAGATTACACCAGTCACCACTCCTCTCTGACCTCCTGGAAAGATGAATGGGCGGGTATGAGCGAGTACATTTCCAGTCCTGGGCAAGTCAAGGCAATACCAGTCTTAATGCCATGTCATCTCAGCCTTGATGGTTGTACAGTCTTGAGTGTAAGAACAGGTATGTGACTGTAGGACCATCTCCATTGGCTCAGCGATCACCTGGTACCGTGCGAGCTCACGCACTTCTAGAAGTTCCAAGTGATGATTATAGTCTGTGCACCATTCTTCAAATTCATATCTGTTTTGAAATCAAAACACGGGTTGTTGTGTGTAAAGCAAGCATGCAAATTTTGAAGCTTCTGCTGTCCCATTTAGATGAAATATTTTAAAAGGCGGCATTTTAAAACTTTTCATCCACACGCGCAAAGGTCACCATCGGGGGAGAAATGAGGATTTGAACAAGAAAATAGCTGGCGTCGTTGGTAGATGACGGCGATGTGCTAAGCTGGCTCAAATCCATGTAGAGAAATGCTCGGCCACGAGCGTCCACAGGTTTTTCCAAGATCACAACTTAAGAAGGAAAGGATAGTTGGAGGATGATGTGGGCAAAAACAAATTTACCTCATTTACCAACCTGGACACTTCTGTCAGTCATTCACTTGTCTTTTGGGTCAAACAGACAAAAGGTCAAAATTATGCACCTGAAATCCAGGCTATATACCGATGACGATATTCAGGGTCTAGACTGTCCACTTAAAATGGAAAAAAAAAATTTTTTTTATTTATTTCAAAAGCGATATGGATTCAGTGGATGAGACACGGATCGATTCCGAATATGTCATTAAGCTAATATCAACTTAAAGTCAGGAAATGTTTGCTGTTTCAAAAGAACCACCATTCTGACAGTCTGTCTGTTGGCAATAAAGCTCTCGAATCTGTTTTTTATGGGTTTAGAAGACAAAAATACCGTATGAGTAAGACACGGGTCCATTTTTCATCTTTGAGTAATTGCTGACTCGCGTCTTACTCTGAATCTTCAGCGTCACTTCATCACGGTGTTGATCCAGGATTCAGCGTGAGGTTTAAAAACAGCTACGAGAATAAACAGTGCTGCCAGCATCATGGGCTCGAATCATGTGTGCTGATGAACATGCACAGAGTCGTAATGTTGACTTTTGTAGGTCCATGATGGGCCATAAGGCCTGTTCCCAGATGTTCAGTACCGGTGATCTTATTTTCTTCTTTTTAATGTTTAAGATTTCTAATGTTTGTTTCAGTCCTACGAAGCTGAAAGTGTGGCTGTTCATTGAGGTGAAATGTTCAGAGCAGATTGTTTTTGGGGTCACAAATGTACGTTATTGTCCCGCTAGTAAAATTTGTTAAAATGCCCCCCCACCCCCCCCACACACACATACACTCTTCATCTTTCCCTCAGTCTCTCTCCCATGGTGATGGTGTAAGAGTGCATGAGCATTTTGGACTTGCTTTAACGAAAAACCGTGGTCCATCTCTCTTCTCCCGCTCAGCAGGTTTACAGAGCAGCTTCCAAATCCCCCAGCGTCCGTATAACGCAGCCCGAGTGCTGACACACACACTCGCAGCCAGTAGCAACGAACACGCGCTGCAGAAAAGAAGAAAGACAGAACCAGCACAATAGTAAAAGACGGAGTCAGGTGATTTATGACGGGTTTGTAATTTCTTTGGCATGGCTGCTGTTTTGAAAAATCTCCGTTTTAGATGTTTTAGGCAACAGAGTTTGGAAATTGCACAGAGGGTCTGTGTTCAATTTTTATGGCCCTTTTTTCCCCCTCATTGATAGGAGGGCAAAAGTGTAGAAATGAGTGCGTATTGATGGGCACATTAAACAAACTCGAGCCTGCATATCTTTTAACCAGCTGTTGTCGTTGTTTGCTGTGATTGGTTGGACTTCCACAAAACTATTTTTTCAAACTCCGAGTGGAACCGTCAGGGCCTTCTAGGGGTTCAGACAAGCCCAAACGTATCAGAATTTCAAATGTCATATTTAATTTCTTTTTATAATTTCATTATAATTATTCTCTTCTAATTTTCTATCAAAGGGTTACTGTCCTGAAAACATGAAAATCGAGTTCTCCACGGAGATCGTTGTGTCTAGGCTGAGAAGAGTTTCGAGCTGCTCACTCATTGGTTCGGACTTCATTGCCAGGACAGAAGGCCACGGCAGCGTACATGTGTTTATGTAGGAAGTGACGGATGAATTAGTTAAGCAAAAATGTATCGCCCTAGGCCTTCTCGAAGGCCAACGTGAGCTTAACCGTGAGTCGGCGCAGCAGTGAAGTAAGATCATTACGTCCACAGCTATGGCAGAGGAGGTGGATGTGGCTAGCTTAATAGCGCTGCCTTTTTCAAGGTGGGCTTTTGCGAGGAAACAACTTATAATGCACAAGGGACCAGCACTGGACCTCTGAGAAAAGGGAAAAACCCTAACAGGCTGTATTGCTGGAGTTGCCCGCTCCTCCCCAACAGACCAAGTCATCTGCCTGGACATGTGCTGGATTTGTTCGCCTTACTAACCTAACAGAGTCAGCCCACTGTCATCAAAATTCAGCTGCACATCTGCAAGCTATGGTGAGCTTCAAAACAGTGCAACTTACTTAACTAATAAACATCGACAACTACATGCAGTGGGGCTCCCTGGCGCTAATCTCTTGCAAAATCCTTTGCCCTGTTGCTTTTTTGGCGTCTGGCTAAGTTTTGTCTGAGCTCAAATCCCAGCTCTAATAGTAACGGTTCGCCACTGATCAAACTATTATTTAATATAATTATTTACTCTTTGTCTCGTATGATATGAGGAGTGCATAGTCCACATAGGCTTCTACCTGAAAACTACTCCAAATTTATTGCATGCTGGGTGTGGCTGACTGAATTAGGACAAGTTTTAAAGTAATTGTATTAATGAATGACGATTTACTTTTACACACTGAGTGTTAATGATTTGGAAATATCCCAAATTCTGAAAATTGGAAACACAGGCTTATGGTCAGCGCAGTGCAGAACGGTGTATCGATGCTTCCTTTGTTTGACAGCAAACTTGGTATTTACTGTCCTAAATACAGACTGCGTTACTGATCCAGGAGCCAAATTAGTGGAGAAAATCATAATGATCTTTTCCAGTCACAGAGTCTTCTTACTACCTGGTGCTGGTATACACTGGGCAGCATACTAAATTATTACTACTGTATTTCGCTATTTATAGCTGAAAAATGACATTGTCTTTGTGAATACAGAAACATCTAACTTACTCAAGGCTGCTTGGAAAGTATGCCTTAAAAAATAGAAAGAAATGATCATGAAGAGTATTTTAAGGGCTGTAAATGGCCTGTGAAACTGCGAAGCGAATTATTTTGTTTCTGACGGAGAACAGGTTTTGGATGTCCAGTTTCAGTGAAAGAGAAAC
The DNA here is from genome assembly GCA_025447855.1 of Potamarius usumacintae. Classification (NCBI taxonomy): domain Eukaryota; kingdom Metazoa; phylum Chordata; class Actinopteri; order Siluriformes; family Ariidae; genus Potamarius; species Potamarius usumacintae. Next base: position 2,434,446 of record JAOEHJ010000006.1, on the reverse strand, counting down.
GACTGAATTTATCTTGGCTGTACAGTGTGAGAGCTGCAAATGTCAATTTTTGAGAGCTGACATGGGTTCGATTTATGAGGGGATCCCTTCAGTTTAAAAAGACGACCAGAAATCTCCTCTTTGTAAAATCCGATTCCACCCTGGCCGTTGTTTTGGATGTGTTACAGGTTGGGTGGAATTTTTCAACCCGTTTAGAATTTTTAACCCAGTTCACAATTTGCTACTTGTATTAAGGAGACTCGGGTTGAGGGAATGTAGATCACTCCTTCCACTGCAATTACTGCTGGGCTAGTGGTTAAAGTGTTGGGTTAAGAATCAGAAGGTTCTGAGTTTGAATCCCAGGTAAGTATGAAAAAAAGATATTTAAAAAAAAATGCTAATTAGGTAGATAGGAACAGACAGACGAAAGGAAATACTTGGTAGACGGAGAGGAAGTGATGGAAAATCCCTTTTAAGAATCTTAGATAGTCCACCTCGGTTGAAATTTTTTGACCTGTAACAGATAACGCTTAAAATGTCTGTCTATAAAATAAATAAGGCAAAAGATCTGCGGACTGCACTTGCATTTTTTTGGTGAAATTTGCTTCCAGGCATTTCTGGAATAATTTAATGCCATGTGTGCAACTACAGTCAACTGGTCATGGAGAGATAATAAAGCAAAGTCTTAATTAAAATTAGCATGTAATTTGTACTAACTCCTAACAGGGTTTTAGCATGAGGATATGGCACTGATGGACACTACACGACCCTTCTGTAAGTTGCTCTGGATAGCGGCGTCTGCCAAACGCTGTACTGACGACGTATTTTGATGGAAGTGTGCTGACCCAGTCGGATTCAGTAGGAAGAGAACGCCTGGCAGACATAAACATGCCGCCTTTGGAGAATCAGTCAGCAGCTTTCTTTACAGCCCTTTTGCGGATGGACGTTTATACACAAACCCAAAAGGAAAGCAGATGAATGGTCGTCTTCCGCTTCCATGATGTGTCATCAGGAGGGAGTTTTTCTTATTATTGATTTTGAGAATGGCAATTAGTTTCTTGCCATTCAAATACGGGTAGAAAAGGGGTTTGTATTCTGATGAAAAGTTAAAGCGTTCGAACAAAAATGTTTATACATGCTCTGACATTTTAGATAATTATGAGCCCCGTGTTTATTTTCAGTTGAGAGCTTCATTTATCTTCAGGTCCTTTACAGACGTTGCTCTAGCACGGTATTTAAATGAGTGTTTTGAATGGAGAGGAGTTGAGGTTGTTGGAGAGAGCGTAGAGTGGACTGTGGTCTGTTACAGTATGTCCCCGCTCTCTCTCTCTTGAATACCGTTCTTCTCCAAACTAGAACACAGTGTCTTTGTTCAGAACCAGCTCATAACTGATGCTAATGTTTGCACTGCTCTTCAGTGCACCGTGAACGAGTTTAATTTTGCAACCTTTTATATATACTAAAATATGGTTTGGATTATCTAGGATTTGAAAAGGATTCTGAATTCTCCAACGGTTTGGAGACAAAACGGCTGATGATGATTGTTGTTAACAATCCTTGGACTCGGAGCTTTTAAACTGGAACCTGAATGCAAGCTCGGTCACTAAGTCACCTGCTGAAAGACAAAGCGAGACGGTGTGAAAGAGAATCAAAGATTTCCATCCAGGCAGCAGGAAATCTCAACAAGGATTTCAGAGGAATGTACAAGTGTTCACCAGATATCTTGTTGTACCTTCTTGTGGTGGGTTGTTGTTTTTGTTTTTTAAGTGGAGATATTTAGAGAGGTTAGTTAATAGGTGTTTTGGCTACAACAATCTTTCCCAATGCTGTAAAGCCATGACCTCTAAGGCACTGGAAACAACAGGATATTTGGTAATCAGCCTCATATTGACCTGAGGGAGACTTGGCCTGGTATCGGTGTACGCTCAGACACAGGCTCTGCACATGTGCCGTCTTTTTGGAGGAGAAATGGGGAGAAGAACGAGATTAGCAGCAGTGCTAGCCAAGCTTTGGGGATGATTAGGTGCTGTTTGGCTCTTCCAGAGTCTGGCCAGGATTCGAATGCTCTGTGCTGCAGTCCTGATCCAAGAGAAGGGATGAATGAGAAGGCGAGAACTGAGGTCTCCAGAGAGGGCTCGTTCGGATTTTTCAGCAGACCTTTTCGGCTTGGGATGCGAGACGTTGGAACAGCTGTGGATAAAGCCTCAGCCATACATCCTTTCAGTGTTTGGTCCTCTACAGAGTAAGCTATGGAAAAGTATACAAATTAAATATGTTCCAGCAGTCAGACCTTGTATTGGTCAAGCTCGGTGGGTGGAGTCAGCTATTATTGTTGGTCCATGTAGAAGATGAATCCATATGGTGTGTCTCCTGTGATGAACTTCTCAGAATCCAAGTTTGAACAATAGTCTTTTTTTTCCCCTCTCTGCATCGACACCTTTCATCTTTTCCTCCCTCTGTCCCACACACACATCCTCCAAATGACTTTTATTATGCTATCCATCACCATTAACCTGAGGCGAACTGCACTTAACACTTAGCTTTGTTCTGATGTTGTGTTTGCAGAGGCTGTGGATCATGGATCAACTAAATGTGACAAGTAAGTAGCATATTTTGCTGATTGCACTGCTAGTATTAGAACTATTAGTACAATTTAAGCACCAACATGAATAGCTGTTAATTAAATTTTCTGCGAAACTGCCCATGGTTATGATGAACAAACTGCACATCTGCTCTCATGTTTAAAGGGGATATGGTATGGAAAGCCTCCATTTTTTAAAAACCTTTGCACATACAGTTGGGTATCCGGAGTGCCTGCCAACCCACAAAGTCTGAAATAAGACACTCAGTCAGTTTCTTTTTGTGCTGCCGATTTCAAAAAAAACATTTCAATAAGCCGTTCAGATTTGGCTCTGCTCTGTGTCACAAGTGGAGCTCATTAGAATTATACCACTCTCTCATCCGAGTCTCACAGTCTGAGAACTGCCTTTGCAAATTAATATTCATGAGGAACGTGCTACTGAGCCAATGTTATTGGCTGGTGGGGTGGGGCGGGGCGCTCTATCATTTAAAGAAACAGGCACTCAAATTGGCTGGTTCAAACAGGGTTGTTTAGAGAGTGGGTCATAGGCATTTCTTTAAGACCTCAGGAAACCACGTCAAATTGCAGAAAAGGGTCGCGTAAATTCATTTTTTTTCCACCAGCCAGCTGGACGAGTTACCTTCCAAAGTAACTCGCCAAAATTGGTTCATGTATGAATTTTACTTCTGTCAAAAATAACGCAAAAGAGTCGTTACCATTGTTCATGACTAATGTGCATTTATTTCAAGACCCGAGTATTTTGATACTGTTGTTAAATACATAAATGA
>JAOEHJ010000006.1:2015799-2027572 GCA_025447855.1 Potamarius usumacintae | reverse complement strand
TTTGTAAATTATTGCATTCCATTTTTATTTACAATTTGTACTTTGTCCCAACTTTTTTGGAATTGGGGTTGTAGAAGTTATGGGTCTGACTTTTCCCGAACATGGATTTCTCATAATCAAAGATGCAGTCAACCCTGCCTTTGTTCCAGGTCTCATAGGCATGAAAATTGTGAAAAAATGCAAGGAGCTGGTGTTTGCTGAGTTTGACACTACACTAGGGGGTGAACTTGATTCCAACTGGAGAGAAGTTTTCCAGAAAATTCAGACAGTGCATGTAAAGGATAAAGTTTCATTTGCTAAAGTCTCTGGGAAAGATGTTATCCATGTACCAGCCTCCTCTGTAGCTACATTTATGGCTAAGGGGCTCACAGCTGTAAAAGAGGATGGTCCCTTATTGATGTTAGAGCCAATGAACACACCATTACCTGAAGGTTTAGTGGTTTTACCCACCTTGGTGACATCAGAGAACCACACATGTCCAGTCCAAGTTATGAACATATCTGATGTGTGGTTGAAGCCCAAGACAAGACTAGGAGTTTTGATTCATGTAGACAGTGTTTATACTGATGTTTGTAAAGTGAAGTTTCAGAGACTCTCCACTGATACTGAGTCAGTGTCAAGAAGCAAACAGAAAAGTCTAACAGTCTACCCTTGTCCAGCTGCAGATTGGTGGTAGTTCTGAACAGCAAGCAAAGTTGAAGGTTCTGCTGGAGAAGTATATTAGCATATTTGTCATTGAGGATGAGGATTTAGGACATACTGACAAAGTGAAGCATGAGATGCATCTTTCAGATGGTATACCGGTGACACAACTATACAGATGAATTCCTCCTACACAGTACTGTACAGTGAGGTCATGGAGCATATCAGCCAGTTACTGAAAAAGGGAGCCATTCAGGAGAGCTCCAGTGCATATGCTTCCCCTGTAGTGCTCGTGAGGAAAGCTGATGGCAGTCTGAGGTTATGTGTTTGATTTCAGAAAACTCAAGTCAAAGACAAGATGGGATGCCTTTCCATTACCAAGAATTGATGAGAGTTTTGATGCCTTGAGTGGTGCCAAGTTCTTCTCCACTATAGACCTGGCCAGTGGATACCATCAAGTGGCCATGCATGAGAGAGACAGACATAAGACAGCATTCACCACACCGTTTTGTCTGAGCGGGCCACCAACATTTCAGAGACTTATGCAAGCTACTATGAGTGACCTCATTTTCCAGATACACTAGGAGTATTTGGATAAAAATTTTGTTTACTCTGAGATCTCGGAGCAGCACTTGGACAGGCTAGAAGCTGTATTCAAGAGACTAGCTGAGACTGGCCATAAAGAAAAACTGCAGAAGTGTGCCTTTCTCCAGCAGTCAGTGAAGTTCCTGGATCATGAGGTATCAGCAGAGGATGTGGGGACAGATCCAGTGGTCCTTATGGATAACAATCCTCTCTGTCACCTCCAGACAGCTAAATTGGGTGCCATAGAACAGCCCTGGGTGGCCCAGCTGTCAGTGTTTGATCTTGAGGTAAAGTATCGCCCTGGGTGTAGTAACGCTGCCACAGATGCCCTCTCTAGGCAGGAGTTTGCAGGGGAGCCTGAACCTACATCTGACTCAGAGTTTGATTGTGTTACTCTTTGTAGTTTTGTGTGAAGAGGAACAGCTTTGGAGCCAGACCTTGTTTCAAAGGGTCTTGAGTGTTATAAAGTCAGATGAGTGCTCAATAACCAGTTTCTTTTGAACAGAGTGACATACAGGGAAACACCTTTGTACTCCCACATTATATACAGGAAGAGTTGGCAGACTTCCAGAAGAATGACCCCACTCAGAGTTCACGCGGTTCTGGAATCAAAATAGGAGGCCAAGCCAAAAAGACAGAGCTGTCTTGTCCAGACCAGTTAAACAGCTACTGAAACAGTAGAGTTGCATCCATAAGTGAGAAGGGCTGCTATACAGGGTTAAAACCAGCTCACCAGATGGTGAATGTTGGCAGCTACTTTTGCCTGCTTGTCTGAAAGACCAGGCCATGGGAAGTGTGCCCAACAATATGGGACATCAGGGCATCGAGTGCACTGTGAATCTACTAAGACATGTTTTTGGGTTGGCATGTATGATGTAGAGAAGAACTGTGAACGGTGTATCCTAACCAAGATGCCTCAGCCTAAGTTCAAATTCTACTAACATGGGCATAGACATGACACTGGAGGCTGCCTCGTTGGTCTCTGGCATGGACATACTGTATGCATGGGCATCAAGTCAATTTATTTTTATTGCACTTTTAACAATAGACATTGTCTCAAAGTAGCTTTACAGAAAACTAAAGGCTTTAAATATACAAACTAATAATTTAATTCCTAATGAATTCATTTATCTCTGATGAGCAAGCCTGAGGTGATGGTGGCAAGAAAAAAAAAAAAAACTCCCTCAGACAACATAAGAAAGTCTGAAGTCTTGAGAGGAACAGGACTCAAATCAGAACCCACCCTCATTTGGGTGAAAAGTTTTAATCTGAAGTTGACACAGTTGACACAGATGACAGTTTGCAGATGGCACAAATTTCTTTTGTTCTGGAAATAATTTAAAATCATTATCTGAAAGTATTGAAATGAAATGGTTCAACTTAACTTATTTTCATCAAACCAAGACTTATCATTAAATGTGGAAAAAAAAAACAATTTATGGTTTTTGCAAATAAAAAAGGATGAAATTTCATTATCTATTAATGGAATTAGCATTGAGAAAGTATCTGAGTTTAGGTTTCTAGGAGTTATAATGGTTGAAAAATTGACATGGAAATCTCATATCATATGTTAAACAAAAGGTGTCAAAGAATATTTTTATTTTGAACAAAGTCAAGTATGTTTTGGATTGTAAAACAATGAGAATGCTGTACTGTTCACTTATATTGCCTTATTTTAGTTATTGTGTAGAAGTGTGGGGTAACACATACATAAGCAATATAATGCCATTGGTTTTAATGCAGAAAAGAGCAATTCGAATAATTCACAAAGTTGAGTTTAGAGAACATACCAATATATTATTTATTAAGTCAGGGTTATTGAAACTTAAAGAGATAATCGAACTGCAGACATTATTAGTAATGTTTAAAGCCAAGAACAGAATATTGCCAGAGAACATGCAGAAGTTGTTTGTGTTTACCTCAGAAGATGAAAATCATAGAAGGAGATTTGATTTTAAGCATCAAGTTGCTCGCACCACTTTAAAACAAATGTGTATTTCTGTTGTTGGCGTAAAACTTTGGAATTCTCAACAGAATGATTTAAAGTGTTGCACAGATATTTTTCAGTTTAAAAAAAATGTATAAAGAGAGACAAATGAGACAATATGCACATGAAATTTAACTGGATGTTCCTTTTATTTGTTATGAGCTCATAAAATTTTATTTTTATGGGGTTTTTTTTGTTTTATGTTGTTGGCATCGAATGTAGATGATCATTTCTATTGTTTTGAGCTTATAAATATTTGCTTTTATTGGTTATTTTTTCCTTTAAGTTGTTGGTATATGTAGCTGATGGTGTAGGTAATTGGAATTTACAGACCATCTAAGATTCTTTGTTTTACTAAGGGGCAGACAAAAATAAGAATGATATTCTTCTTGCTGCTCCTTTCCAATCATGAAAAGAGTCACTTTGATCTATGTATCTAGAATTATGTTCTAATTCAATACTGTACATTGTGCATTTTCATGAAAGGAATTAAAAAAAAAATTCATACATCAGAAAAGGATCTGTCAGTGCAGGGATTTAAACTCTGAGCCTTCAAATTGTTATTGTAGTCTATATACACACACACACACACACACACACACCCCTACCTGGGTATGTGTTCATCTCTTCCAGCCAAAGTGTTTATCAGGAATGGGGCTTGAACCCATGAAGGCATATATCTCTTGGCTCTTAAGGCCAACATCTTAACCACTTGGTCATCCTGGACCTCCAACACCATAGGTATGGTGTTGGAGGTCGCCTTGTTGACCACCAGTAGAAGCCTGGCACTAGGGGTCACTTTGTTGATTTCCAGCAGGAGCATGGCAACCTTGTTAACCTGAGTAACCTTGTTGCTCTCTGGTGGAAGCTCTTCACTGGAGGTGGCCCTGTCTGCCTCAAGAGGGAGCTGTCTGGTGAAGGCCACCCTGTTAGCTTCTGGAGGGAGGTCTTCAGTGGAGGCAACCATGTTGGTTCCGAAAGGAATTTTTCAGTTGAGGCCACCATGTTGTCCTCTGGATGGAGCTCTTCAGTGGAAGCCACCCTGTCAGGTCCTGAAGGGAGCTCTTGGTGGAGGCTACCCTTTTGGCCTCTGGATGGAGCGCTTCAGTGGAGGCCGCCATGTTGGCCTCTGGAGGGAGTTCCTTGGTGAAGGCCACCCACTCAGCCTCTGGAGGGAGGTCCTCAGTGGAGACCACCATGTTGACCTCTGGCATCCCCACGCATGCTGCAGCCCTCCCCCTCCCCTAAAAAAAAGCCCTTCCTGAGGGTTCAGAACAGTCACTTCATGTCATCCAACCTTGTGAAGTCTGAGGAATGAGTGCTTGGTGGTAATAAGGTAGTTGGCCCAGCAGTGTGCTGGCTTATTGATCCAGTACATCATAAACATTACCCACACCCTCTCTTGAGGCTTGGGCTTGACCAGGTTCTCGTCAATAAACTGACATTGGAGCAGGAACCTATTAGGAGGATATTCCATCCTAGGGTGCTGGGATAGCTTACTACATGTGTTGGAGGAAACATGTAGTGTCATATGCCAGCATGGTGCTCCTGCTGTTGTGCTGTTCCTACTTTCCTGCCGCATCCATATCATAAGGCAAAGTATTCTGTCATTTAAATGGGGGCAGATGCAAGTGTAGGTTAAGAGTGTTTTTTTATTAAAAGGGCTTCATAAAAACAGGTTAGTGTTGTAAACAAACAGTCAGCCATATGGAAGTGTGCACTGTCGAGCTGCTGGGTGTGCTGAGAGTGAGCAGTGCAAAGAGTCAAGGGGGGAAAATACATGACCATCTTCTCCTTCTGGCTGCTCTCATTCTAATTGAGTTTGTTTGTTTAAAGGTTCTAAATTGTCCTCAGATAACCAACCAAAGATTGAGTACAAATTTGAAGAGCTTACGTGTCTTTTTCAAAAGAATCAGTATCAAGAATGCACGGCACTGCAGAGAATAGTATAGTCTATGTGGACGCAAAAGAAGGCAGTGGCACATATGACGTCACACATGCAGCGCTACTAACCTGTAAATCACTGCGATCTAATAATGGCGGACAAGCTTTTAGTGATTTTTAGAACAGAATTCAGACGCAAAACAAAATATTTTTTTTCAACTGATTTATCTGTGAACTTTACAACCTATTTGAGCATATCACACACAGAAACCCGGGATTTTATGATGTAATCTTTGTGAGACTAGCACTTTCAGTTTTCTGACATCTTCAGGACAGGAGTTTACACTTCTTTGCGGTTTCTCAGTAATATGACAAGCAGTAATGTGACAATCTTATTTCCTTAAAGAGAAAGAATAACAGGCTGGTGGGGGAATGACCGTTTATAGCTGCTATAATGTAAAGTGAATACAGGAACTAACCTTGCACAACATTAAAAAATGAATAAAAAGAAAAGTACATTATATGTTTTTTTTATAAATTAAATTGTAATAGTTGGCAAATCTGTGCGTTATGAGAGGTATGAAAAAACACTTGGGAACATGTTATAGGAAAATCAATTTCAGGGTGGAAACAGTAACTCTGCTTGCACGCTTATTATTTTCCTATAACTGGACCACATGCAGTGAGTTATTCCATAGTTTTTTCAGCACACTCTCTCTGCTGTCTGAATGTCTGATTTTGCACCGTCTCATTTCCTCATCTCCTCACAACTTGAACATAGTACTGTGTTAAACATCATCAGATTAGCATCTCATCTTCATGCAGTGTGTTGAAAGATCCTGTGTTCTGTACACAAAACACAGCTGTACATTTCTGTGACTGAAGACAATCACATGTGAAATGGTGATCAAATGTGGTGCAAAGATAAAGCCATTCTGCTGGTCATGCCAGTGTGTCGTTATTTCTAGGTGATCTTCAAGGTGTCTCAGATGGCTCCTACAGTACAGATTAAACTCAGCTAAAGGCTGAAAGCTGTGTGAGATAAAAGTGAGCATTAATAACTACCACAAACACATTCAGGTTTTATAATAAGGACTTTAACGCTTCCTTCTGATAATTTATAGGTTCCTCACTAAAGCTACAGAGACACTATGATCAGGAATGTTGTGGTCTGATGTTAGTTCCACATTAAATCAGAGGCTGAAGTTCATGAGAAGCTCTTTATGAGGATTAAAACAGGAAACATAATCACTTATACCTGGAAAATGATAAAGTGTGTGTGTATATATATATATATATAAAATAAAAAATGAATGAGCGGAACCCAATGTGATCTGCTGTTGTAGACCATCTGCCTCAAGATTCAAGGTGTTGTGTGATGTGAGATACGTTACAGCTCACCACGATTGCAAAAAGTGAATATTAGTTAGTGGTGATTAGTTAGTGTGGACTTCCTGTAAAACTGTTTCACTTTGGACAGAAATTTTGGTTTGCAAAATATGCCACATGATGATGAGATTTGATTTTAGAGACAAACTACAAAACAAACAAACTCCATATTATATACTTTTTAGCTTTTTTATTTATCTGCAAATTTCTACAAAATCTGTATGTACAAAAATGTAGAAAGTCATTTTTTTAAATTATTACAAATATTTATAAAAATAAAATACACAAATCTCCATTTCACCTCCAGCACCATGTGAATGGCAGCCTGTTCTAGCAGCTCTGACCTTCCTTCAGTGTTTTTACTGTATTCTGTGTGCTTTCTGTGTATTTTGTTGTGCTATTTTAATTATTTCTGACACTAATCTCCATCTGCATCTAGGGATGCACAATTGGTGAGGTTTGCATTTTGCTTATTTTTGGAATACGCACAACTGCCTTGGGAAATCCATTCAATTTCAGCTCTATGGTTTACACCCAGTCACAACTGTTGGCACTGTGTCACACACAACTAGTCCTGGGGAAGAGACCAGCGATCCCCACGGAACTAAAGAGGAGGAAAAGGGATGGACAATTTAAATGGGAAACATGCTTCAGTTGCATTGTGTTCACAATCATTTCCGGGGTGTCAATAAGCCACTTATGTTTTTTTTTGAAAATAATTATTTCTTGATGAGAGATTTGTTTTTCTCTGAATAAATTTATTTCAAATAAAGGTTGGATTTTTTTTTCAGCGTGAGACGAAGAAACTTCACCAAAGGGAAATTTTTTTTCTAATCCTTTTAACTCATCTTTACAAGGGGTGCCAATAATTGTGGAGGGTACTGTGTGTATGTAATAAATAGTGTGTATAATGTGTAATGTCTAATTATCCAGCACTTCTATTACACACTGTGTTTTTCTGATTTCAGTCTTACACTCTTTTACTTTCTTTTTTTGACTTTGGAACTGCTGTAACGAGTGAATTTCCCTGACAGGGGATCAGTAAAGCTTATCTTATCTTAAATATACAACACATTCTGATTTTCAAGTCTTGTTTTTTACTGATTCTGCTCACATGTTTTCCTTTAGCACCGTTGCCATACAGCAAGAAGGTTCTGGGTTCCGATCTCACGGCTGACAGGAGTCTTTCCGTGTGGAATTTGCATGTTCTCCCTGTGCCTGCGTGGGTTTCCTCCGGGTGCTCTGGTTTCCTTCCACAGTCCAAAGACACTCTCGAACTTGCTCTTTGCTTGGCATTGTGTGGGTTTTGGTATCTGGTTGTTGTGTTCATGTTTCATCTCAATTCTGCCCAAGTTCTTAGTTTGTGTTTATAGTTATGTTTCAGCTCTTGCTACTTTGTTTGTTTTGCCTTGTAAATATTATTAAAGTTTAGATTCTATGCATCTATCTGAGTCTGCCTCCTTCTCCTATTGTGACAGTTACAATCTATCTATCCATTCATCCATTATCTGTAGCCACTTATCCTGTACAGGGTCATGGGTGAGCTGGATCCTATCCCAGCTGACTATGGGTGAGAGGCGGGGTTCACCCTGGACAAATCCGCCAGGTCATCACAGGGCTGACACATAGACACAAACAACCATTCACACTCACATTCACACCTCCGGTCAATTTAGAGCCACCGATTATCCTAACCTGTATGTCTTTGGACTGTGGGGGAAACTGGAGCACCCGGAGGAAACCCACACGGACACGGGGAGAACATGCAAACTCCACGCAGAAAGGCCCTTGCCGGCCACTGAGCTCGAACCCGGACCTTCTTGCTGTGAGGCGACAGTGCTAACCACTACACCACCGTGCCGCCCGTTACAATCTATTATTATGCAAATTATTGTTTTATATTAAATGATAAAATCTGCTGCCCAAGAATAACATCTATTTTAAAAAAGTATGACATGCCAGTGATTGTGTTAGAATGTTCTAAATTAATTAGTACTGAGTAATGCCGATGAGTAATCAGGATATGGATACAGGAAGTATGAATATTGTGATTTGAGTTTTTGCAGCTTCTAAATCATAATCTTGCCCACAGGAACTGGTATACACAATTTCTCTTCAGAATTAAGGATTGTAATTGATGCAGTACACTAGATGGGGCTTACTCAGTCTTATAAACTCATTATATGGTCTTTTGAGGGCCTCTTTTCTTCAAATCCCATTCATTTTTAATCCTGTTTCCTTGGATCATAAGAAGAGCTTCTGTACCATGTCCCACAGCGAACTCCAAGATTGTCCAAGAAATTCACTCAATGTTAACTTGAGCATAGCCTGAATCAATAAAATGGAGTAAGAAAAAAAAAAAACAAGACTCTTGCAATTTCAAGTTAAAAAAAAAATTAAGATTGTGTGTTAGTTTTCCATTGTTTGAAAATGATCTGGTGATAATTTATTTTTTAATGCTTCACTTCATTCTTTAATTGGCTGCCTGCCATCATGAAATGAATAATGCTTTAGAATACGACATTTATTTCTAGTTGTACATACCTTGTTACCATAGACACATGGTGTCTGAGATTCTCCTTCCTTTCTCCTAGCCTCACTGACGTTTCTCTGCAGGTAGGAAAACTGATCTCCAAGGGAAGTCACATTAAGCTTTACCTTCAGAGTGAAAAGCAGAAAAAAGGAGCACTGTCAGCTTTAATATTTCTGTAGATAAAATATTAAACTCGGTGGGGTGTGGTTTAGTGGGAGTTTTCAGGAAGGTGCTGGTTATATTAACAAGCTGTTTGTGACTCTCTCTCTCTCTCTCTCTCTCAGCAGTGAAGGAGCTGAAAGGTCGTCAAGTTTCTGTTCTGTTTATGTACGTTTTCTTTCCTCTCAATTTTGCTCCCATACTATAGCATTTGGCCAAAAGCAAAATAAATAATTTGCTCCTGAGTAAGTTCACCCTGGGTCAGCTTGATTATTGGGATCCTGAAATTGTAATTCATTAAAAATAAATAAATAAATAAAATAACCAAATAACACACTCTCTCAATGTGGTGTAGCCAGTAATAGGTGAAGACATCAGAAAGAAAGGCATTTCTTTTCTTGTCATGGAAGCAGGCATAAGAATTTTCCTCAGGCTGGCACGCAGCAACTGCATACACTGAAACAAAAGATTGAAGATCTTTCAGATATACAACCAAAAATGCAAATAAAAACAGAAACCAGTGATTTGTAAATTGTACTTTGACTTGTATTTCATTACAGACAGAATGAACCCAAGATATTTCATGTTTTGTTGGTCAACATCATTTCATTTGTTAATCTCCATCCATTCCTGCATTTCAGTCCTGCAACACAGTCCAAAAAAAGTAGGGACGGAGGAAATTTAGGGTGAGTAATAAGGTAAAACAATTAAATAATGATGTGATGTGAAACAGGTGACTGTAATCATGATTTGGAACAAAATCAGTCTCCAGGAAAGGCCGAGTCTTTGAGGAGTAAAGATGGGCTGAGGATCTCCAGTTTGTCACCAAATGCGTGAGAAAATGATTGAAATGTTTAAAAACAATGATCCTCAAAGAAAGATAGGAAGGGATTTGGATATTTCACCCTCTATGGTGCAGAATATCATTAAACCATTCAAGGAATCTGGAGGAATTTCAGTGTGTAAAGGGCTCAAGCCTAATCTGAACCCCCGTGATCTCCGATCCCTCAGACGGCATCAAGAACCGTCATTCATCTACAGCTGATAGAACCACATGGGCTCGGGATTACTCTGGAAAACCTTTATCAAGCTACAATACAGAGTTACATCCACAAACACCAGTTAAAACTTTACTGTGCAAAAAGGAAGCTTTATGTTAACTGTGTCCAGATGCACCATCGACTTCTCTGGGCTCGGAGGCATCTGGGATGGACCATCACACAGTGGGAACATGGATTGTGGTCAGATGAATCAGTATTCCAGGTCTTTTTTGGAAGAAATGGATGTCGTGTGCTCTGGACCAAAGATGAAAAGGACCATCCAGCAGGACTCTAGGTGTGTCATGGTATGGCGTTGGGTCAGTGCCCTTGACAAAGGTAACTTACACTTCTGTGATGGAGCATTAATGCAGAAAAGTACACTGAGATTCTGCTGCCTTCAAGACGGCGTCTTTTCCAGGGAGATTTCAACAAGACAACGCAAAACCACATTCTGCACACATTACAAAGGCGTGGCTGTGGAAGAAGAGGGCGTGTCCTCTCGATCCCCAATAGAGAATGTGTGGAGAATTTAGAAATGAAAAATATGACGGTGACGACCCCGAACTGTTCCACACCTTAAGACTTGTTTGCAGGAAGAATGGAACTAAATACCACCTGAATACCACTTGGTGTCTTCAGTCCCTAAACATCTTTTAACTGATGTGAGAAGGAACGGAAACATTATACAGTTATGGGAAATACTTTACTGTCCAAAACTTTTTTGAAATATGCTGCAAGAATCAAAATTGAAATAAGTGTCTATTTTGGGGGAAAACCCCCCCAATAAAGTTCATGAGGGTAAACCAAATAATGTGCTGGTGTGTTGTTTTGAGTGAAATGCAGATCAAAGATTATTTACAACTCACTGTTTATAATTTTAATTTCAATTTCAACTCCAACATACCGTCCTAACTTTTACTGATTTGAGGTTGGATATAAATCTCGTAGTAAATATTTCCTTTGCACTTTTGATGACCTGATATGACCTGAAGATAATGATGTTTGCTAGTTAACTATCCATAAGTCAGTATTTAAAAAAAAAAAACATATTTGGAAACCCGTTAGGAGTTTGTGTACGCTGGGAGGTGGTCTTGTGGTATACATGAGGTTTTGTATTTAGGTTAAAGGGACTCCCCATGAGAACCATACGAGCAAACCGAGTCTGTGTGAAAGACACTGTGATGAACGTGTTATAAACTGATAGTAAGTCATTATAGAAAAGTCAAGAGACACAGAGGTGAGTATAAAACGGAGAACGTGTGGAGTTTGGAGTGAACCAAGTGAACCCACTGCTGGAATGAAGCACACACTTGATACTGATTCTGTTTTGAAGTTCAGTTTTTATTTTATTTTTTTAACTCAAGCCCGAGGCTTAATCAGCAGATGGAAACCTGGATCTGTGTTGTACTTAAATGAATGCATGTTTTGTTTGTGTTATGTATTTTTCCATTGTGCTGGTATGTTCTCTTCACCGACCTCCAAATTCCCAGGATGCTTGTGGAATGTGGGCTGATAACTCCGTATAAGCTGTTTTTATTTTTTAATTTTTTTAAT
>JAOEHJ010000006.1:1517988-1528459 GCA_025447855.1 Potamarius usumacintae | reverse complement strand
CTCGCCGGCCACGGGGCTTGAACCCGGACCTTCTTGCTGTGAGGCGACAGCGCTAACCACTACACCACCGTGCCACCTTGTGGGAGTCTGTAACTCAAAAATAGCCAAAAATGATACTTTCTAACACGAAAGAAGTTGCCTTTTAATGCTTTTATTGTACAGAACCAATATAAGTGTGAGTGAAATCCCAGGAGAACACTGAGGTTTGAATTTCTTCCATTAGTTCCCTTTTGGGAAGACCCATCCTAGGACAACCCCAGGACCGCCCAAAACAAAATGGTGGCTCCTATTAAAATCATTGTGAAAGGACAATGTTTGTTTGAGACACAGACTTCTGATAATATAACAATTTCGCCATGCTCTCAAAAAATAATTGTAGCAAGCTAAAACAGTTTATGTGTGTGTGTGTGTCTCCAGTGTGTGACTGGAGGTGTGAGGCCCGTAAAATATTGAAATGGGAGAGCAGTCTTTCTAACCTAGTCAACAATGGATCAAAGAGATAACCGTGGCTACAGGGACAGGAGATCTTCTCACCTTTTGGTGTTTCCGGAGACAGAAAGTCTACAGGAATCCCAACACATTCTGAAGCTTAAAAACACAAGCTAGAGGCAAACTTCTCTCACACTGTTCCTCTAATATCCTCATTTCTAATCCTGTCCAAGTTTGTCTCTCCCAGTGAGAATCTCAACATCTTCAGCTCCGCTCCTTCCAGTTCAGCCTCCTGTCTTTTTGTCTCCAAATTAAACACCATTGTTGCTCTTGTCTTGTACACTTTCCCTTTCACTCTTCTGTCACAAATCACTCCTGATCCTCTCCTCCATCCACTCCAACCTGCTCGCACTCTCTCTCTCTTCTTTACTTCTCTTCTGCATTCACCATTACTTTGTACAGTTGACTCCAGATATTTGAACATAACTCAACTCAAAAGTATGTACTGATCTAGAAAATACAGAAGGCTGCTACATGAAAAAGAGCTTTCTGTAGGTTTCAGGGCAATCTGAGAGGTTTTTAAAATTAGCACTAGTGCTCAATAACAGTCTAGAATAATAGACAAGTACAGGATTTGAGACATGAGTAGTGGAGTGCGTTTGGTGCAGGTACATGGAAATGTTTATTGCTGCATGACAGGACAGTGAAAAGTAAAAGTAAAATATATTCTTTATTTAAATATAGCAATATAGCATATTTGAATGTGTTTGAGATGTGTTTCATTCAAACATTTCAGATATTAGCGTATAAAATCATAGTTAGAACCATATTTCTAATAATGATTTTTTTTAAAAATGAATAGAACAAAAGAGATGACTATTGGTTTCTGTCGTGACCCCATTTGTAAAAGAAGTGATGGGGACACATGGGGTCATGACCCCTGGTTTGGGAACCTTTGTGTTAGAGGATCTTTGTCAGATAATCAGACATGAAGAACACGTTATCACACAGTCTGCAGAATTCAACCAAGAGTTTACTGGAGACAAAAACATGGGAGCTGTTTTTTTTTTTTTTTAGACGCAGTCAGTGCCGTTCCTGATTCATTCATCTCTCTTCAGTCATCGCTTACATGTTTCCATGGAAACCTCTGACATTTCAGCTGTGTTCACGTGAATAACGAGTCATGTGTTTGACTCTCAGCTGAGCGCAGTGTATGAGAATGTGTCATGAAAGTTATCAGGATCAGGGGAAATAATATTGCAAAAAAAAAAATCATCACTGAGTCGTTTGAGATTCAAAAGAGTCGACTTTTATTGATGACTCACATGTACTGAGTCACTGAAAAGAAAAGAAACTGAACTCCCATGATGAGGAGAGGGAACTTTCACATCATAGTTGATGACCTCTGGGTGACCTCTGACCTGTATATTCCTGAGCCTCAATCTTGTGAGCCAAAAGAAATCAAGAGGGCGCGACTACGGAGGAGCTGTTTATTATTCAGTCATGTTGATTCACTCTTTCTCATTGTTTTAAACCCATTTGTTTGTGAAGTTTATTAGCATCCGTTAGCTGTCATGGACAAAGATGATATTGTGTGCATTTTTATTTCTACTGTCTAGTAGAAAAGAATAATTTTCCTTTTATCTCAAATATAGTATGTTTCTATACTTTTGCACTGGAGCTATGAAGCTAATGTTGCTAACAAGCATCACTGAAGCACCCAACTGTTATTGCAAATAAAATGGCCATGTTGATTAGTTTTTGCATTTGTTCATGGACTGAAGTCTGAGACATAAACATGACCAGATGTTGGGATGTTTTGTTGTGATGCTGAGCCAGGTCTGTAACGCAGCCAGTTCCACTTCCTGTTCCAGAGGGTTTCATTTCTAGTCTCAGTAAAACTCAGCTCAGTTCAGTGATAGACTTTTATCATGACAAACTTTCCAGTGTTTGAAGAAATTGTATTTGGGAATGTTTCCTGTTCCAGGTTGAGTTCTGCAATGTTTAGTTCATGTGAAACCAGATGGCACGATTTGAGCCTTTTTTTTTTTTTTTAAACCTGACTCTACGTGACCATTTATGAAGTTTTGATTGTCTGAATTGTGGTGCGAGTTGTCTCTTGTGAGCCTTATTCAGACGGGATAACTTCCTCACAGTGGTGTCTGGAATAATGTTTAAATTTGCACATCTCCTCTGAGATTAAACACTGATATGCGGTTTTTATGGATACACCATTTTCCCAAAGTGTCTTAACACAAACTTTTTTATTCATTTATCATTACATTTAACATTGTGGGACATCAGTGAAGCAAATTAGCTCCTTTGTAATCTATTTGTGTTGCGTCTGCTGGACACGCCCCTGTAAGTGAGCTGTTACTATAGAAACAATAACATATTAGAACCAGTGCATTAATATAAACTTGCACTACTGTCAGAGCTGCTGTTCTAGAGAATTAATCAACACCTTCTGGTTTGAGAATTGCGCCATGTTGTGATATACATAGACTGAACATAGGACTGTCTGACATCTTCAGGATGGAGGAGGAGTTTACACTTCTTTGCGGCTCTTTGTCACAAAAGATGACAAGGTGCATTTTTTGTCTTTTTAGAGATAAAACTAGTGAGGGAATGCATGTTTGTGTGTAGCTGCGATAACATAAGTGACAACAAGGACTTTAGAACAACATACATTTCAGCTGGAACGTTTGTTCTGTCATGATGATACGTGTAAATATACACTGCAACCCTGCTATAACAAACTCTTTTACTACGAACTTATGCGTATAACAAACTAAGTTTGTGTCCCCTGCCTTTAATGACAATAAGTTGGAGTCTTAAAAAAAAATAATAATTGTGTCACATCCTCGCGTGTTGGTGCTCTGAGTGTGCAGTACCATTAGGACTAATTACCCTGCACCTGTTCCAGATTAGAGTGCAATCACAGCGCACTTATAAACCCTCTCTAAACACAGACTTGGTGAAGTATACACACTGTACCGAGTGTCTCACATAACCAAGCCTTATATCTGTGTATTACCTTTCTGGTGTTTATTTTGTTTTGTGTATTTGGACTCCACCTTTTGTCTTTGCCTCTGCCATTCTGTTTGTGCGTCATGTGACCGTTGCCTGTTTCATGACCCTGCTGCCTTTGTCTTATATTTTTGTCCTGTTTGCTTGCCTGTTTGCAAATAAACACTCTTCCTGCATTTACACCCATCATTCACCTGCTTACACACACACTAAGACTTTCTTTCTTTCTTTCTTTCTCAGTTTGGCCAATGGAGAAAATGTTAAAAATGAGTTTATAGAATTTTGTTTATAGATAATATTTTTATGTGTGGTGCATTTATAATGCTGTGTTTTTATATCCATTTTTAAGACTCAACATCCTGTAATTTAGTTGCACTTGGCTGTGGCCTTGTCTCATTCCAGTGCTGTATTTAGCCTGAAGAAGGAGTCGCCGAAACCCTCAGACTGACCCGAGTGGAGGCACAAAGGAGGAAAAAAAATGAAAGGAGACCTGAGACTGAGCACAGTTTTTATTGACTCAGGGCTTGAGCACATTTCATTCCTCCACCATCACTGGGGTTCCAGACGCCGCTGTGTGTGTATGAATCCATTCGGAAACATGGCCAGAGGAAATGACACGGGTCAGCCTGTCCACACACACACACACACACTCACACACACACACACAGGATGTTCTGACTTGGTTTGGCATGTCAGCAGTGTTTTATTCTGAGCGTTGAAGACGCCGTGCCCCTCCCCCACTCCTTCGACATGCCTGGGGGATTTGTAGCTGCCTCGCTTTCACCGTGACTCACTTCTCTTCCTCTCAATCACACCGAAGCCTCGTCTTTTCTTTTTCTACAAATATATCTCCCCGGAGACACAACATGTCCATTCACACACACACACACCATGTTCATACACACCGCATTCCCCACAGCTGCCTGTAAGACACAACTGTTAGTTGCCACCAAGACTGATCCATCTAAAGGAATCTCTTTTTACTCTCATTTCTCTCTCATTTAACCTGAGAGTCAGAATCCATCTCCAGGCAGTGTGGAGAGGAATAACGGATTTATACAACTTATCTTACTTTCACACACACACAAATACACACATACATACACATACACAAACACACACATACAAACACACATACCGTGCACATATTCACATGCATACACACATACACACACACACACACATACAAACAGACATACACACATTCACACACGTATACTAACACACATACACGCACACATACACACACATGCCTACACACACATACAAACACACATACACACACAGCTATTTTAACAAAAGTATTTATTTTTAAATCCTCTGTTTTTCCTCCAGATCTGAATTTTACATGTTAAAGGAATTAAAGTCATAACTCTGATTAAAATCATCCTGATTACAGTCACAATAAAAAAAATCTACAAGAGGTCCATTTTTAAGAAGCCAAGAAGAAGAAGTGAAGAAGCCTTTATTTGTCACACGTACACTCAGACACACGGTGAAATTCCTCTCTCTGTTTAACCCATCTGAAACAGTGAACACACACATGTGACAATGAGCACACACACACACACACACACAGAGCAGTGGGCAGTGATGCGGCAGCACCCCGGGAGCAGTTGGGGGTTCGGGTCCTTGCTCAAGGGCATTTCAGCCCAAAGCTGCCCATGTTAACCTCACTGCATGTCTTTCAACACATTTTAATGATCTCCATCAGAGATTTTAAATTATTAAATTATTAAATTATTCATAAACATGTCCTAATCTGGTGCTCGTGATCATATGATGTGCAGGGGATGATGGGTCGTGTAGTCCTACACTACCAGCGCGGACAGCAAACCAAACGGCTAATCACATCTTCATCTTTATAACATTTAAATTAAAAATACTAAATTTAACTTTTTTTTTACACTTTTTTCCTTAAAATGTTTTCCTCTTTTTTTTTTACAATATTTTAAATTCATAATTTAAACATTTTTTAACTTTATTTTTACTTTTTAACTCTTTTTTCTTACAATCTTTATATTTAAATATTTACTCTATTTTTGTCTTTTGCTCATGTTCTTTACTTTTACTCTTATTGTTGTCATCCTTTTACCCTGCTTAATTTTAATTTTTAATCTTCTTTAAATTATTTAAGGAAAAAAATCTCTTTTTGCATGGATTTCATTATTTTCTGGTCTTATTTTTGGTCTAATCTTATTTATTTTATTATTATTATTTTTTTAACTTTTTAACTATTTTTTACTCTTATTTTGCTCCTGTTTATTTATCAGTGTTTTACTCTTTTTACACAATGAACACTTTTTTACTGATATTTTTAAAATATTTTTTAGTTTATTCTTTTTACAAAATGTTGATTTCTCTCTCTCTTTTTTTTACACAATTTTAGAGTTTTTTTTTTCTTGTTGTCAACAATTTCATGAAAATAAGTTTCAGCTCTTAAATGCCAAAAATGAAAGCGCTCTGTGTTCTCAGTTTTTATTTGGACTGTAAAGAAGGAGATAAAGATGGTGAAGAGTAGAAACTATTTAGTGCATTACTTCAGCCAAAAATTAAACATTACACACTGTTATTTTACCCCAAAAGTGCCATGAGGAAAAATAAGACAGAAAAATAAAAAAAGTGATTATTTGTTCCAGATCACGTTCTCATAACCATCAGACTTTTAACTATCCAATGGATCTGATGGATCTCACACGAGTGGAACATTCTGTCTCGTAAATATGATGGACACACAATGAAATGAGAACAGCGAGACTTCTAGATTGTATATGTGAGGAGGAGAAAGAGTTTCTTTCTTTCTTTCGTTTCTCATAATGGTGAAAAATCAGGGAAAAGTTTCTCTCTGGTTCCTCTGAGGCTGCTGCTGAAAGACTGTTTATCTTGAAACTGCACCATGTGAATGAACTCAGACTCAGGCTTCATGCAGCAGTGTGTGTGTGTGTGTGTGTGTGTGTGTGTGTGTGTGTGTGTTTGAGAGATTAGAATACACACCACGGAAACCACACTGCCATCTGAATCCCTTTGTGTCCGTCGACACCCTGCTGTGTTTCTGGGTGAAGATATGCGATGTGAGAGAGAACACACTGGGAGACGCTGCGAATGGGATTAGATCTGAACGAGCTGCTGCTCCTTGGGGGAACAGAGATGTGAGGAAGAGACCAACGGTGTCTCCTGTAATCTGCGCTAATTAACTTTCACTGGGTCATGGCACCAAGGAGCAAAGTGCAGGCTACGAAGCATCCACAGAACACCTCTGAGATCTAAAAAAGACCTTCAAAGACAATTTCAGTGTGCAAGAACACACACAAACACGCAGTACCAGCCAAAAGTTTGTACACCCCTACTCTACTCATTCATAGGTGTTTCTGTATTGTGACTATTCTCTCCATTGTAGAACAGAACTGAAGACATCAAAACTATGAAATAACATCTGGAACATATATGGAATTATGTTGGAAACAAAAAAGTGTTAAAAACCCCAAAATGTTTGATATTTTAGATTCTTCAAAGTATCCAGCGTTGACCTTGATGACGCTTTGCACACTATTGGGATTATCTTATTTATTTATCGTTTATTTTACCAGGAAGGTCCCATTGAGATACAATATCTCTTCTTCCAGGGAGTCCTGGCCAAGATGGCAGCAAATAAAATAAAATAAAAAGTTTCATATACAAACAGAGACAGGCAACATTAACACGGACTAAAACACAGACAAACACTTTAAATCTCAAAACAGACACAGAGACATAACGGAGTCAATGACTACAATGGACCATGGAAAAGATTAAAAAAAAGGCACTTATTTGAGACAATGACACTGTTCTATGAGAAGTGAGTTTAAGAGATTTTTAAACACATTCATGGCAGGCAAGGAATCCAAATTTAGAATGTTTTCAGCTCATTCCATTCGTGTGGTGCAGATGAACAGAAGGCAGATTTCCTCAGCTCTGTCCATGTGGTTGGAGACTGAAGGAGAACTTGGACTGATGAGCGAATGCTGTATGTAGTAGTGCGAAGTGTCAGTACACTGCGAATATACCGAGGTAATTTGCCCATTAAAGTTTTTGCAATAAAAACTAGGATATGAATTTTCCTTCTCAGATATAATTATGTCCACTGAACCAGTTCATATAGTTTACAGTGATGTGTTCTTGTTCTTCACCAGCTTCATGAGGGAGTCGCCTGGAACGCTTTTCAATTAACAGGTCTGCCTCGTCAAAAGTTAATTAGTGGACAAGTTTCTTGCCTTCTTAATGCATTTGAGATCAAACAGTAAATCATAAATAATAATAATAATACGGTAAATAGCCCTATTCCACACCACAACTGTAGCGATCCATATTATGTGAAGAACCGAAACAACTAATTAAAGAGAAACGACATCCATCATTACTTTAAGACATAAAGAAAAAAACATTGATATCTATCTATCTATCTATCTATCTATCTATCTATCTATCTATCTATCTATCTGTCTGTCTGTCTGTCTGTGTTGTATTACCGGTTCTTATTGGTCTGTGAAAGCAGCACAATATTATCACTATGTAAAAATTCCTGTCAGCTTTTTTTCCCCTGAATGCCTTCATTGCATACTCAGTGTTTTGTTTCACTTCCTGTCCACATCACTACTTTTCCTTTAAAGGACATTTCTGAGGTCCGTTCACCCGAGGAACGCTGGTGGCAACTCCACATGAAATGTTTTTTTCTTTGAACGTCAGGTCATTGAGCCAAGATGACCAGATGACTTTTTTTTTTTCACTTAAAACAAAAACACTTCAGAAGAAATGTTCAGATTTTTACTTTATCTCATACTGATTTTAGTCTAACTGTTTTTATACTGGATCTTTTTCAAAAGTTTTTTTTTTTTAAATGTGAACAGAATTTCATGTAATTAAATCTGCATAGTTAATTAAAAAACAACAACAAACAAACCCTCATTTATGAACTAATTGATAATTAAAATATTTATTTCACTGTGAACACTCTGTCCAGACAGAAATACTTTTACACAACAGGTTGATGAAAAATAACTTATTTATCATTTAATTAAGAAAACACAATACACTGGTTATAAAAATGTCTTTTTATTAAGAAATGTCCTGAACAGGAGGTTAAAGTCGAAAACATGGTTGTTAGGCAACTGAAAAACAGACGCCAAACATGCGCTAGTTTATGATTAAGGCTAATGATTTCACTTGCTAGCATTTGTCTTTGTTCGAAAACTGTACGTTTAGAAAAATAATGTTTCCGCAGTGGAAAAATAAGGATTTGCTTAAAAGGATATTCTCAATTAAAAAAAAAAACCATAAAGGATAGGAATAACATCGTAGGAGAGTTTATAAAACATACTGAACAATGTTCTGAGAAATCCTGACAGATTTAATGTCAGAACCATAAACGTCACGTTCAGAAAATGTTAAACTAGCCATTTTATGGAGATTATAAAGGAAGCACAATGACAGAAACAAGACAACATTGTTAGAAATATCAACATTTACCTCAGATGTGTTGATAAATTACTAAGAAAAAACTTCTAACAGCTAAAAATAGACTGAAATGATCCATAGCATCAACTGCTAACGTCCACGAGTGCGGCCATTTTGAGAAACATAAACCTTGGAGAAGTTGTGCATTCAGAGCTGTCTGAAAGTTTATTAAAATCTCGTCTTTGGATGATGTTGTGAATAACTTCTCAAAAAAAAAAAAGTTAGATTTTTTTTTTATTGAAAACACTGCACATTATTATTTATATATAAACTGTTTTCATGCTAATCTACTGTATCCTGAATCCAACTATGATAAATATTTTCGGAAATTCCTCTTTAATATTCTTCTAATTATGGAAAGGAGTGAACGCGTGAACATTTCATCGGAATTTTGAGGAGGAAAGTATGTGATTTCAGTATGTTCCTTTGAGTCAGAGTGATTTATAAACTTTTTGAAAGAAATAATTTTACAATAACACACAAACTGATATTTACAGGAAAGCTTTCAGGAATATATGGCTTGTGAAGTGGGCAGAGCTTAAAGGCACCTTCTTCAAAGTTGCTAATACTGCATTTGAGTAGAGGTCTTAACGTCTAATTCCCGACCTCCGAGCAGGGAAAAAACAAACCACAAATGTCCCCTCAACTTGAAATTCCGACTCAGGAACTCGGAACAGTCTCAAAGTCTGAGTTCAGCAAATGATGTCAAATCAACATGGCCGCTCACAGCATCTGAAGTAAAATTACACAAATGGTATTAAAGTATTAGCTTGAGATTAATCAACATACAGACATATTCACATGTTAAATCTGTAACACGGGCTTTACAGCTCACAGTGAGCTGGTTAGAGCATCGCTAACAAACGACAAACATGGAGGCCTCTGTGGTTTTCCCACTTTGTAGCCTGAAGATGACGTAATTCCGAGCTCCGACTTCCAGCTTCCGAAGTAAATCGAATGCAGCAATAATTTTCAGATGATTAATGTGATGGTCGGAAAATGAATGGATGAAAATATAATTGATGAGAAGTCGTGTTATAGACGCAGTTTATCTGCACTGAACAGTGAACAGCATTGAATTGATCACCAGCTGGGATTCGTCTCGCCTCCTTATCTCACTGCCACACACTGTTCTGGGACATTCCCTTCCTGAAAGCCCAATTTAGCTCTCCTACACTCAGATTCCTCCACCCCGCCCCCCATGCTGGTCCCAAACTGTGCTGTTGTGCTGTTTAAAGATCGGAGCTTGTCCAAGGCAAACACACATCTCCAGGGAAAAGTAACCATCACGCAAACGGAGGGCTGCTTAGGTGTTTTTGTCCTGTACGCGACCAAGAGGAAGCTGTGTCCTGTGTGGTTTAACCATCTCATCTCATCTCATTATCTCTAGCTGCTTTATCCTGTTCTACAGGGTTGCAGGCAAGCTGATCCTATCCCAGCTGACGACGGGCGAAAGGCGGGGTACACCCTGGACAAGTCGCCAGGTCATCACAGGGCTGACACATAGACACAGACAACCATT
>JAOEHJ010000006.1:986360-997478 GCA_025447855.1 Potamarius usumacintae | reverse complement strand
TGTTTATTGCATCTCTCCAGTAAGTATAGACTGTTAGCTTGTAAAGCCTATTTTCTGTGTATGCTAACATAAGTGTTCCATATTTTTAGTGGCAGTATTGCCAGTTTGGACAGTGAGTGATGCAACGCTTTGTCTATTGTCAGGTACATGTTTGTTCTTATTAATACACAAGTAGTTATGGGAATGATGCGTTCTGCTCTTCCCAGTTTGTCTTGCCCGCGCAAGTGTGGCAGTATTGCCAGTTTGGACAGTGAGTGATGCAACGCTTTGTCTATTGTCAGAATAAAAACCTCAACTGGGAGTTCCTGTGTGGTACTTACAACACAACGCATATAACATCTGTTACATATACATAATAATTAGATAATAATTATAGTGATTAGTAATACAATAATTATAAATAAAGTATAATTAAACTCTAAGTATGCCCCATTTTGTCCCTCACATTCCTTCTGTTGTAATTAACTGGTTGCCATGGTTACTGATTAGTTTCACTTGTTTATTTGTCTGTATTTTTTCCTGCATTACAGAATTGTGCTGTTTTTGGTGTTGCTTTGGTTTTCACTTGTGTCCTCTGAGATCTCC
This sequence comes from Potamarius usumacintae, assembly GCA_025447855.1. NCBI lineage: Eukaryota > Metazoa > Chordata > Actinopteri > Siluriformes > Ariidae > Potamarius > Potamarius usumacintae. The sequence goes on along the minus strand of JAOEHJ010000006.1, from coordinate 996,893 downwards.
TCATCACTCCACAGCTCTTACTCACCAGGATGACCTTCTCAATGTCTTTGGATGGACACCAGTGGAACATTCCGGTGGAATCGTACCTCTTCACATTATCATCCATCGTCTCCATCTGATCATGACTAGGGATCAGTACAGGGTCGTGTCTGGACTTGGACAAGAGTTTGAGATCAACATACAGAACAAACCAACAGACTAAAATAATAAAGGGGTTGTTTTTGTTATTTAGAAGTGTAGTTTAGAAATTCAGAATTTCTGACCAAGCTCATGCGCACCCAAAATAATTCTGACTAATCCCACCTGCTCCCAAAGGAAATAATATCAATACCATCTGCTCCCACAGGAATTCTGACCAATCCCACACGCCCCTACATGAATTCTAATTAATCTCACATGCTCCCACTGAAATTCTGACTAATCCCACATGCTCCCACAGGAATTCTGACTAATCCTGTCCACTCCTAAAGAAATTATGACTAACCCCACCTGCTCACAAAGGAAATCACTTCAATACCATCTGCTCCCACAGGAATTCTAGGAATTCTGACTAATCCCACATGCTTCCAAATTCATTCTAACTAATTCCACCTGCTCTCAAATGATTTCTGACTAATATTACATACTCCCAAAGGAAATCACACCAATTCCAACTGTTCCCACAAGAATTCCAACTAATCCCACATGCTCCCAAAGGAATTATGGCTAATCCCACCTGCTCCCAAAGGAATTCTGACTAATCCAACATGCTCCCAAAGGAATTATGGCTAATCCCACATGCTTCCAAATTAATTTTGACTAACCCCACCAGCTCCCAAAGATATTCTGACGAATCCCACAGGTTCCTAAATAAATTCTGATTAATCCCACCTGCTCCCAAATTAATTATGGCTAATCCCACATGCTCTCAAATGAACTATAACTAATCCCAATTGCTCACAAAGATATTTTGACTAGTCCCACATGCTCACAAATGAATTCCAACTAACCCCTGTCCACAAGCAGATCTTGACTAATCCCACTTTCACACAAAAGCTTTGACTAATCTCACTTGTCCATAAATAAACATTCACTAATCCCACTTGATCCCAGTGGGGTTCTGACTAATTCCATCTGCTCCTAAATGAATTCTGACTAATTCCACTTGCTCCCAAAGGGATTCTGACTAATCCCACCTGCTCCCAAAGGAATTCTGACCAATCCTATCCCCTGACCGTAGCTGTCACAATTTAGTAATTCAGACTGTATAATTTCTTGTTGTTAATTTCAGTCCACTTACTGTAATGTGTTGATCACCTGAGCTGAGCAGATGAATGTTGAGAATCTTGTTGGAAGGCACATCACTTACCAGTGCCACAAATAAACACATTCATGCTTTTATTAATTTAATTCATTCACCACTCTTGAACTTTAAAATATTATCCATGGTTTTGGTTCCAGATGTTCCATCCTGATCCAGTGACACCCCCCATGTTGCTGCCTCGGGCTGGAAGTGTTTGATTTACCCAAACATTTTAACAACTTTAAGGGCTTTAGATATGGAGCAAATCTCTCTCTGCTCTACTTGTGTCCATATACAAGGTGAAAACTCCCGAAATGAGCACAGCTTTTGGTTCAACAGGAAAAAACTCTTGTGGCTCACAGATGTATAACAAGAACTGCACAGTTTTAAATATATAGGCTACATATGAAGGATGGAAATCTTTTCACAAATGTTTCTAAGTATTATTTCAGGAAAATATAAACAAATGCACAGTGATTATGAGGTTGAAAACTTTTCAATGCAGAAACCGGTGTTTGTCTCGAGGCATGTAGTATGTAGAGGTTACTTGGGGTCAAATCTCTAAAAAGGTTCAGATGAAGGAAACGGCCACTGCTGGAATTTTTCTGCATTATTATTATTATTATTATTACTACCTGTCGATAATTTGGACTCTAGTTAATCATTAGAAGGTGTGGACTGGATGATGTATATTTCACACAATGCCCTGCCTGTGTATATGGCTGGATATACCCGAGCACATCCTTAACAATTTCCCCTTCTTTCCCCTTCCTGTGTGTGTTGTTCTTACCGTATCGTTTTTGGAGAGCAGCTGGGTGAAGTTCTCATTCCTCCATTGCGCTGTTTTTTCTTAGGTGACAGAGCAGACTGCTGCACTGCCGGGGCGTCCATCGCTACACAGTGAACATTACAGCAGCATTAAATCATCAAACGTGAATCGAGAAACACCCGTACATAACATCAATATAAAAGTAACACGTATACAGAGAGTCAGAGAAAAGATCAGACAAACTAACAAATTATACACATACTGTATGCAGTTAATGTTATAATGTATTAAACGAATCAAATCCTAATTAATATTTAAGTTAATTAATTTATTACTTATTTATCTAATGTTAACAGATGTGGAAGTAAGAGTGTCCTCAACAACAGCAGTAACCTTTTCGGGTTAATTGAGGAAGCTAAAGAATTTGGTCACAGAAATGCCAAATGTCACATTACATTAAATGTTTAATTATAAATGTACACTACACATATAATTTTACAAGATAAAGTGAGAAGAATAAAAATACAAGAACTCAGTAATAATATTTTTCACAACTAAAGGCAAATAATCCACATGGAAGGGGATTCACAATACAGGTTGAGAAGCTCATTACAAGGTATCGGATTTAAAAACTAAAAAAACAACAACACTTTCAATCACTTATGATCACTTCACCATTGAAAAGAGGGCTAGTTTAACTAGTGACGTTAATACTCCTCTACTGTATGATCGTAGGTAGCTCAGGTTGCACAGCTTCAAATCACAGGTTTATATTGTGGTGGGAGCTCCTGCATCACCCCGCCCAAGAAAAAGATTGCTCCTCCCACTACCACTCTCCCAGTGCTGAAGAAACAGCTCCTGTTCAGAACCCTTATTGTTTTGGACAGCCGGAGAGTGCCTGGCTGTGGGGTAGGGTGCATGCAGCTGTAGCGAGTTAAAGAGGCATTGCTTTCTACCCTCCAGCAGAATCAGGAGAGAAGATTCCCTCTCTCTCTCTCTCAGTCAGAACATGTTCTCTCCATGTGAACCTCACACTGACCCATTTCTCCTGTCCCCCAGAGAGCACCAGAGAAAACGATGCACTCAGACTCTCCTGCCTGCTGTCAGGAAGAGCCTGTGGTGATCGCCGAAAGAACCCATGGCCCACCAGCACCCCACTACCAGACTGAAATGTCCAGCTGGCTGAGCTCTCTCTGCACTGCACTCTTCAAAACTGCTCAGCACTTCCTGTATGCCTTCCATCTTCACTCTTCCTCGCTCCTTCCTCACATATTTCAATAAAAGAACACTTTACTTTGGTGTCTGTGTTCTGCCCAGCACAGCCACAAGCTGCCACAGTCGTGGAGAATGCAAGCAAGAACACAGAGCCCACATGGAACCTCTAATCCAACAACTACTGGAGGCCAGCTGACAAGTCACACAATAACTGAACCACAGCCTCCAGACAGCCACTCAGGAGCTGCTACATCACGGTGCCACTGAGGAGTCTCCCCTTCCACGCCTCCCCACCAGGAGGCCCATCACCTGTTCAGCAAGCTTGGGCCCCATGACGATGTCAATCTTATCTCTTCATCTTTGAGCAGATCGCATTGAGAGAAAACTGGACGGAAGAGGAATGGGCCTGTATCCTAGCACCCCTGCTGACAGGTGAGCCCCAGCAGGCCTCAGCTGAAGATTACCAGATCCTTAAACAAGAGATTTAAGCCCAATGTGATCCGTCTCCTTGTGTGACAATGGCAGTCTACCATCACTGGAGTTATAAACTCAGCCTCACTCCCAGGAGACAATTTGATGCCCTGCTAGCACCACTTAAGCACCGGCAAGAGCTGGACCTCCTCTAAACCACCCAGATCAATGAATGGGTGGCCATGGATCACTTCCTAAGGCTAAGGCCATGGATATGAGGGCACCAACCACCCCAGCTGAGATGGTGGAGGTTCTAGAGTGTGCCATCCTGATGCTGGAGATCAGTCACCCCACTAAACAGAAAAGCCCCTCAGAAACGAGACAATGCCCCTCACAGCTGGCCTGGCTTGACACCCCATGACAGTACCCAAGGGGCCAACAGCCCCACTCAGCTGGATGAGCCCTTGCCCACAGTCCTGGAACCAGAGCCCTGAGGCCCAGCCAGAAAACCCTGGTTGGCCAGCTGTGTGGTCCATACACCTCCCAGCCCCCAAAGCCTGCATACAATGGTTCGGCTAAATGGACAGCCGATAAAGGCCCTCTTGGATTCAGGGAGTACCATCATCCTCAGCCAGCTCTCGACAGTCCTAACACCTTTAACCCTGCATGGTACCATCAAGGTAATGTGTGTGCATGGGGATGCATGAGAGGTGGCCGCTGCCAAGGTGTGGGTCAGAGATTGCCAAGGTGAATGGTAGCTACTAGTTGGTGCGATTCCCAACTTACCTGTCCCTCTCCTCATAGGGACAGACTGGCCCAGGTGCCCTGCTGAGCTGATGGCCCCATGCAGAGAAAACAGGTGCTTCAGGGTGGCCTGAAGAGCCAGATGATGTTGCTGTGCAGCTCAGAGGGCACTACTTGCCAACAAGTCAAAGGATAGCATGGATGCAAAAGCTGATGGTGAGTCACACCCTCCACCACTAACCCTATCACTCTCGTGTTCCAACAGGTTACTTGCAAGGGGAATTTTGGTCGGGAGCAGAAGCAGGATGACCGCCTAAAACACTGTTGGGGACAGGTGTGCCTGGTGGAAGGTGAGGACCAGCAGCCCAGGCATCCTCTTTCCCCGGCATAGTTCCTCATTCAAGGAGGGCTTCTTTACTACCACGTAGATCACCGCAGCCAACCATCTGACCTGCTTGTGGTTCCCTGCAGCAAGATCAATGTGGTTATGCACCTGGGCCACTCATCCCCTCAGGGATCACCTAGGGTCCTGCGATACCCTTGCTGAACTGAGGGACTGCTTTCGTGGGCCAGGGATGGAGTTTCAAAGTCCAGAATTTCTGCTAGTGGTGCCCTCACTGTCAGCACACTGCCCCAACAAAGCCAGCTCCTGCACCAGTCATTCCCCTTCCTATCATTGAAGTGCCTTTTGAATGAGTAGCAATGGACCTGGTGGGTTTGCTCCCAAAGTCAGGATGGGGACATCCTGGTAATCGTAGACTACCCCACCCGATACCCTGAGACCATCCCTCTCAGAACATTGCAAGGGAACTGGTCCAGCTTTTCTTCCATGTCACGCTCCCTACATATCTCACAGACCAAGGTATGTCCTTTGTCCCAAAATTCATGTTGGATGTGTGTTGGCTGTTGCAGGTGAAGCAGCTCCGGATGTTGGTACATCACCCCCAAACCAATGAGCTCATCAAGTGCTTCATCTAAACTCTGAAGAGGAAGCTTAGGAGGATGGTTGAAAATGATGGCCAAAATTGGGACCTCCTGCTTCCCTACATCCTCTTTGCAATCCGAGAAACACCTCAAGCTTCCACTGGGTTTACCCTCTTTGAGTTTCTCTTTGAGAGGAGGCCCAGAGGTCTACTCCACGTGGCCCAGGAGACCTGGGAGGAGTAGCCCTCCCTGGATGGTGACAGAATATGTGCAAGACATGCAGGACCAAATTAACAAAGTAACCCCATCAGCAACACATGATGGAAGCCCAAGCTGCCTAGTGCTGGGTCTGTGACCAGCCAGCCCAGCCCAGAGAGTTTCAACTGGTTGACTGGGTGCTGTTGCTGGTCCCACTGGCGAATTGTAAATTCCTAGCCAGGTGGCAGGGACCCTTCACTGTCATGGAGCAAGTCAGAGCCATCAACTACTGCCTGTAACAGTCCAGTAAGTGCAGGGACACACAAACATGCCACATCATTCTTTTAAAATGCTGGATTGAACCTGTTCCTGTGCTCCCAGCCTATTCCTCCATCCCCACAGAACCAGCAGGGCACATCTTGGTCCAGCAGCAGGAGCTTGGCGAATTGGTGGATCAGTTTGGGGACATGTTCTCGGGGGCTCTCAGGGTGAAACCACCTGATAATGACATCAAGACCCCCCCCCCCCGAGTTGTCATCAGACAACGCCCATACTGTGTCCCAGAAGGCTGCCGGCAGGTTGTTGAAGAGGAAATCAGCCAAATGCTATGGCACAAGATAATAGAGGAATCTGTCAGCTCTTGATCTAGCTCCATTGTTGCAGTCCCCACACCAGATAGCAGCCTCTGGATATGCAATGACCCTCTTCCCTGGGTGGATGACTTCGTAGATTGCCTCAGGAAGGCACACTTCATTTCAACCCTTGACTTGACAAATGGATACCGGCAGGTATCTCTAACCCCGGAGGCTAGTCCAAAAACTGCCTTCTTGACATCTTCAGGGCACTGGCAGTATAGACTCCTCCTGTTTGGCCTCCACGGGGCTCTACCAACTTTCCAGTGACTGATGGACACTGTCCTGCATCCCCACCACTAGTATGCTGCTGTGTACTTCAATGAGGTCATCATTCATTCCTCCACCTGGGTCGAGCACCTCTAACAACAGTCTATGGTGATCACCAAAAGAGCCCAAGGACCGCCAACACCCTGCTGCCTGACTGACATGTCCAGTTGACCGAGCTCTCCCTGCACTGCACTCTTCAAAACTGCTGAGCACTTCTTGCATGCCTTCTTCCATATCTCCACTCTCCTTCACTCCTTCCCTGCATATTTAAATAAAAGAGCACTTCGTGTTCCTCCATTTCTTGGTCTTGGTGTCTTGTGTTCTGCCTGGTACAACTGCAAGCTGCCACATATATTATATTATAATACATTATCAGTTCCATAGTAACAGCTTATTTACAGAGACTTGTACAGTGGACATGTACAGATTTTTAAAAAAATGTGCGTATTTGTTGACACGGTGAAGTTTTCTGTCAGGAGACATTAATTTATCATTTATGGAAGGATTCCTCAGTCTCAGTGCTTTGTAACTGTGAGTTCACTTGAGGACGTGTTGTTATAGGAAAATAATTAGTTTCAGTGTGGTAGCACTGTTGACTGAGCAGTGTGTGAACACTCCGCTTCATCACACCACCCCATCACTCAGTATTTTACTGTAGCAACAAAGCACACAGCAGTGTATTAGTGCGAGTGATACCCTCACACTTCTCAAACATGAGTAACACACACCTCTCTTGGTTCACATCAGTGTTAGTGTTATAAAATCACACCCAGGCGGAGTCTTACACAGCTGCTGGATGGAGATGTGATAGCTGGAGTGATATCTGTACTTAACATGCAGATTGTTCACACTGACGTTTCCCAGCAGGCCGTGTGGCAGGCTGAGTCTCGTACAGCTTGTAGGGTTATTCACCAACGGCACTGAGACACTGCGCTTTACACGGGCAGGACAGGAGCTTGCTCTCAGAGAGGGCTGATCTCATCCTTCACTGCTAAAGAGGAATGTGATCACTGTGATCTAGTTAAGAATTTGCAACACTCTTACACTCTGAATGTCATGTTTTTTTCAGGAAAGCATAAAGAAAAAGTGTGAAAAAGGAGGAAGCAACAATAACAACAACAACAGCACACACACCCCAGTTAATACATAAAGAATAAAAGAGATGCTTACTTGATTTGATATATCCATTATAGTTACTTTTAGCTGGGAAGAATGCAAAGATAGTGTTACAAGCATAAGGACAGTTTACATTGCAGTGAAATGGTGAGTTAGTCATTAAAGCAGGTTAGATCTAAGAACTATTAAACTACAGCCAGCAATTAATGTGGTGCTAACATCAGGCCTCATTTATCATGTTTTATTAAAGTAGTGTGTCAGTGTTTTCGTGGCTGAACTCAACTAAAAATTTTCACCAGATTTACAAATTTTCTTTGCACTTGCATGTGCATGCTGATAAGGAAATTACCAAACGAGTTCACATTTACATTTAGCCACACCCACAAAATCTAGAAGAAGCAAAGCTCATGTCAAAATGATGACTAAAAGGTGAAAGAGCACCTCTTAAGTGTAGTATGCGCTAAATCTTCCAATAATACAGTTCAGCCATCGCAGCGCATCGGCTAACGTAGACACTAATGCTTCCTCCATTGGTAGGATGCCATTGACTGTGCCCCAATTAAATGGCAAGTTTTATTTGTCTTAATTTAGGGATCTTGAATCACTTGTTTTCAAGTCATTAATATTAAATGACCGAGTTTCAAGAAATGTTCACTAAATTGGCATGTAACAGTAATAAAGACTTTGACAAGGGCCAAATTGTGATGGCTAGATGACTGGGTCTGAGCATCTCCAAAATGGGTGTCGAAGGCTCATTGATTTGCATGGGGCACGAAGGCCAGCCCATATGGTCCAATCCCACAGAAGAGCTACTGTAGCACAAACTGCTGAAAAAGTGAATGCTGGCTAAAACAAAAAGGTATCAGCATTAACGTTTTCAGCAGTTTGTGCTACAGTAGCTCTTCTGTGGGAGTGGACCATATGGGCTGGCCTTCATGCCCCATGCAAATCAATGAACCTTCGACACCCATAACCCTGTTGCCGGTTCACCAGTTATCCTTCCTTGGAGCGCTTTTGGTAGGTACTAACCATTACATACCAGGAACACCCCACAAGATGCGTCATTTTGGAGATGCTCAGACCCAGTCATCTCACCATCACAATTTGGCCCTTGTCAAAGTTGCTCAGATCCTCACACTCGCCCATTTTTCCTGCTTCCAACACATCAACTTCGAGAACTGACTGTTCTCTTGCTGCCTAATATACCCCACCCCTTGACAGGTGCCACTGTAATGAGATAATCAATGTTATTCACTTCACCTGTCAGTGGGTTTAATGTCCTGGCTGATCCATGTATATAATATGAAGCTGATCAATTCTCATCAGGTTCATATTTGTGAGTCTCCTTACATGGACATATACAAACATTCTCCCCAACTAACTAGATTTTTGTGAAAACCACATTTCTTGTGTAAATGCTCCTATAAAAATAAGGTATGAATTCATTTGCTTGTATCAAGTTTGATAAATAAGGCCAAGGATGTGAAAATAAGAGCACAAGCATGAACCCTGATTAAATTATACCCTGCTCTTTGATTAAGGAACTGAATTGCTGCTTTTAGTCATGTATGTAAGTAAAAAAAACATGTTATATTTCAACAGTACATCAGAATGAACAGTGGGACCAGTTAGCTAGATGTTTTATTTAAAACATAAAACATGCAATTAAACAGCCAGAAGCTCACAGCCACTACTAAACATCTGCACATGCAAGTGTAATAAAAGCACAGCCATGACACCATGATGTAGCCATGCTTAAGTCACAGGTAAGACGACTATGGAAGAACTTACAGGAGCGTAAAGTGGCCGACTTATCATTAACAGAGGTGGGAGAAAGAGGCAAGGCACATGCCGGAGACTCCATGTGACTACGAGTGCTACGAGATGTGCACGAGCAGCCGTGCTCAGCCTCACCGCAACCTAAACAACATGCCAGTTGCATTCGGCGGCTGACCGCCATCTTGGCTGAAGTCATAGAAATGAATAAAGGGAATAAAAGGAGAAGGTAAATAAGGAACTTAGAGTTACAGAAAGATCCAGTATTGAGTACTAATAAACTTCAGAACTACAGAGAAATCCTATATTGAGTCTTGAAGAACCAGAGAAATGAATATTTGAGTATTGAGCCCTGATGAACGATAACACAATAAGGGTATTAAACCTGAAAGAACTGGGGACTCAATGATGAGCCCTGGTGAACTATAAAGGGAGCCCTGATATTGAGCCTTAAAGGTCTAGAAACCTTGGACCTCAAACTAAACCCTGAGAGCCCTGAAGAACTACTGAGGGACCCAATTTTGAGCCATAATAAATTACAGAACCAATGATGAACCAAATATTGACAGCATTGAGCAGACACCATATGTAGATCACCTTACATAAGTGCTTTGCAGTCACAATCAAAAACATATCCTCAGGCTAGTTGAAAATTTCAGCATAAAAAAATACCATCAGAGTAAACCCTGGTAGAGAGATGCTAGTACAGAATGGAAAGAGAACCCAAAAAGTCAAGAAGTTTTCCATCACTTTTACAGCACCTGGGTGCCAGGACTGGAAAAGTCTTGATGCAAGTCTTTCTGATATCATGGGGGTGGTGGGTTTAAATAGAGACTGTAAACAGGGTGTGAAAGGACCTTCAGGTGCTGGTCTCTTCATGGCTTTGTAGGCAAGCATCAGTGTTTTAGATCTGATGCTGGCAGTGACATGAAGCCAGTGGAGGGAACCCAGCAATGGAGTGGTGTGGAAGAACTTGGGAATATGTAGCTGCATTCTGGATCAGTTACATCCCTATGACAAGGGACTGAACAAGCACCTGAGTGGCCTCTGTGGATAGAATTGGCCAGATACTACGAATATTGTAAAAGAGAAACCTGCATGACTGAGTCAGACTAGTATACTGTGTGCACAATTATTAGGCAAGTTGTATTCCCGATGATTAATTTTATTGTTGAACAAATACAGTGCTCTCAATC
>JAOEHJ010000005.1:56322707-56336302 GCA_025447855.1 Potamarius usumacintae | reverse complement strand
TTTAACTGGGTTCTCTTTATCTACTTTTAGGACTTGTGTGAAAATCTGATAATGTTTTAGGTCATATTTATGCAGAAGCATAGAAAATTCTAAAGGGTTCACAAACTTTCAAGCACCACTGTACTCTTCCATAGCAGCTTGTTCGTTCTGGGACAGAGGGTAAATGTGGCTGTGTCGGGGAGAAGTACCAGACAGGAGGTCGATGGCACAATCGTATGGACAATGTGGGGGTAGGCCGCATGCTTTTTCCTTGCTGAAGACCTCCTGTAGGTCCAGGTAGCACATGAGGATTCCTTCCAGGGAGTCAGGGTGAGGACTCTCTATGGAGGTGGAGGAAAGATTTAATTGAGGACGTAGGAGGCAGTTCTGTAAAGATGTCAGGGACTACTGGAGAATCTCCTTGTTCTGCCAAGAGATGAGTGGGTCATGAAGCTGTAGCCATGGATAGCCCAGGATGATGTCATGATGCTTGGTAGCTGTGATGAGGAGTGAGATTTGTTTAGAGTGAAGAGCTCCCACCTGAATATGCACAGGCGCGATCTAGGAGGTGAGGAAGCCCTCCCCGATGGGGCCTCCATCGATAGACCAGATGCTGAGTGGGCTCTGCAGCGAGTTGGTGGGCAGATTGAACCTCTGGATGACTGAGCTGGCAATGAAGTTTCCCTCTGCCCCAGAGTTAATAAACACCAACAGCACTAGGGTAGAGAAAGACAGTTTCAGTAATACTGGAAGCTTGAAAGCTCAAGCTCCTAGTGAGCTCTTGGGACTCTCTGAATCAGCCTTGGTCTCCTCAGAGCTGGTGTGTCGCAGGTGGACTGGACACTGGGAGATAGGGTGACTGGAGCTCCTGCAGTAGAAGCACAAGCCCTCCTTCTGTCTCAGATCTCATTCAGAGCATTTCGGGTAAGCACAAGAAACTTCCATGGGAGAGCGAGAATCAGAGATCATGGCAGGCTTGGCTTCCTCCCGGAGGGATGGGCAGCTGGATAGCAGATGGTCTAGCCGAATGGTGAGATCAATGAGAGCGTCCAGAGTGATGTTAATTGCAGCATGCTAGTTCACTCAAAACTGAGGGGTGAAGTCCTTGGTGAAACACTGCCTTTAATGCTGGCTCATTCCATCCACTGGCGGCTGCAAGAGTCCAGAAATCTAGGGCATAGTCAGCGACTCTCCTTGAACCTTGGGGGATGATGAGTAGGCTCTTGCCGACTTCAATTCCCTCTGGTTCCTGATAAAACACACACTTGAATAACTCCAGAAAACTGTCGTAGGAGGTGGTGTGTTCACCTCAACTCCTCCACACTGCGCTGGCCCACTGTAGCGCTTTGCTGTTTAAAAGCAAAAGAAATCCAGTGATCTTGCATTCATCTGGGAGGTATGGGAGCAAGGAGAAGTACATGGAGCACTGAAGCAGAAACCCCTTGCAGCTGAGCACATCCCCGGCATACTTCTCAGGGTGTGGAAGTGGGAGCACAGGACTTAAAGGTGCTTCAGGGCACATTAGGAGGACCTGCCGCATCATAGCAGCAAGCTGAGCCATCATGATGTTGAGATCAGTGAGCATCTGCTGATGTTCTCCTCAGAGGCACCCTTGCATGATCAAAGCAGTCTGCCACGCCGCCTCTGCTGCATCCATATGCACCAAAGTATCCTGTCAGGATGCAGGCACTTATGGATGTATGTGCAGGAGAGAGCAGGGAACGCAGACTGCAAACAAATCCAAAACGCTAGACAAAATTGAAGTCAAGAGACAGGCAGGGGTCGATCGATCTGCAGACAGAATAATAAGGGCTTGACTAAAGAATAACGAGAACGAGACAATAACAAGGGTAGAGAACATGATAAGGCAGGCAGAATAACAAGGCTTGGTATGATAGGTAAAGGCTCACTCACAACCCACCGTACGTGCTACTATGGGTGGTCTACGGTAAAAAAATTGGCAAAACCATGCTTGAGACTTGCGTGACACTTGCGTATGTTCAGCACCATAGAAGGTTGCAGACTGGCCGTGGAGACTCTTCGTCCTACACATGCAAATTCTACTGGTCTTGCGAAAAATCAAGAATGCATGCACTATGTACGGGACCCATAATCCTTTCATACTCCTGAACCAAGTCAGCAACATGGCTAGCAGGGCCTTTGCGATGACAGTAAGACGCACGAGTGACGCACGGTCATTGTACGAGTGGCGAGCCTCAGAAGTACTACAGAAGTACTCCACACTTGCTATTTGTGTGGCCCTCAAGACAGAAGTACATCTCACTTTCTACCCTTATGTGTGGCATGCACACAGCGCACACAACCCGCACGTGACATGAGGGACAAGACTCTGGGTATATATATTGGAGAGGAACCAAGGAACCGATCATGTAATGTGTAGGATTGTAGAACAGAAGATGATGGCTGTCGCCATACCGCCACAACAACTAAGGGAGTTGGACCCTTAGAGGCAGATGATAGAAGCTGAGGAGCAGCACAAAGCGATATTGTTCTTCAGTCAAAAGACAGATGCAGAATGTTGCAAACACACTGGTTTTATACTCCTTTATACTCCACTCCTGGCTTATGTCACAGGCAAGTCATGAGTGATTGTCACGTGCTAATCACATGCGTCACACATGCTTCACAAGTGTGGCCCATACTCCTGGTGCAGGAAACTGGTAAAATGCAAGTCACATGCACTCCACACTCACTGAACACGCACTGATCACGTACATCAGACATACACTTTTCCCTAAACTCTGTGTAATCGTACAATGAGAAACATTCTTAAACTGTTGGACTATTTGCTCACACAGTTTTTAACAAAGTGGTGAATCTCGCCTCATCCTTGCTTTTGAACAACTGAGCTTTTCTAATTACCAATTAAACTGTTTACCTGTAGAATGTTGTAAACAGGTGCTTTTTAATATTTTGCAACTTTTCCTGTCTTTTGTTGCCTCTCTCCCAGATTTTTTGGAACATGTTGCAGGTATCAAATTCAGAACAAGGGTATATTTACAAAATATCCATCAGTTTGAACAAGTTTGAATATATTGTTTTTGTACTGTATTCAACTGAATATAGTTTGAAAAGGATTTGCAAATCATTACATTCTGTTTTTATTTACATTTTACACAACTCTTTTTTTTTTTGGAATCAGGGTTGTAGACTGTTGACAAAAATATCTGAGGAAATCAACATAAGAATTATACTGAAAATTGGTGGATCCTGCTATCCAAAAATACTTATAGTTGTGCTGAGCAGATGAACAATAATGGCAATGCTCAGAGGCACAGCAGTGGATGCTTGGATGTGCTGGGATTTGAACTCACAACCTTCTGGTCAGCAGCTCAAAACCAGTGAGCTCCAACTTGTTAATACTAACAGCATATCAAAAATGGAAATCAAAGGATCACCCTTACTGTTTCTTACCATTGTCCACAACATACATGATGACACTGTAGGTACTGTTTTTCACAAATGGTGATTCTCTGTCCATAACCTTGGCCACAGAAACCTGGCCAGTCTTTGGATCTACAGTCACCCAGCTATCTTTATCTTCTCCTTTCACAAAGCTAGAAGAGATAAAGATATTGAGAAGGTATCAATATCCAGTTGCAGTTCTTGGTAATTAATTCATTTGAACATTTTGGACCTTTGTGTACTGTGCATTTTTAATTCAATCATTTTAGATTATGTATGGAAAAACCTGTGACAAATCTGGCCTGGCAATCACTTTTAACTATCTCTTGATGTTAAAAAAATGAAAACAACAACAACAAATAAGCCAATATTTCTAGTTTCACTGCATATAAAAGCAGAAACAATTTAGGATTTGTCAGAAAATCATGGATGTATGTCACATTTTAGCAAAATTATTTTTGTCACACTCACAAATTATACACATTTCAGTTCCTACAGTCAGAATTATCTTATGGTTTTCAGAGTCAATCACATTTTAATGGTTATATCATGACAAATGTTGTTCGACTTACTGAAGTGAACCTCCAAATGTCTTATCTGGGTCGATGGCTGTAAGGGTGTACAAGGGGGTTCCTACTTTTGTATTCTCCATGATCATTAGTAATTTAACAGGTGGTACAAATTCTGGTGGGTCATTGATGTTCTCAACAGCAATGGTGACTGGGTAAAGCTTAGAAAATTGAGGTGTACCCATGCTGGACCCTTCAGCAGAAGTCTCTATGTCCCATAAACCCTGCGAAGGACGGTTTTTCACCTTACAGAAGAAGTAGGGCTCTTCATTTTCCACACTGATTGACACATTTATTGAAGTGTGCTCTTCATAATCCATTGCCTATTTAGTAAAGCAAAAATAAAGTTTTTCACAGGGATGGACAAATTAAATGAATAAGACAGCTCTTATTGTGCATAATGTATTGAAATGTATAGAAAAATATTTCTAGAAAATGAACAGCAATTTCTATTTCTTCAGCTACAGCTTTTGAATTAATTTGCATAAATTTGTGGTGGTCTGGGAAAACTCATTGGATATTGCTGTGACACTTGGTGGCAAATTCTGAAAAACTTGCAAAAGATAAAACATATGGTTGTGGCATTGGGGGTGTAGTCAAGGGCCAATTTGTGAATGGAGAGCAAGGCCGGGGAAGGTGAGTGGTAAAGTGGAAGCACCTATTGTGAATTAATGTGCTGTCTGTGTGTTTGTGTGCAGTGAGAGGGAGCAGATAAAAGAGGGAGAGCCACAGAAAGTCTTCATCTTCCCCGGGCTGAAGTCATGCTCGTGCATTACTCCAAAAGCATTTATTTAAGACAGCTGAAAAGCATGTTTTCATTTGAATTGTGGTTTTGAATAAAACCCAAAAGGTGAAACTGATCCTGCCTGCCTGTTGTTCTGCCTCCACTGTAATCAGTGAAAAATTGCACTGGTGCCGAAAGCCGGGACACTGAAAAAGAACCATTGCCACGGGGTCCTTCCCATTCCAAGAACTGGCCCATGCTCTTGCCACCACCCAACAGAACCAGCAACAGGCACTAGTCATGATAAGGATGGAGCAGCAGTGGTGCTTCAAGGCTCTGCTGCAAGCCCAACAAGAAGACTGCCAAATGCTCCTGCATCTCATCACCCCCACAGGTGCACCAGCCCCAGAGTCTGCAGTATTCCCTCACATCGCCCTCATAAAAACGGGGCTGCACGAGGACCCGGAAGCATTCATGAAGCTGTTTGAGTGAACCATGGATAAGATAAAACTTTATTATCCATATAACGGAAATTTGATTTACATGATCTACCAGATGCCCCTCAAGACATAGAAACAACACACATCAAACAACATCAACAAACATTCATCATAAAAAATAATTTAAAAACGAGTTGAAGAAAAACTAGTATGTGGTCTACAATAATGTGCTCATTTGATCTTCCTCTGGTTTAAGAGTGTGATGGAATGTGGCACAAAGGAGTTCTTGTATCTGTTCTTTCTGTAACAAGGCACTCTGAAACACCTCCCAGAGGGCAAAAGCTCAAATTCACTGTTCAACACATGAGCTGGATCCATGGAGATTTTGTCTGCTAATTGTACAGCTTGTTTTCTGCACAGCTCAGTGAATTTGTTCTCCACCGAGTGGCCCACAATTTTGGAGCAGATGTTAAGAAGCCTCAATATCCTGTTCTTCAGCTGCACTGAGAGGCCACAGAACCACACTGAGCTGCCATACAACAGCACACTCTGAATGGTGGCTGTGTAAAACTGGTCCAGAATAGCTGCACTGGCTCCAAAGGTTCGAAGTCTCCTTAGAAAGTAGATTCTTTGCTGCAACTTGTTGCACAAATAATCCACATGAGCATTCCAAGAGAGGGCACTGTCCACATACACCCCCAAGTATTTGAATGAATCAGACTGTTTGATAATCTCCTGATGTATGACAACTGGAGCAATGGTGA
The DNA here is from genome assembly GCA_025447855.1 of Potamarius usumacintae. Classification (NCBI taxonomy): domain Eukaryota; kingdom Metazoa; phylum Chordata; class Actinopteri; order Siluriformes; family Ariidae; genus Potamarius; species Potamarius usumacintae. The sequence goes on along the minus strand of JAOEHJ010000005.1, from coordinate 56,330,400 downwards.
ATTGAGGTTGGCCAAATATGACCTCCTCAGTCTTAGCTAAGTTTAAAATGAGTGCATTCTGATCACACCACTTGACCAGACTCCTGACACAGTCATGATACAGACCCGGTTGTTCCCTCTCTGATAGTAGTGCCACCAATGCTGTGTCATCTGAAAATTTAATAAGATGATGGTTAGGCGCCTCTATGACACAGTCATTGGTGTAGATGGTGAACAGCACAGGGGAACTTACACATCCCTGTGGAACCCCGCAGTTTGTACTGGTCAGGGGAGAATGTGTGTTGTTAATTTTGACCAACTGTAGTCTGTTTGTGAGGAAGGAGTGGTACCAGTGGATGAGGTAGGAGTTGACCCCAAGAAGGTGCATTTTTGAAAGCAAAAAGTAATTTTTTTATTGTATTGAATGCAGAGGAAAAATCGATGAACAACACTCTTGCATATGAGCTTTTGTTTGGTGCATCCAGATGTTTTGACACCAGGTGCATGAGGGTGGCCACCGCATCCTCTGTATTCCTCTTCTGTTTGTATGCAAACTGATAAGGGTCTAGTTTATCCTGGACTGAATAAGCAAAGACATAATGATTTTTTCCAGTGACTTAATTAAGACTGAGGTTAGTGCCACAGGTTGAAAGTCACTGCATTCTTTAGGACAGGTTTTCTTTGGGAGTGGGATTACCTGTGATGTTTTCCAGGCTGTGGGGACAGTGTGTGTGTCCAGTGATTGCTGAAATATAGGCTGCCGAGCTACAGCAAGTTCCTCACTAAAAGTCTTTAAAATAAAGCCACTGATATTGTCTGGGCCGGAGGACTTCCGTGCATTAAGATGTCTAAATGTGCTGGCCACTTGTGTCACTGAAATTATCACTGCTTCTTCAGACTGTACTGGGACTGAGCTCAGAACGTCCCTGCAGCTCTCTCCACTCCCAGAGATCTCAAACCGAGTGAAGAGAGTGGTAAGTTCTCCTGCAGTAACAGACTCATCCTGTACAGTGAATGACAGTGATCTGTCTACCATCCCAGCCATGGTTTTCATAGTCCTCCACAGTCTCCTGGGGTCCTTTGTTCTGAACAGCTCCTCCAGATGTTTTCTGTGGGTCTCTTTTGACTTCCCTATTTGTCTCCTCAGCTCCTTGTCCTCCCATTTGAACTGTATTGTGTCCTTATTATAAAAAGCCTGTTTCCTCTGATTTATTAACTGTTTAATGTCCTTCATTATATAGATTTTATTATTTGGGTAGACCTTTACTGTCGTTGTAGAGACTGTAGACTCAACACAAAAATTTATGTAGTCACTTGTCACTGTGCATGCAAAGTCCAAAGTGTCTTCCCTCAGCACCTCCCAGTTGGTACACTCAAAGCAGGCTGCCAAAGCCTCCTTGTTTTCCTGAGACCATACATGTATAACCTTTTCCGTAGGTTTCTTACTCTTCAATTTGGTCTTGTATATGGGGATAAGGTGCACCACATTGTGATCGGAGTTGGAAATGGGTGGCTTACATCTGGACTGATGTGCTGTTTTGATGTTTACATAGCATTTATCCAATGTTTTCTTTCCTTGTATTGCATTTTACCACCTGATCAAAACCTGGCAAGACCTTATCTACGTTAGATGTATTTAAGTCTCCCAGGACAATGGTTGGGGCGTCAGGAAACTTTTGTTGTAAGTTGCACACGTAATCTGCTATTGAGCCCGCAGCACGATGCACTTTGCCACTTGGTGGCACATATAGGATAAATAGCTAAATGCATCCAAATTCATGGGGTAGGTAAAATGGTCTTAACCCAAGTGCCAACATTTCAAAGTCACTATTGCATATGGTGTATTTGACTGAGAACTGGCAACACCACCGTTCATTAATGTATGCACACACACCCTCCTTTGCTCTTCCCCGAGCCGTCATTTCTGTCAGCCCGAACGAGAGCAAAGCCATCTGTATTGAACAGTGAGTCCGGGACTTCAGCCTGGAGCCAAGTTTCAGTGAAGCACATAAGAGCAGCCTCTCTGAATTCAAGAGAGTACCTTGCATGAATCCTTAGCACATCAATTTTATTTTGGATGGCGCGAACATTGGCCAAAATCATAGAGGGCAGCGCTGGTCGAAATTTCCTCTGCAGTAATCTCCTCCTGATGCCGCCCCGCCTCCCTCACTTCCTCGTCGGGGCTGCAGAGTGTCTTGGCCCACGGTGATTCAAAACAGGCCGGCCGGCGTGCTTCCCCTGCTGACTTGAACAACACAGCTCTTTCAGAATATTATCCAGCAGCTCATCAGGCGATGGCACCAGTATAGTGGTGAGAGTCGTCCGTAGAGCCAAAAGAGTGCTGCGGTCATAAATGTGAGCGGTTGGTTGCTGAGCCACGCTGTGTGTCTCCAGACACAGAGCGTTTGTATCCACAAACACAGTCCGATAATTAAGACGGCAATGCAGACAAGTGACATTTTCTGCAGTCTTTTAACGCATTAGAGTCCACATACTAGTATTCTCACACTGTAAGGCCGAAAAAAAAAGGTGGGGGAACAAACAAACGCGCAAACACACAGGGACAATCAGAGCAGACATGTACGTCGCCGGCAGAGCAGCGCCATGTTAGGCGCCATTTCTCACTTTGAAGCAAATTTCAGTACAGTAGATTAGAATGGGATTTTTTTTTCTGCTCATGTTGAATTGACGCTTGACAGAAATAAACTTAAAATAAAGCATTTAGATCACCTCAGAATTATTTAAAACTGAAAAGTCTAATTCACTGAGGGGTGAATACTTATCAGTTAAAGAGCTTTTAGATTTTTATTTTCAAATAATTCTGATGACATTCAAGTTCTTTATTTAATTTTATTTCTGTAGAGAATCACTTTAAAAGGAGCAGAAAAAAAACATTCTAAAAAGATCTGATGGTGCAACAGAGCAGTGTTTCTCAACTGGGGATACAGAGGGACGGCCCCACCAGGGGGCACAGCAGGCTCTAAAGAGGGCCGTCAGGGAAACAAAAAAATAAAATACAGATAAAGACAAAACGTATTTTTCTTTCTTGTGTTCAGATACAGGGCAGAGCATAGCTTTCCTTGCATGTAACTGTCAGCACAACCCCGAGACTGTCACATGACCTAAAGTAGTTCAGATGACACTGCTTTCTTCACGTCTCCATCTGCCCCCAAAATGTAAAAAAGACAAAAATATGGCAGTCGTTATCTTCACTTTAGGTTACATCAAAATGCTTGAAAACACTCAGTGGGGGCTCTTGGTTTCAAAACCCTGTAAATCCCTGAGAACTGCCACAAAAGAGTAAAAAGATGGATAATAAATGGGGGTCAATACTTTCTGGAGGCACTGTAAATCTCATATTGTCATGAGTGCAAAGTGGAGTTATTGACTTACTTCTGAATCAGGGCCTGTGGAAAAACAAGACAAAAACATAATGTTAAAAAAAACACAATGCAAAAATCATTATGCTTTATGATTAAAAAAAAAAGTTGTTCAATAGTTTTCGCTCTGTGCTGTTTGTAAAAATACACTCATTTTAAATACTTTATGCAATAAAACAAGAGACACTGAGTAATTATGAATAGAATTGATCTAAAATACAGTATGGAGGACAAATCTCTCCTGTCCGGTCGCTTCCAGGGTGTAAATTTTATGACTAGATGCTGTGTGCATTAACATGGCTTACTGCTGTTAGCTTAAAGAGACTAAATGCTCGGCCGAATCAACTCTTCAGTGCTTTTTCAAAACATGGTGTGATTGTTACTCAGAGCAAGTGATGGCAATTATTCTGTCTACAAGCACTGAAACCTGTTAAAGCTATGATTTATGTTTATTGTGAAGTGTCAGTAAATGTTATGTTACTGTTCATTTCAGGAAGAACACAATTATGAGTCCCGACTGATGAAAATAATCCAAAAAAGGTGAAACGGTGCTTTGACACTCGTTCAATAGTCAACTATTCCATCCAGAGGAATCCTGGGAAATTTTATATTTTTATTCTGATATGATTCTGTATGAGATTCTGATGGAGTCTGGCAGTGGTGTGTGTTATATGTTGCATGTTTGTTGTGTCTTTTACTCGACATGGTAAACGTCTCTGCCTCCATTATTGCAGTGCAGTGGGGTTACGCACAGGAGCATTGTGGGAAAGAAACTGACTGACTGAAATGGAATGTCAGTTACTGATCAGAGCTGGGTTTCCCGATAATGTTGTACTTTAGGGCTAAAGAAAGAGTTTAAAGATACTCTTAAGAAACTATCATTGTATCTGTACGTGGTTTTCCCGAACACACTCATATAAGGTCTCTTAAGAATAACTTTGCGAATGCGCATCCTCATTAAAGGCATTAGTAGTTGCGAAATCCAGTCGATGCGGTCACATGGCGTTCATTCTTAATCAAAAACCAATGGAATATAAAGTGCTTAAAATATTTTAACATATTGTATCATCGTTTAATGAATAATAAATAATAAATAATAAAAACTATTTTACATTTTTGAACAATAATATTTTTTATTCCAAGGGTTGATGAGGTCATATGGGGTTCGTTTTGAATCAAAAACCAAAGAAATATAAAGTGCATACAATATGATATTGTATTGTCATTAAGCATTACTTATATGATGTGAGAATTAATAATTGAAACTATTGTGGTAGGTGTGGTAGAGAAGGATGCGGAAGACAGGGAGCAATGGAGATGAAAGATCCGCTGTGACGACCCCTAATCGGGAGCAGCCAAAAGAAGAAGGAGAAGTTGTTAAGAATTACATACATGATGTGGGAATTAATAATTGAAAGTATTCTACATTTTTGGACAATTACATTTTTTATTTCAATGTGTGTTTTTTTTATTAAATTCACAAACATTCACACAAAAGAACAAGCAAATAATAAGCTAAATAGTTGAGGAAAATATTTTCCCTGTGCCTGCTCATTCCACTGTTACCCAATCAAGAGCTTCATGTTCCTTATAAATCGGCATGCAGCTGAGTGGTATTTGGCATATGAAGGAGGTATCTATTCCATCACCTGCCCCCCTCCCCAGACCGCAGTCCCTCCCCACCCCCCATAGCCCCGCTGCCTCCTCATCCCCTGGACCCTCTCGGCTGACCGCTTCCCAGGCTGCAGGCAGACAGAGTCCAGCTGGCCGAGAGTGTCAGTGCAGCCAGGAGCTGCTCAACACTGAGAAGGAGCGGCTCCAGTTTCTCTGAGACCTGCATGACCAAAGGGAGCGGCACCATCAGGAGCGGATGGGCCTTAAACGGGCAAAACTAGACGTGCTGCCCACACAGGTGGAGCTTCGGAGTGGATTCTCTGGAGTGCAGCCACGATTATTTCAACTGTTATTCACAATGCCAAGTTGGAAATGTTTTACCCTTAGATCTACAATGTTACAGGTGGAGCAATTTGACTCATTTATGACACTAAATTAAATAATCACTTGTCGAATGGAGTTAAATTTGATAAGAATGTGACAATATCAATGTGACATTACGATATCCAAAAGTGATTCCATAACATGTTGAAATAGATTAATAATGTTTTGCAGATATTTATTTCATAATTATCTTGATGTATTGTAATGTCTCGGAAAAATAATTTAACACAGCAGCATATTTAACAGCAGTTTCCACCCATTGATTGTAAGAGTCCCTCGGAGGTGCATTCTGTGATTTCGGCTGTGAGTGAGACGCTCTTTGGTGTGAAAAAGTGATCCAGGTCCATTGTAAGTTAAGAGTGAACTAAAGTACTACTTTGTTTACGATGGTGTTCAGGAAAACCATGTTAGCTTGACGATGGTTCTGAAGAGGCAGTTAAAGACGCTCTTAGTGTTAAGAGGCTTTAGGGAAACCCACCCCAGATTCCTTCATGTAAACATGAACTGAAAATGCTTTCTGTGTTTCTATTTGATCCCTGAATTAAAATGTAGTAAATGCAATAAGTTTATAAAATATCAGCCGTTACCATTAGTGTGAAGTCGAGTTATTTACTTACCGGTGAGAGAGGTCCGGTGTAAAACAACAGAGAGAAATGGAATGTTAGATAAAATACAAAGAGAAAAACTGATGATTTACAGTCAGAATAGCTGCTAAACAATCTTCACTCTGTGCTTTCAGTACAAAGATGTTCAGCTACAATTTTAACCATTTTAATAAAATATAACAACAGACAGTGAATCATTATAAATAGTTGATATTTAAACAATTAAATGCTTCATGGAGTGTTTTTTCTCAGTGCAGTAACACATATCTGTGATCAACTGTTGAATAAAACACTCCAGATGAAGTGAAAATGCTGAGCATCACCATATTTTAATCACATTTCTATCTGTATCGGGGAAAAATAAAGACAAGTTCTACTGTCTTCCATAAATGTCCATGTCTCCATGTTTCACAGAAGTGCTGGTGTGATTTGGATCAGGATCAGTTTTCTTTTGACTTCACACTTTCCTCTTTTCTTCTCTCTGCTACAGCTTAGTCTTTGTCTCATCTGTCCATCATCTACTTTTTAGCAAACTGTAATCTGCTCCTTTGCTCCTGAAGCTTATCTGTGTGTTTATCTGTCTATTGGATGAAGACTCTGAGGTCGTGCTGGTGGATTCTTGTTCTTTATCTCAGAACTCTACAGTCTTTCACTAATGTTGATCTTTAATTGCTATACATGGTGTATTTTCATTGCAGGGCTTTCCCCAAAGTGCGGATATGTGGCGCTCCACCATGCTGTACAACGTCAGCGCCGCGATGTCACTCGCAGAGTAAAAAAAATCAATACCATAAAGTGAACAACGCAGAGTATTTTCTGCACCTAAATATCTCCTATTCCCCTCTGAAAATGAGTAATAACTATAGAAATAGGAAGATATTGTAATATATAAGTCTAGACTATCCTGGTACTCAACCGCTGTGTGCACTGACTGCCATTCACATCCAGACTTAAAACCACGTTCTAGGCGCTGGTCACTAAATGGCTCTGTTGCGTGATTTGACCTCGATTCCATATATTGTTCAGTGTTATGCATTTTGTTTTGTTGCACAATAAAATTAAAAATATTTCTCTGAATTGACTGTTTCCAGTGTTTTCATTTCAAATCTAATTTTGTTCTTTAAAATTTTGACCCTTGCATATTTGACAAGGTTAAAAAAAAAAAAAAGCATATTTAATAATGTGGAATTGTGCCGAAATCAGCCGTAGATTCCACCAGAATGCACCATTCGAAGTCTCTAATTTCAAAATGTTATGGGCGAGCATGCCCTGGACCCCCCCAGCAGGGCTCCGCATCAGTAGCACCGCTCTGATATTAGTTTCTGGGGAAAGCCCTGCATTGTGTTTAAAATATGTGAGTTGAGGTGTCACAGTTACTGAGTGACTTTCAACAGGAGCTTGTCTTTGACCTAGCATTAGCCGGTTAGCTCACACTGTGGCTCTGTCTGATTCTGCAGCAGTCTGATCACTGATGTCTCGGTATACAGTGTCTTGCAAAAGTATTCATCCCCCTTGGTGTTTGTGCTGTTTTGTTGCATTAGAACCTGGAATTAAAATGGATTTTTGCAGTGTTAGCACCATTTGATTTACACAGCATGCCGACTGCTTTCAAGGTGCAAATTGTTTTTGTTTTTTTAATTGTGACACAAACACGAATTAAGATGAAAAAACAGAAATCTGGAGTGTGCATAGGTATTCACCCCCTTTCGTATGAAACCCCTAAATAAGAGC
>JAOEHJ010000005.1:53556215-53566432 GCA_025447855.1 Potamarius usumacintae | reverse complement strand
TTGCATTCCGTTTTTATTTACAATTTGTACTTTGTCCCAACTTTTTTGGAATCGGGGTTGTAAAAAGAAAATGACACGTTTGCTTGAAGATAGGAGGTTTGTCTTCTCATGTTGAAAAACTTGCATTTTCCTACAAAATGCATCACAGATCTGAGTGACATATTTAAATAATATTGTCTGGCTTTTATTTTCATGGTCTGTCAGATTTATTCCATTCAGCGAGCATGATACTGAACAAGTCGAAGGCGAGTAATTGAATGGAATATATCTGATAGACCATGAAAAAAAGCCAGCCAATAATAATAAAAATTTATTATTATTATTATACATATTTCTTTTGGGTGTTCAACGCATCTTTCTCTTTCAAAATTCTCTCAAAATTTTCCGTATTTAATGAAACAAACCTGGCAGCCATGTTTGTTTACAAATTGTCACAGTCTCTCACTAGCACGGAAGTTTTACGTCGCCAACGTGTCTCTTCTCCAGTTTTTCTGTGTCCATTTGTATGTTTTTCTCTTGTAAATATGAATGAAGTTTTAGTCGCCTTTCGGGCGTTCCGCTTGTCTTTCTCTTTCCTGGCGAACAAAGAAATGCTTCCGTACATGCGCGGCAGAAAACTTTTCTCATTGGATATTCGCATCAGCTCTGACGTGTGATGTCATGTTGTCTTGACAACCATGCAATATCGCAAACCGTATTCAACGCTCATTCTCCATTGGGTAGAGTGACGTAATACGTGTAGGATAAGCGATATGCTAAAAATATTGCATTCTGTCAAACCAAATGAATGAAACCCGCTAGAAGGGAATAGAACACACGTTTTTATTCCATTGAAAAAGTGTCCTGTATGTATAATGATTCCTGATATTTCTCTCCGATGGCGTCACTCCCAGTGTTTTCCCCACTGACTAGACATATGTTGTCAAAATGGTGAACTGGTTCAAAATTAAAATTCTTTTGATTAACTTGCGCATTTTTTGTGGATGTGTCCATATAATATAAAGAACATTACACAGTGATGTGAAAATATGAAGTTTATCTTCTCGTGTTGAAAAATATCGCTTGTTCACTTCACTCACTTGTGAGATATCCATTCACCACTCAAAGATAAATTTCATATCTTCACACAACTGTGTAATATCCTCTGTACATATATATATGACATGGTGATGTGGATAATTTCTGACAAACCATTTGCAAAGTTCATGCTCAATAAAATTTTACTGAAAGAGAACCAGAAACTTTAATGGGAAAAGAAGAGAAAATAATGATTGTAAAATTAAAGCAGGAGTCAAGTCTACAGGTCATCTTTATGTGAGATGCCAGTGAAAGTACAGCGAGTGAAGGTATAAACGCAGGCCGATTGTCACTGCAGATCTGAGTAAAGAGGAACCTCTGGAAATGCAGAAGGAAGTGCAAGTGGTGGTAGATATACACCACACTAACACAACAAAACTGCACATTTTTCTGTTGCCAGGATAAAGAAAACAAAGGCAAGGAGCGAATTATAAACCATTGTTGAGAAATTCATGGAGTCACCGTGTGCTGTACATTTTTAGTCTTTTATTAAAATCCCCATTAAATCTCATATCTTAAGTTCTTAGTGGTGAAGTTTTGCAAGATCAGTCAAGCACATCCACTTTCACATCAACATTGCGTGCAGTGATGAAATGAAGCGCTCAAGAGCACCAACCAGAAACAGCAAATACACAGCAGTGTAAGATGAGTGTGTGACAGTAAGTTCACAGTACAGTGAATACGCAGAACAGTGCATGGTGTTGTGTAACTCTTAACCTGCAGCCACATTTGTTCTTTTTCATTCCAACCAATCAGGAGATTGGATTAACTTCTGATGGTTTGATTTCTTGAATAATTTTGCAGGAGGTAGCTGTGGGGTCAGTGTTGCCTTGAGTTTGAACCACTTAAGAACCAGATCTGTGCTACATCTGGGCCAGATATTAAAAAATAGCCTCAATGAGGCTGGAGCTCATACTGGCCACTGTTGTTGTGTGCGAGTTTGAAATCCTTTCAATCCTGTCGGAGGAGGAGTGATTTTCGTGAAATTGCATATGACCCTCTGTAGCCGTATCCATGGCAGGTGGCGCCACCTGGTGAATAACTTTTGTTGGAATGTCTTTCGAGCTTTCTGGGTGAGTTTCAGTGAAAACGTCCTAGCAATTTACGAACAGTAGTGTTTAATGTGACAAGACGAGTCACCCCAAGTTTTCAAACACCCATAAAATGTTAAATATGAACAGGTGGCGCCACCATCTTGACATTTATACACACCAACCTGGGGAACATTCCATATGCGTTTGATCAAAATCTGATCAATCCTGTAGGAGGAGTAGTGATTTTTGTGAAATTGCATGTGACCCCTGTGTCGCCACGTCCATGGCAGGTGGCGCCACCTGGTGAACAATTCTTGTTGGAATATGTCTTTAGAGTCTTCTGGGTGAGTTTCAGTGAAAATGTCCCAGCAGTTTACGAGGCGTAGCGTTTTTAATGTGACGAGTCACCCAAAAATTTCAGACACCCATAAAGTTGTAAATATGACAGGTGACGCCACCGTCTTGACAACTTTTATGCACACTCACCTGGGGAACACTGAGAGTTTGATCAAAATCTGATCAATCCTGAGGAGTAGCAGCGATTTTTATAAATTGTGGACGACGCGTGATCGCATAAGCTCATCCGGCCTGGCCTATGGCCAGATGAGCTAAAAACCCATTCAGATCTGCATGAGCTTAAGTCTGTTGTAATATTGTTTGTTAATCTGGGCTAAATCTGTTTTTGGTGCAGATTCTGTTCCTGTAGTGTGCAAAAAGACACCGGGCTCTTCCACTATATGGATCTGGGGCAGATCCTAAGCAAGTGATCCTGGTTTTACCCCAATCCAGTGCAGGTTACATTTTGTTGGAGCTCGTTAGCCTGGGAGGGCAGTCTGTCTAGGGGAACGAACCCTGACTCCAAACCTCCACTGCCTTGAGGCCACATGGAAAAGGCTATGGAAGTAAATCCAGACAGAAAATCCGGAGTGGAGACCCGAAGGCGGTTGGTTGTCATTTTTGACTTCCTTCCAGCAGACCCTGCAGCCTAGCTGGCCCCAACTGTAAAGCCTTGCATTCCATTGGACCTTGCCGTTGTGGATGAGATGGAGGTCTTGATGACCAGGCAACACTAGACCTCCAGATCCACCCACCCTGCCCAGGCCTGCGCCCTGGAGAGGTCACTCCAGTCTCACGATCAGTGAGAGCATAACATGTTAGATAGCAGTACGAGAGACTGCTGAGTCACTCCAGATGCTGCTCTCAACAGGACTGACTACCACCATGATGCTACCATTATCTCGTGAGAGAGAAGGATGCCAACTAGAGTTAACTTCAATATTTCCCTTAGAATGTGCCAGGTGAAGGGTCCGTCCAAGAACCCCCTCCCCCCCATGAAAAACCTGGTAATGTTTTTTTCCACAGACGTGAAAGCTGATTTGATACACGTTTGTGACTTTGAAGCGTAATAAATATAATTGGCTTGTCTGAATATTTTTTTTGGTTTTTTTTGTTTTTCCTCTCCAGGTTGAGCTTCTTCAGGGATCTTCAAGACTACAAAATATTAGTGTGTGGAGGTGATGGGACTGTGGGCTGGATCCTCGACGCCATAGGTTAGAATTACAGTTTTTTTTCATCGTGAATACGACAACAAAATAACCTTTGCTGGACGTGGCCACTAGGTGGTGCACTTGGATAGTATCAAGTGTTAAGTGGTGGCGTAAATAAATTACTGACTAATCTACATTTAAGTTATTCCACGAAATCAAGTCGTACATGAACTGATGGTTGTCAGTAATCCATGTACGACAAGATTGAGTGGAATAACGGTTTTATTCGATCCACATTCACTGGATTTTGAGAAACAGAGCATTTTTATTTTTTGCAAATTCTGTTTAAAAAAAAAAAAAACTTCATACAAAACATCTGACAAAATCATTTCCACTTAGAATATAAACAAACCAGCGAAATGACGAGCAATTTGTGAAAAATGCGATGATAATAATAATAATAATACTTGAAAAATAAAAAATGTTCTTACCATCAAATACTTTCATTCCTTATTTTTATTTTTTGCTTTTTATTTATTTATTTGTATTTTTTGGGGTTTTGTTTTCAAGTAGTTTTTATTTCATCCTCGGTTGGTTCAGCAACACGCTCTACCATTTTGTTTTTCTCTACTCACGGTTTATGAGCTGATATCGTAGTAGTAGAGTAGCCAATCAGAGCACATGACTGCTCATATCCAGTGAATGTGGATAGAATAATGTAATTTATTCACCTGAATAACTGGTTTAAAGATGGAGTGGTTATTCTTGTAGTGCCAGACCTTTTCCAACCATGATTAAGAGCAGAGAGTGCTTTTACAGATTTTTCAGCCTGTAATTACTTTGATTTCTTTCCAAATTATTGTAATCATCTCATCTTACAAAAATCACACGAAAAGCGCTGAATACCCAGCTAATCACCAGTAAAGTGCAGCTGCGATGTCTAAAATAATTCTGATGTGATTGCCATCTTGTAGATAAGGCCAACCTGCCAGTATGCCCCCCAGTGGCCGTACTTCCTCTCGGAACAGGAAATGACCTCGCGCGATGTCTGCGATGGGGAGGAGGTAAGAACATCAGCTCTAAGGTTGTTGCCACATTTGGAATAAACCAGATCAGGAAAAAAAATGGACTAATGTTATGTTAGATTTGCTTGTTATTGATTTGATTAATTTCAGCACACAATCTCATAGCGGTCGGATTTTAATATAAATAAGTGCATCTGCTCTGCTGTATAAATGATATTATTACGCTGTTTCTAAACGGTTTATGCCAAGTCTCACCATTACAAGTTGCACTCTTGTTTATGAGGGATCTAAATCTACATCCAGATTTCTGTAAAGCTGCATCGTGACGCATCTTTTGTTGAAGGTGTTGTATGGATTAAATCAAATCGAATTCCATTGAATTGAAAAGTTGATGGTAAATGTAATGTTTCGTGATTTATACAGTCAGAATTATTTGAACAAAGGAAACTTTGGTTCTATGTTGAAAATCTCTGAATACCTGAGGAACTGCTGCCTAATTTCTATAATGTGATGAAATGAAGCCACTTTGAACTCGGCGTTTTTCATGTTGAATACAGTGTTTTCCATTACAAGCTCAATTAGCCGAGTTGGGAAAAACACTAACGTGTGTGTGTATATGAGTATTTAAGGAGCAGAATTGGGAAAGCACTGGTTTAATATTCTGTAACAGTATATGAATGAATAATTTTATATACAGGGTTAGTCAAAATTATGTTAACACTTAAACGGTAGAAGCCATTTATTCAATCTCGTCCTGCAAATCGTTCTGCAAACTTTCGACAGACTACGGTTGGAGAACCATACACTTCCATCAAGCTTGTAACCACTCTTCTTTGCTCCAGTGTTAATCTGTCACCCATGGCGTACATCTATCTGCAGGAGAAAAATAATCCATTCGTGTTAATATAATTTTGACTAACCCTGTATATAGGTCACAAAAACAGCATTCTTAGAAATATGCCATGGAGTGAGACTTGTACTTTTATTGTCATTATTATCAGGGATTTCCCCAGAAAAAATATCAGAGCGGTGCTACTGATGCAGAGTCCAGCCCGTAAAGCTGATTGGGGGGTCTGGGGGTATGCTCCCCTGGAAAATTTTGAAATTAGAAACTTCAAATGGTGCATTCTGGTGGCATCTCGGGCTGATTGAGGCACAATTCAACATTATTAAATTTGTTGTTTTTACCTTGTCAATTATGCAAGGGGCAAAATTTAAAGGGCAAAATGAGATTTGAAATTAAAATACTTCAAAGCACGTCTCTTCATTTTCCAATTCCAGGATGCCAGGAACAGAATAAAGGTCAAATCACGCAACAGTGCCATCTAGCGAACAGCACCTCGAGCGTGGTTTTATGTCTGGTTGTGAATGGCAGTCAGTGCACACAGCAAAACCCTTTATTTTCACTTCTGGGTTGAGTACCAGCATCGTCTAGACCTATATATTACAATATCTTCCTATTTCTATAGTGATTCCTCATTTTCAGAGGGGAATAGGAGATATTTATGTGCAGAAAGTACTCTGTACTGTTCAGTTTTGTTTAATCCGTGCTTTGGGGAAAGCCCTGATTATGTATATATTTTTTTATTTGATGATGGAATTGTGTTGTAGAACATTACATTTGTAGAACATTCACCCTGTAAACACTTTAACACATTTACACCTACCTGTACCTGTGAGTTCCTCCATTTGACTTCCTTGAAGTGGATGAATCAAGCTTGTTTGATCATTGACTCGCTTGGCGAACTCCAATTTAGATTGGGTTAACTTCTTTGCTTCATCGATATGACTATTGGTTGAAAAATTCTTGCATATTTTCTCCACGGCTCACGGTAGTATTTTCTAGTTGGTTTAGCAAATAACACCCTCGTGTAGGTGATGTTTTCTTCTCTACATACGGTACATGACTGATATATTTGAGATGTGCATATTGTGAAGTTTTGTAAGGGGGTGGTTTTGCCGATTACTTTCTAGGTCTTTGTTAGAAAACACAAACTCAAACTTGTATTCATCTTCTGTTGAGTTGCGTCTTCTCTCTTCTGCAACCCCTTTAACCATACTTCTTAAGCATTGGAACCAGCACACTTCCATTTTACATATTTCAGTTTCTTTTGGGAGCCAAGATTGCACTCTGTAGGTTAGCTGAGATCTCACACAACACAATGCTTCCAAGAGTTTCCTTCTTGTAGTCATGGTGATGCTGCTATCAGTTAGCACAGAACGCAACTCATTGAATTTAGCTGTTGCTTTTGCTATTTGTAGATCTACAGATATCGCTTTAGTGTCAATTGAGATCAGCTTGCCCAGAAAAAAAAAAGAATAAATTAATCTGCGTGTTCTTCATTTCCTAAAATACCAATAAATGCCAATTTTCAGCTTTGACACACACCAATCAGCTGTAACATTAAAACCACTGACAGGTGAAGAACATTGATGATCTCATTACAGTGGCACCTGTCGAGGGGTGGGGTTTATCAGGCAGCAAAAGAACAGTCGGTTCTTGAAGTTGATGTGTTGGAAGCAGGAAAAATGGGCGAGCGTAAGGATCTGAGCGACTTTGACAAGGGCCAAATTGTGATGGTGAGAAGACTGGGTCTGAGCATCTCCAAAATGGCACATCGTGTGGGGTGTTCCTGGGATGCAGTGGTTAGTACCGAACAAAAGTGGTCCAAGGATCCAAAGGTGAACCGGCGACAGGGTCATGGGTGTTGAAGGCTCATTGATTCGCATGGGGCACGAAGGCTAGCCCATATGGTTCAATCCCAAAGAACGGAGGAGCTACTATAGCACAAACTGCTGAAAGAGTTAATGCCCAGGAGTGCCCATGCTGGCCCTTGTCCATCCCTGAAAGCATCTACAATGGACACGAGCATCAGAACTGGACCATGGAGCAGTGGATGAAGGTAGCCTGATCTGATGAATCACATTTTCTTTTACATCATGTGGACGGCTGGGTATGTGTGCATCGCTCAGATATGGCACCAGGATGCACTATGGGAAGAAGACAAGCAGGCAGAGGCAGTGTGATGCTCTGGACAATGTTCTGCTGGAAAACCTTGGATCCTGGCATTCATGTGGCTGCTACTTTGACATGTACCACATACCTAAACATTGCTCCAGACCAAATACATCCCTTCACGGCAATAGTATTCCCTCATGGCAGTGGCTTCTTTCAGCAGGCTAATGCGCCCTGACACACTGCAAAAATTGTTCAGGAATGGTTTGAGAAACATGGCAAAGAGTTTAAGGTGTTGATTAGGCCTCCAAATCCCTGAGATCTCAGTCTGCTCGAGCTTCTGTGGGATGTCCTGGAAAACAAGTCTGGCCTGAGTTTCCCAAAAGCATCGCAGCACAAAGATGATCGTTAAATGGTAGCGCGAGCAGCACAATGAACCCTCTCTCTCTCTTCTAGTTAAGATACTCAGTGTTAAAGAGGCTTTTGGGAAACCCAACCCTGATCCTTGGAGGCCATGTTGCAACTTACAGGACTTAAAGTATCTGCTGCTGATGTCTTGGTGCCAGATACCACAGCACACCTTCGGCGGTCTTGTGGGGTCCAGGCTTTGATGGGTCAGAGCTGGTTTCGTGGCACATTGGGGACCTACACAATATTAAACATGTTATGGCTGATTGGTGTGTACAGTACTGTGGGGGGAAGTCTTTTAAAATACAGATTTTGTCTTTTTGTTTGATGTTTATTTGATGTCTTCTGCATTCGTGAATAAGTACATTTCCAAAAAGAAATGTTTTACAGAAAAATGTTGGTATATCTGTAAAGAAAGTGACCCATTAGATGACAGTAGAGCACTTCTTAAACAAAAGACATGATGAATCCACCCTCCTGTGTGTACCATGATTTAATGGGCAGTGTATACGAGGGTAAGTCAAAAAGTTCTAAGACAGATGTGTTAATTTCAGAAGGAATTCAAAAAAAAGAATACAAAGAAGGAATTCTCTGATGGAAAGACCGCTTGCAGAAGTGTTTAGACTTAAATGGAGGATATGTAGAGAAATAGCTTTGTTATTTTCATAAATAAAGGTTTTTTTAATTTGTCTTAGAACTTTTTGACTTCCCATCGTATGTGCAGGTTATGACGGCGTGGACCTGAGCCGGATCCTGAAGGAGCTGGAGTTCAGCACGCCGGTACTGATGGACCGCTGGAGTGTGGAGGTGGTGATGGAGGACGATCAGGAGAAAGGAGACCCCGTGCCTTACGAGATCATCAACAACTACTTTTCTATTGGAGTGGTGAGAAAGAGAGATTTAAAAAAACAAACAAGCAAACAAAAAAAATGCATCACTCATTAACTGGCAAATCCTAAAGCGTTGTAAACTTTGAGTCCAGTTCAAGTATATTTTAGAATCTTGTATTCAGAATTTCCGAGCACACTATTTTACTGATTAAATATTAAATCGATATTATTTATTCGATCTAGTATGTTACTCTTTCTGATATTATGCAGAGAATGTCAGTGTTAAATAAAATCCCTAATAGTCACGTTTAAAGGTTCTGACTGCAAAGGCGAATTCTGGGTAAAATGTTCTATTTCTGTTGCTGTTGGAGTTTTGAGATGTTTCACTGCTACACACACACACACACACACACCGTGTATCCGGTGTGTAAATGTTTTGTCGAGATAAAAAGCTTTCTGCATTTTACAATTCCGGAAATCGCCAAAGCAAGTGAGCAACAATATCATATGACCACCGTGGGGCGTGTTTGAGCTACTTTTAACCAAAACAAGTCAGCGTGGGCGAACATGGTGGACTCGGCTCTCCCTCCAGTGGAAAAGAAAAGGAAAGCCTGCCTAGTGAGTGTTACTGCAAGATAGAGCAAGATTAGATGACGTGTCTTTTTCTGGACAGATAACTAAATCGTTCTAACTAGCACTTAGCTATCTTAGCCTTAGAGTGCATGGGCTCGAGTCCACGGTCACGAGTATGGAGTTCTACACCAAATGTTTTGATCTTACAGAGAAAGAAACAAGAACACAAAAGCAGGAACAGAGAAAATGTATAAATATTCATCTATATATTTGTTTCACGGATCTATTCGCGAATGTGAACCAGAAATTACACAAATCCCTGCGACTCGAAACTCTCCGAGGTTGCTGCAGAGTCACGATGTTTTCTGCGCATCGCCATCTTGTTATGAGACAGTTCCATAGTTAGGCTAATTAGTTAAAGCTCCTCCCTCACATTCGGCTGTTTCCTGTTTGTCGGGCCGTACTGTTTACCTCAAGTGGGACGAAAACAGTCCCAAAACAGAGAAAAGTGACCCCGAGGACATCAAAATGATCACATCCTGTTCGTCCGCACGATATTGTTCTTGCGGGACAGAGGAAAATGCCATGCACAATAAATAACTTGAAACATTTCAGAGGACTTTGCAGTCAGCACCTTTAAGTTAAAGTACCTCACAAGAAAAACACCTGAATAGATGTTTTAATGTATCTGTTAAAACCTCTATTTCGTATTTAATTCTCTCCACATTCACTGGATATGAGCAGTCGCGAGCTCTGATTGGCTACTCTACTACTAAGATATCAGCTCATATACCGTGAGTAGAGGAAAAACAAAATGGTAGCGCGTG
>JAOEHJ010000005.1:53326392-53338792 GCA_025447855.1 Potamarius usumacintae | reverse complement strand
GTTCACACCTATGAGCAATTTAGAGTAGCTAATTGACCTAATTTGCATGTCTATGGACTGTGGGAGGAAACCGGAGCACCCTGAGGAAACCAACGCAGGCACAAGGAGAACATGCTGAAAGGCTCCAGTCGAGCACGAGGTTCAAACCCAGAGCCTGCTTGCTGTGAGGTGATACTGTGCCACCCATGGTTTGAAAATTTCACTGTATTATTTAACAATTATTCACTGAGCCTGAGGCGGATGATTGTTTTAGTATAAATACACAGGTGATTATTATTTTTTTTAAATCATATTAAAAAAATCATTTAATGTCAAACGTCAAAAGCAGCATGTAAATGTAATCACAGCACACACAGACTTGTCACTGATCTACACCGAATCACATAAAATACTTTTGTTTTGAAATCGATAAAATAAATCCCAATCCCATCTTACTTTTGAATAGCTTTAGACCAAACTTTGTAACATCTTTAGTGGTTTTAGAAACAGCATTTTCTTTCATCATTTGTAATTCTTTCTCACTTACGGTGACAAAGCGATCGGCCACCATTTTGCCGAGATGATTATGACATGTACTTGCAAAGCATTTTCCACGTGTGTGCACATAATCGAAGATAGAATTCAAATTCTGTTGCAAAACGCATATTTACGAGCATTTTCATTAGCAGCAGCGGGCGCCCAAATTTATTTTCAATAAACAGTTTATTTTCATGTCTAAACTGTCAAAAAAATAAAATGCTTTTGAAATCCTATTTCCAGTCAAACATGGTGCCTAAATGAGGAAGAAAACACTCCGGGAAGACGACCAACGACGTGTTGCACCATCATGCCACCTCAGAGTTGATTATTTTCCAATAACAGCATGCCCCACAGTGTTCTATTCCTCTTACACCACAGCAGTCTGTCATTACAATACTTTTCAAAGTAATGTTTCCTCAATCTTTCCCTTACTGTGTCATACCTGCCCCTCCATCTGCACTCCTACTCGTGTTACCAGGTACCTTTATCCCCGCCAGCTCCTGATTCACCATTTCTGGACGCCGCAGCAGCTGGTGGAGTTTCAAGGAGTGTATCACGCCCAGAGGGCACGGCACCACCAGCCACTGCTCGAAGGGTTGAAGACGACCGCGTCGCACGTCACACACGAGCAACTGAAGAGCCAACTTACGGAGCTGTGCAGTAAAGTGAGTCCCTCCGCACAGCATAACCCATTAATCTTTCATCTCTGGGGTGGATTGAGAGAAATTCTAATCTAATTATTAATATTTACCCCTGTTTCCAGGTCCAGAGTGGTGCTCACCCTGTTGTGTCTGATCTCCATGCAGTGAGAGCTTTATTCTCAGGTCCTCCACTGGGTATCAGAAGGATGGGTGCAGATCAGACGGTTAGTCCTTTAGAGCAAGTATTACTCGGACGTTAAAAGTAGCAAATCTCCAAGATCTTTTCTTCTGTCATCCAGCCAATCACTGTATTCTGTATATCAAAACACATCCAGTATTATTCTATCCACATTCACTGGATATGAGCAGTCACACGCTCTGATTGGCTATTACTAGGCTATCGGCTCATATACCATGAGTAGAGAAAAACAAAATGGCAGAGTGCATCAAGTCAGATATATCACTTTGTCAAGTATTTAAAAGAAACAGAAATAGCAAAAAGAATGTAGGTGGGGTTTTTTCTCCCCAATATCTCCTGTTCCACACTCCAGCCCAGTCGGTGGTAGTAATGCACCTTTAAGTTGGCTTGCCAACCGCCAAAAAAAAAAACTAAAGAAGAAGAAAATGGCGGCATGTGTTGCTGAACCAACCGAGGATGAAATAAAAACTCTACTCAAAAACAAAACCCCAAAAAATACAAAAAAAAACAACAAAATATGGGATGAAAGTATTCATGGTAAGAACATCTCTTTTTTTTATTTTTTTCAAGAATTATCATATTTTTCACAAACTGCTCCTGTAATTTCGCCAGATTGTTCACATTCTAAGCAGAAATTATTTTTTCAGACATTTTGTACAACGTTTTTATTTATCGAATTTGCAAAAAGGAAAAATGCTCCATTTCTCAAAATCCAGTGACTGTGGACAGAGTAAAACAGTTATTCCACTCAAGCTCATCATACATGGCTTGTAGCCAACTCGGTGCTACGTGCCTCGTCGGCTATCAGGTCATGTGCAACTTGATTTTGTGGAATAACTGTTAAATATATAGTACATCTTTTTTTTTAAATTTACATTTCAGTTTTAGTTTCAAAACAAGTTCATCACTGTAGAAGAGAATAATCAAGAATCGTGACAACTGATGTGACCTTCTCGTCCTTTAGCTAGCTTGGGCTATCTGAATATGGATAAACCACCGAAATGCACTGTGGAACTTGAAGATGTTTCAGTATGCTGGGGAAAGTAAAGACTTGTGTAAAACAAAGCATCTCCTTTGCCTCCTTAGAAGGCATTCATAGCTACATTAATTGAGCAGGCAGCAAGCAAAGTTCTAGCGAATGGTAACTGTTGGTCATTTCCATGATATTTGACCTGTAAGGTTGTTGGTGATTTAAACAACTTGCTGTCCATCCTATAATCGTGACACGACATGACAATACGCATGTCTAATGCTTAGATTGAATGATGTTTTCAGGTGAAACAGCATATTTATTTCTAACCGTTCTTGGTAAGGAATAAATTCACTGTTCATATGAAAACATGACTTAATTTCATCAGTTCAACATTTACTTGTAGTTTTTAATACTTAAGCAGCTGAGTACAGTTCTTTTTTAAAAAAAATACGTTTAGCCAAAAATTTTAATAGAAAATAATTTTCCCTTGTTACAAATAAAGCTGACATTTACACAATGCCAACCTAAAAGGTGTCACATAAGCAGGAGACAAACGAATGTAAAAACACTGGGGAGTTTGTTTGTTTTGGCCGGGCACTGCCTGAACTGATAAACACATCATCAGTTTTTCTTTGGCTAGTCAAACACAAGATATGGCACCACTCTTGCTGGAGCAGCTGGGGGTTAGGTACCTTGCTCAAGGGCACTTCAGCCAGTCCTGCTGGTCCAGGGAATTGAACTAACAACCTTTTGGTCCCAAAGCTGTTCCTCTAACCATTAGGTCATGGCTTCCCTTTAAAGAGTGGAGAGTTTAATGAAAGCAAACTGGCAGAGAATTCCAAATCATGAGGCAAAGGCAGTGTCAGTAAACAGGCAATGGTCAGGCAAGGCTATAGGCAGTAATAAAAATACAAACTGGGTCAATAACTGGGTCAAATAATCAGCACAAACAATAAAGTCTTTGGTAAGTCTGGTACCGCAAGCTGGCGTAGTGGTTAGTGGTCTCAACCAGGAGGGCCATACCAAAGCCCATTATCAAAATGGTACCTACTGCCATCTGGTGAGGCACGCTGCAGTACAGATGTGAGTAGGGAGTCAAACTCTCGTGGCTACCAGAGGACTGTCTCCCCAGTTGTTTCGTTTCCCCAGTATACAGGTCTGTGCATTCCTCACTGCACTGAATTGCATAGGCTGCACGCTCTCTTGTGTATCAGTGTTGATGTTAAATGACTTAGAAGAAGAACTTTATTCATCACACGTACACTTATGAAATTCCTCTCTGCATTTAACCCATCTGAAGCAGTGAACACAGACATGCGCGTGCACACACATGAGCAATGAGCACACCCCTACCTGGAGCAGTGGGCAGCTGCGCAACAGTGCCCGGGGAGCAGTTGGGTTAGGTGCCTTGCTCAAGGGCACCTCAGCCCAAGGCTGCCCCACGTTAACCTAACCGCATGTCTTTGAACTGTGGGGGAAACCGTAGCACCCAGAGGAAACCCACACAGACACTGGGAGAACATGCAAACTCCCCGTCAACCGCTGGGCTCAAACCCAGAACCTTCTTGCTGTGAGGCGACAGTGCTAACCACTACACCACCGTGCCGCCCGACTTAAGAGAATTCTTCAGAGTATCCTTGAATTGTTTGCACTGACCACCACATGAACACTTGCTGGACTTCAGTTCCCCATATCGCAATTGTTTTTTGGTATGCGATCGTCAGACATTCTGCAGACATGTCCTGCCCACCTAATTATGTGTTGCTTCAGTAGAATGTGAACTGAGGGCAACTTTGCAGCGGCTAGGACTTCAGTGTCTGGGATTTTGTCCTGCCATTTGATCCGCATGATTCTACATAGACAGCTTTGGTGAAAGTGGTTCAACTTTCAAGCATGTCTGTTGTATATGGTCCAAGTTTCAGACCCATACAACAAGGTAGTTGGGACAACTGCTTGGTACACTTTAATCTTGGTTGCGGTGCTGAAACCTTCTGTCCGTTTACAGATATTGACGGTTCAACATAAGGCTGACTGGATGCTGGCTGAAGCATGACTTCAGTTTTGTTTACATTGATTGTGAGACTGAAGTTGTCACACGCAGATGAAAAGCTCTCCACTGTGGTCTGCATCTCTGATTCTGTGTGGGTATTAAGAGCACAGTCATCAGCAAACAGGAAGTCTCTCAGCACGGTCTCTTTGACTTTGGTGATAGCTTGGAGATGACGAAGGTTAAACAAATTTCCATCAGTTCTGTACCTGACCAGGATTCCAAGATCACCACCGTCGAAAGCATCTGATAACATGGCTGCGAACACCATACTGAATGAAGTAGGGGCTAAAACACAGCTCTGTTTAACCCCATTAGTCACAGGAAAAGGGACTGAATTTTCACCATTGTCAAGCACTCCTGCTGTTATGAAACTGTCTAACCATGGTGATAAACATCTCTGGACACCCAAATTTCACCATGATTTTCCACAGTCCGTCTATACTAACAGAATCAAATGCTTTAGTGAGGTCCACAAAGGTTGTACAGAGCTGGCTATGTTGCTCGAGGCATTTCTCCTGCAACTGATGTGCAGCAAATGTCGTGTCCACTATGTCTCTACCCTTCCTAAAACCACATTGACTTTCAGGGTGCTGGCCTTGCTCCAGATGACATTTAAGCCGATTAAGCATTACTCTTGCAAGTATTTTGCCAGCTAGGACAAGCAAGGAAATCCCTCGATGGTTGTCACACACTTTGAGATTACGTTTCCTTTTGAATAAGTGGGGAGTAGAGGCATCCTTCAGTTCTCGTGGAATCGGATGCATCTCCCAGAACATGTGGAGGAGCTCCATGAGCTTCTTAATGGTGGCAGGACCTTCTACCTTGTAGATCTCTGCAGCAATACCATCAGATCCAGGGACTTTGCCAGAGGCTAGCTGCTCTATAGTTTTCTTAACTTCCTGCTCTATAGGTGGAATGTCCATCTCATGATTAACTTCCACCTGCTCCAGATGATCAATTACCTCATCATTGATACTATTTAGTACAGTTTTGAAATGTTTGGCCCATCTTTCGAGGATCTTTAGCTTTATCTGTGATGAGCATTTCACCATCAGCACTCAGAACTGGCGAGATTCCAGATGACTTTGGTCCGTAGATGGCCTTTAGTGCATCAAAGAAGTTCTTGGAGTCGTATCTGTCAGCATATGATCGAATCTCATCAGCTTTCATCGCCAACCAAGAGTCTTGCATCTGTCTCAACTTAGTCTGGACATGATGGTGGATGTTGACGAACACCATTCTCTTGGCGGTTGAGTTGGGGTTGTTAATATAAGCCCTTTGAAGTTATCTTGAAGGAGAGTTCTTATTTCTTCTTCATCATCATCATCATCATCATCAAACCTGTCCTGGTTTTTCTTTGTTCTAGCACTGAGAATCTCAACCGATGTTGAGTAAACAGTCTCTAAATACCTCCCAGTCATTTACATCATCACCATTGGGGTGGAAGTCTGCAAGCTTGCATGCCAATTGGATAGCAGTTTGTTTGCACTTCAGTTTGGAAACATTAGCCTCTTGAGGGTCATTTTTTTTTGCCTGGGGGCACCTATTTTAAGTTTGGAGACAATGAGTTGGTGATTCATCCAGCAATCAGTCCCACACATGGCTTTAATTAATCTGACATCTTGCCTGTC
Organism: Potamarius usumacintae; assembly: GCA_025447855.1. Taxonomy (NCBI): domain Eukaryota; kingdom Metazoa; phylum Chordata; class Actinopteri; order Siluriformes; family Ariidae; genus Potamarius; species Potamarius usumacintae. Next base: position 53,332,779 of record JAOEHJ010000005.1, on the reverse strand, counting down.
ACGCTGTCTAGTGATTTACATAGTCAATAAGATACCAGTACCTGAAGCGAGGGTGCATCCAGGATGTTCTATTGTGCTTTCGATGTTTTCATAACAAAAACATCACTGTGTTTTGTGATGAGCAGCTCATGCTTCCTTCTCATTCCTTCTCACTTCACCCACTCCAGAAAAAAGTGTAGCCACCACCAGCTTTCGTAAGCTGGCCCTCATTTGCTAGTCTTGTTTCTGAGAGTGCAGGAGTGTCAGTATTGTATCTTCCAAGTTCTCTTGCAACAAGTGCAGGTCTCCTTTCAGGTCAATCAGCATTCTGGTTGTCCAGCAGTATTCTAACATTCCAGGAGCCAACAATAAGTGGCATAAACTTTTGGTTTCCTTTTCTGATTTTGACCGCAAAAAAATGGGATTCCCGCCAATCGCAGTAAACTGGCCAGGAGGGTTGTCAAGCAGGCAATGTTTGGGGCATCTTTTCTAGCTGCTTCCTTATGCCAGGAGGTAACCAGTGCGTTCCTGAAGAGGGCTGCTCAGTCGCTCAGGTGGCTGCTGAATTCCGCTGCTGTTTCAGTCAACAAGAAAGCAACTCTATAGCCTGAGCCGCCTACATGTAGGTTTGCATCTACAGCTTCCAGTGTATCCTCACCTGCTGCTTCAATGCTTGCCCATTGCCACAGAACTTGTGGGGGGTGAGGTTGTTGTAACTTGTGCATGAATTAGATTAAAGTGAGGGAGAGTTGCGCAAACATCAGCCTCACTCTCTCTCGTCCTGAATCATCTGAATCCAGCGGCAAGACATGGTCAAGACGACTGGAGATAACGCAGGATGCAGTGGATGGCCAGCAGTGTGAGTCTGTCCCACTATGCCCTGAACACTCCACAGTACTATTTCGCACGATGGCAGATGGCTCATGATGGAGCTCCTCCACCCTTTGTCAGGTCTTGTTCTTCATCCTGCTGGGTGTCATGCCACCCTCTTCATCGGCATGTGCTGATGGTGGAGCCAGTTTAGATGCCAAGTATCCATCCATGCGACAGGTGGTACTGGGTTACATGTTACCAGTAGCAGAGACAATTAGGCTGACCTGACTTGACCTGAAGTAATCCATATTACTTGGTTGAGCGGTTCTTGACCTAGTAATCCATATTGTATCAAGAACCGCTCAATTAATAAAGAGAAATGACCTTGTAGCGGTTCGTAGGAGTGGGTGGAGCACAGAAGGACGGCAGGCCAGAACTGAGTTTAGAGAACTCTTTATTCAGACACTTTTCAGTAGTCTTCATGAACATACATACACACACACACACATCCGGTGTCTGGTTGGGGAGAGCTCCCTCTCTGCTCTCGCTCTCTCCTTTTAAAGGGGCGCGGTCACTAGGGGAGACACAAACACACGTTAACAGGTCTCAGGTGTAGTGATTCTGCCACTTACCTTCCCTGGCTCCGCCCTCCGGTTGCAGCCTGATGCTAGACCACGCCCCCGCTGCCACAGACCTCCATCATTACTTTAAGACACGAAGTGACTTTTTTTTAATTAAAAAAATAAAGATAAAACATTGAATTTGAAGAAGCGTCCAAACGTTTGACTGGTACTGTATATGTATGGAGAAATCTCTGACTGAAGCATATTTTTAAAAAATCTCTCTCATGTGACTTGTCCATGTAACCATAGCAATGGTGATATCACTGCTTTAACCACAGCTTTTAATTTCCTCAGTAGAGTTGATGTGTGCTGTATTGTTTGATTCCTTTCAGAGACACCTTTGCTCATTGCTCTTCTTAACACCCCGTCTCCCGGCTTTCTGGATTAGCTGGCGCTTGAATAGCCACGCCCTAGAGCTCATGCACCTGGATCGTGCCATCATCAACCTGGGTCTCCACCAGCTCAATGACATGGAGCTCAAAGAGGTATGAGAGAGACTCGAGAACATATCCATGAACAACACAGCCTTTATCAGGCAGGAAGTACAGTGTCTGTCTGTCGGATATTCTCGATTTTTTGATTGTTCACAAGGTGTTGATTCAATGAAACTGCAGCTCTGACAGTAGTTCCAGAGGAAACTGCTTATAGCTGCTGTAAAGTACTTGAGAACAGGAACTAACTTGTTTTCAGGGACATTCTACAAAAGAAAGTGACTCTAAACAGCTAAAAGTATCATCGCATTCTTTAATAAATAAAGAATTCAATTATTGACAAATTGACCTGTTGTAAGAGGAATGAAACATGTCAGGACATGCTGTTTGTGGAAAATAATCAATCATCAACTTTTGGGTACAGTGGGCCACATCACACCTCCCCATCACTGATTATTTTCCAGCACACCCTCAATTGTATGATTTCTTACTTCTCTACCAATTATTCAAGTGTTAGACATGTATGTGAGTGGCACTGGTTGGATCATGTGATCTGTGTTTGCAGGCGTGTTATGTGAGAGGGCTGAACGTGAAGCGCCTGAGTCCTGCGCAGTGCCGAGACTGGTTGTCACAATGGCTGCAGTTCTCAGTGCACCTTAAAGGTGAGGGACCCACAATTTTTTAAAATGGTATAATATGGACTTTTTTTTTCTTCAAATTGCAGTTAAATATCCGTTCAACTAATATGTTTCATCATAAACGCTCTTGGACTTTTTTTTTTTTTTTTTTGTCGACGAATATCGGTTAGGGTTTTTGAAATCAAATTCAGATTTTCTTCTTTGCACCTTCTAGGATTTTTCTGTTTGCATTATTGGCATCTCTATTATGTTTCTTTCCTTGTATACAAAAATTCCTGAATATACATGAACAGATTGAGAATTTCGCTATGTCCACCTTCCATTGCCAAATAATTAACCGGAAAATGAACTCCTTGTGATGGTGAGAGACCAGGAGGATTTCATTATTAGTCTTATTTTTCATTGTCACATTCTCATCTATTTACTGAACAGCAGCTAAGCTTGTAAAAAAATAAATAAATACAGAATAGCATAACACAAGATTTTACAGGACCAATCAAAAGTTTGAACACACCTTCTATTTCAGTGTTGTTTATTATTATTATTTTTTCATTAAAATTAACTTCATGTCTTAAAGTAATGATGAATGTCATTCCTCTTTTACTCAGTTGTTCAGTTCTTGACGTAATATGGATTATTCCAGTTGTGGAATAGGGCTTTATTATTATTTATTATTTGATCTCCAATGCATTAAGAAGGCAAGAAACTCTTCCACTAATGACCTTTTGACGAGGCACACCTGTTTAATTGAAAAGCATTCCAGGTGACTCCCTCATGAAGCTGGTTAAGATAATGCCAATAGCGTACAAGGTGTCATCAAGGTAGCCATGGGCTAATGGTTAGAGAAGCAGCTTTGGGACCAAAAGGTTGCCAGCTTGATTCCCTGGACCAGCAGGAATGGCTGAAGTGCCCTTGAGCAAGGTACCAAACCCCCAACTGCTCCCCAGGCTGCTCTGGGTATGTTGTATGTCACTCTTCATGAGAGCATTTGCTTAATGTAATATAACGAGTTGGTGAGGTACTGTTTTTCCTTGAATTACTGTTAGCTAGCTCATTTCGTTAAAAAAAGGGCTGTGACCCTGGTCCCTGCTACTTCACTCCAAACTAAAAATAGTTTTAGTCTGAGATAATTACAGACATGTAGTCTGTGAATGAGTTGGCTCTTTTAGAAGGCTAGTTTATATAAATTCATCAGTGGTGTGTATTCATAAAACTCGAGTGCTATTAATCACATTCTTGAAATTAATGCATTTCATTCACACCTGAAATGTTTGGCAGGATTTAGAGCCAGTTCTAATTAAAATAGTAAAGTGTGCGTGCGTGTGTGTGTGACTCATTCATTCAGAGTGCGCTAGGTAATCATAACTGTGCTGATATTCAGCAGAACAGCAGATTGTAAGTGTGATCTTGCTTTTATACAACAGGTCTGTGAACAGGTTTCTTCTTATAGCTAGCTCTCTTAAGACCCATATTTGTTGATGTGTGATGTGGTGTTGTAAAGAGTTATGCAGTTCTCATGAGAGGTCTCCAGGACATGCCATCAGAGTTACATTGTTCTATAACTGGTGAACCGGGCATGGACTCAGAATGAAAGACAAGTTATTCTCCCTATTACTATTCTCCCTATTTAGTCAATGTACCATCAAAATGATTTTGAAGCTGATATTTTCAGGTAAAATTCCTACATAATGCTGCTTTAAAGGCATACTGCCAAAAGCAGCCTGTAGGGTTTTCATACCACATGAAAACGGCATGAGATAAAAGAACCAAGGTGTATTTTCAATTTTAAAAATCTGTTAAAAGATCTGTTTTCCCTGCCAATAACAATAATGATGTGATTTCAAGTCTTGTCATTTATAATTAAGTGGCACAGTATTGATTTTTCATTTTTCAGTAATCAACAATAATGTAAATGAAATTAAAACTCTGGTAGTTTTTAAACTGTGAGGAAAATGCAATGTCAGTGTGAATGTAAGCCTTTCCCAGTATTTACTATTTATAGTAATATATAGTAAAAAATAAAAAAAATAAGAAGCTTTGATTTAAATGTAGAGTTAATTACTGTAATTCTCTAGTAGTTGTAGTTTACTGCCAGTATTTTGTATAATATTTCTTTATTATAGTTATTTATAATAAGGAAGTTCTTGAATTTAACTCTAAAGCACTTTTTGTACAACTTGAAGTCTTCCTGATGAAGTACACATGAGATGGTACAGGTAGTCACCTGTAAATTAAAAAGGAAACATCTGCTACTCGTTATGCTGCTTGTGAGCTAATTAGTGTCCATCAAAGCTGCAGTCCATTTGATTCAGTCCTGAAGAGTGTGTGTGTGTGTGTCTTTGATATGTGTGTACACATGTGCAGGTGTCTGGAGCTCCACCCCAACAACCTCCAGGCCCTCATGGCACTGGCAGTGAGCCTAACCAACACGGGCATGAAGCAGGAAGCATGTGAGGCGCTACTGGGTTGGCTGAGACATAACCCGAAATATAAACATCTGAAGAACCGCAATAACCTGCAGGGCTCACCAGGCTCACGCCACCTCTCCTACTCTGCACCCACGGCATGGTGAGGACATAATAATATCATGTCTGCAAAACATATTTTTCTGATTTTAAACTTTGCTCTGAATTTAAAAGAAGAAGTTAATCAGTAAGTTTGCCACCACATTCAGTACATTCTTAGTTCAAAGTCTGGGCACACTAGATGTCCCAAAATACATTTTAACACGTCTTATTTACTTGTACATTTTACTTAAAAGTAAATCTAGCAGGCAGGTTTCATGTAAAATGTAGGAGAAGCAGTGAAGTGCTTGGTCTGTTTAGGAAATTCATGAGCTCCCACATGAAGCTGGTTGGAAGTGTGCACAAAGTTTGATCAGGAACACTGCAAAGAATTAACATATAAAATAATTGAGTTGTTTAACACTTTGATCACTAGAATGCTGATGTCTTCATTATTCTCTTAAATTAGTAGAAAATAAAAATGAAGAAACCTTTCAGTGAGAAGGCGAAAGTTTGACTGGTAGTATAGGTGAGAGTAAGGGCTTTTTCACCATTTCATTTGTTTTTATTTCATTTCTATGGTTAAAAAAATGTGTATTTGAACTGAAATAAATGTGTGGGGGTTTTTTGTCAATACGAAACTAAATTTTTTTTTATTTCATTATTCACACTCTGACCTCCGACCAAAGGTATCACGAGAACCCCTGAAGGGAGTTGTCTGCTTACATAAATATTGTTTTTATTGCTGAAGTCAGACAAAGTTTATATATTTGGTATGGGCTGATGGGCTCGTTCAATAGAATGTTCATTGATGCCTCACTTCAGTAAACAAAATAACACACACTCTTTGTTTTGGCTCCAAAATGCTTTGAATGGTACTGTAATAATGGCGAGAATTATTTATTTTGTGCCATGTAGAAGGTCAGTGGTTTCAGCCTCTGATCAGTATCTGTTATCATATCTCTTTCTCGCAATCATTTCAGCTCTCTGCTCCCTGAAGTGAAGGAGCTGTTCTTGGAAGCAGCCCAACAGAACCCAGAAACAATTGATCCGGACCTGCAGACGGGCCTGGGTGTGCTTTACAACCTTAGCTTGGAGTTTAACAAGGCTGTAGAGGCCTTCAATGCTGCACTGTCTGTCCGGCCAGAGGTACTCATTCTGCTGACACACTGCCGTTACATGCCACACAGCCACAGTACTTGTTCAAAGTTTATACACCCATACTCATTCATAGGTTTTTCTGTATTTTGACTATTTTCTACATTGTAGAACAATACTGAAGACATCAAAACTATAAAATACCATATGGAACATATATGGAATTATGTCTCATCTCATTATCTGTAGCCGCTTTATCCTGTTCTACAGGGTCGCAGGCAAGCTGGAGCCTATCCCAGCT
>JAOEHJ010000005.1:51513443-51523967 GCA_025447855.1 Potamarius usumacintae | reverse complement strand
CAGAGATGATTGGGAGACGGATGTAAGTGCAGAAGGTGTGTTTATTAATACAAGTAAAGGCAGGTAAACAATCCAGAACTGCAGGCAAAATCGTAAAACAGGCAACAGGTCAAATGAGGCACAAACAGGCTATCATAGACTCGGTAGAACCAAAGATGAGAAACAGGAAATCAGGGCTCAGGAAACCAAACAAGAAAATAAGGCTTGTTAATGTGTCAGCAACGCAACTCAATACTTTGCAAAGTAAGTGTGTTTTCACAGTTTTTATATCGGCGCACTGTTTGCGCCTTAATCCTGGGCAGATGCAAGTTGTTTACTGCGTGAGAGTCTGCTTGGTGTGCATGCTGTCCAGAGCGCGCCTGAGAGTCTATCTGATGCACGCGCCAAGGTGCGCAGGTGTGACACTCTTGCACGAAATTAGTACAAAATTAACATAGATATACATATCTTATGCCAAATTATTGTGGCATGTTACAAAAAAATAAAGAAAAAATCTGAGTCCTTGTCACCATTTTCTGAGTCCTAATGCAGTTAAGGCACGAGTCCGAGTCCAAGTCCGAGTCATCAGTGCTCAAGTCCAAGTCGAGCCACAAGTCCTTAAAATTAGGGCACAAGTCGGGCTTGAGTCTGAGTCCTGGACTCGAGTACTACAAGCCTGCTTGCAACATCTCTTTTTAGATTTTGACATTTAATATTTTACTTGCAGATCATGTAATTTTGTTTAATATTTAAGCATCAATTTGGCTTTATACATTTGCTGCAGACATCAGTTTGCCAATTAGATTGCAAAGTCACATCAGATGTTTTATATATAGATGGAATAACATGAGCCTACAATCCTATAGTAGACAAAGTGATATTAAAAATTTGTTCCTGCTCATGCTTTATTTCAAACAATTTTTTTTCCAAAAGCAAGTTTCTAAATGGCACCCTAAGCCTCATAGTCCTTCGAGTCCTCATTTTGGTGGTCAGCTTTTTCTCCACATATGTTGCATACCTAATGCTGATTAACAAGTTAAACTACTGATGAAGGACATTTTAGCACACATTTTGCCATGTTGCTTTCTGTTATAAATAACTCCATCAACTATGATTCATCATAGCCACAGAACCTCACCTCGATGTTCCAGAAATGAGCCAAATGATCGATGCTTCAGCTTTTACTTCTTCACCCTATCATGCAGAGTCTGACGCAGGTATGGCGACGGTGAATCATTGTCTCGATGCAGCTAAAGCCTGCAATGTGGATGACACATGCCAGAAGCTGCGCACAGAGTATGTGTCGGCCTGCATCGCCCCATCAGTGAAAGCGGGGTCTTGTAACCGCGTGCGTTGCAACAAAGCCCTGCGAAAGTTCTTTGACCGTGTGCCACCTGACTACACACATGAGTTGCTGTTCTGTCCGTGCTCAGACACAGCGTGCTCTGAGCGACGTCGCCAGACCATCGTCCCTGCATGCTCATATGAAGAAAGAGAAAAACCCAACTGCCTGGCTCAGCTCAGCAGCTGTGAGGATGACCTTGTGTGCAAGTGAGTACATGATCCATGCAATACTAAGATCAGTTTCATTTATTTTCACCAAACAGTGATGGATGATTTACAGGCTAAAACCTCATAATATTTTAAAAGGTGCCAAGCAAAACCTGTGTTGGATGGTAATGGCAGTTTTGGATGTTGTTTAGAGGCAAAATTTTGACACACTATTTGACATACCATTTAGCAGTCCCACAGCCCCAGTTTCAGTTAAGGAAGTGGTGTAGTGAGTAAACATCCTCCTGGTTATTGCTTTTCAGCCATTTTGTGGTATGGGGCTGTTCAAGATGATGTGGTACTTAGCTAGCAAATTAGAGTGGGGCAGAGAGAAAGTACACTGACAGCAAAAGTCACTCCACAAGACTCTCAATGGAGTTGAAAATGAGTGCTCAGCTCCCTATCCCTCTATCTCACACACACTCTTTATGTCACAAACCCAAGTGCTTTCATCTATCTCTCCTATTGATCACAATTCTACCACTCTCACCCACTGGCATGCATGAGACACAGCACATCACACAGCATGTGCACTTACTGCCACAACTGTCTCATTATCATATGCAGTCAGGACTTATGGACAACCCCTTTAATCAATTGGCTAATTTCCATTAGTCAGTGTTGTGACTGGTTAAATGTCTGGAAAAAATGGCAGCACACCAGCAGTTTTTTAATGCCTATCATGTGGCTGATGACAAAGTAGAAGCCAAACAAATCAGAAGGTCTGTGCAACAGAGAGTGGATAAGATTGAGTACAACAGGACAGATCAATCTTGGAACATTCCAGCCACCTTTAGTTCTGCCATGGCATTTGGTTTCAACAGGACTCAACAGATTGCATGTAATACAAAAGAAAAATGCAGTATGTCTTTTTATTTGGTTAATTGATTTTGTAGATCAATCCAACAGGGCACATGTTTCCACTGTCTGCTTATATGAGGAATGTTGATGCCAAGAAATTGAGCCTGGTGTGACCCTGATCTGAAACTACCTTCAACTACCTCACTCACAATGGGGTGTGTGTGTGGGGGTGGGGGGGGGGGCGCAATGGAGGAATATGCTGGCTGGTTGAATGATGGATGTGTTGTTATGATTCCCTCAGATCTCGTTGGGCCCAGTTCAAGCATGACTGCCAGCCCTCAGAGCTCACTGCCAGCGGCTGCCATCAAGAGAACTATGGCGCCTGCCTCATTGCATATACTGGTCTGATAGGTGAGAATGTAAAATTTAAGGAGAGAATCACTAAAACGCAACAAATGCATACAACACTTTAGTTGAACATACTTTAAAAGCTAGTCATTCATACCTAGGTGACTTCTACCATTCAGCATATATGATTTTATTTTGATGTTTAAGCTGGAAGGTCTAGTCTGAGAAAGTGGAAAAGGCAGGGATGTAGGGAAAGAGATGTAGGGAAAAAAAAAAAAAGAAAAGACACATGGCCTAGTTCTTTAGTATTAAAACAGTTTGTTGTGAGGTGTGCAGATGTTACACTTTTGTGTTCTGGGACAAAAGAAATCGATGTCTTCAAACAAGTCCATCTCAGGCCACAAAAGCACCAAAGTGCAGCACTTCCACTTTCCCCCCTTTCAGCTGTAGTCAAGTCTCTCACCATGCAGACAATGAGTATGACAGCAGCATTTCTATTCCCCATAGAAAATGCATGCACACACCTCACAGAGCTAGAAACATCAAGAGAGAAAAAAAACAACAACTCTGCAATCTCTAGTTGACATCCATGCATACACTTCACAATGGATAGAAGAAAAACAGGTACACAATGTAGTGATTTTCTTTCCTTCCCTCTGTCTTTCAGTCTTTGTCTCTCAGTCTCTGGATCTCAGTCTCTGGATCTCAGTCTCTTACCCACACACATCATATAAAGTTGTGAACGTAAAGATTTTCTGTATTTTTCAGTGCCTCTATTGCTGTGATGGTGAAGTAGTAGATAAAGTGATTGTCAAACAATGTGTGAAATCAAGCAAACTGGGTTTCGGAAAGAAAAGTGTGAGAAACAGCAAGCTCTCTACAGAGAGACCTGCACACAGTGTTCAGGAACATTTCAGAGCAGTCAGATGGAGGAAAACTTTTCATTACAGATAAAAATATTCTGACTAAGGAGAAATACGTTTGCGTTTAATTTTTATTATTATTTTTAAATCATCATTAAATATACTTATTTTCTCTCTTTCTGACTACTTCTGCAGGAACCACTATCACCCCAAACTATCTGGACAACTCCACATCTAATGTGGGGCCGTGGTGCTCGTGTGCAGCTAGTGGGAATCACAGGGAGCAGTGCTATGACTTCCTTATCCATTTCCAAGACAACAGCTGTCTAAGTGAGTCCTTTCTCCAAACTTGCCAAGTGATTGAATTTACTAAGCCACACAGGTCCATTTTATCTCTGTACCAATGTTATTGTGGAAAGGTGTGTATTGTTTGCCCAGCAGGGGCTCACAACCCTCCCATTTCCCATCGCCCTGCTCACCAGCAGTTAAATACAGAGCCATGATGCTCTACACACAGAAACCCAGCAGTGTCCTGACTAATCTTATAACAGACTTGCGGCAATAGAAATACAACCCCAATTCCAAAAGAGCTTGGACACTGTTTATTTAAAAACATAAATAAAAAGAGAATGTGATGATTTGCAAATCATGGAAATGCTATATTTAATTGAAAATAGTCCAAAGACAACATGTCGAATGTTGAAACTGAGAAATTTTATTGCTTTTTGAAAAATATATGCTCATTTTGAATTTGATGCCAGCAATATGTTTCAAAAAAGTTGGGACAGGGCATGTTTACCATTGTGCTGCATAATCTCTACTGTCAACAACACTCTGTAAACGTTTAGGAACTGAGGAGACCAATTGCTGTAGTTTTGAAAGGGAAATGTTGTCCCATTCTTGCCTGATATACAATTTCAGTTGCTCAACAGTTCTTTGTCGTATTTTGTGCTTCATAATGCGTCAAATGTTTTAAATGGGAGACAGGTCTGAACAAGCTGTTACTATGGAAATGATAATGTTTTAGAATGAGCGCATTAATATAAACCTGTACTATGCCTGAAAGAAGAAACTACTGTCTACCGCTGTTACAGAAAATTAATCGGCACCTTCTGAATCCATAATACAACAGAGCTGTGGTAAAAAGTGGGATAACATAAATAATGTAACAGAACAGCAGCATATTCTTTCCATTATAACATTAATATCACATTCATTTAAAGCCTTCCTGTTTGGGAACAGTGACTGAAACAGCCAAACTCCAAATGTAGACTAAGACTTTTAAATCATTTTCCTAAACACAGTCTCAGCCATATAGAATTCAAATACTCCGGCATCCATTCATGGATTGCTAAAGCTTTGCGTTGCGGATAAAACAACGCTGAAGTGCTAAGCTGGAGCTTTAAGTTATGGTTCCTACCTTTAAAGAACTGTGATGAAAGTGGGATCTCAGCACCCATCAGGCTGCAGTTGTCTGCTCTCCTGGCCATTGCTATGATCTCAGGAACCCAGCAGCTCTATAACAGGATTTGAGCCTTTTTTTAATACTTTGGCTCAGATGAATTTAAGGGGGAAAAAACAGCAGCAAAAGATGGTCAGTGAGTTTGATCTGCTCTGTGCTAAGGAAGTTCCTGATTGTCTTCCTGATCTCAGAAATTAATGATTGACAAATACAGGTAGAGTTACAGGTAAGGGGCCAAGTCCGTCCACTTGCATTCAGGCTGTTTCTAGTACTTCTTCATGTTAGTGCTTGACTGGTCTGAAAGGGATAAGCAAATAATGGCACTATTTGCATCGATCTCTAATATGGATCTAAGGTGACATTCTTAGATTATACATTTCTCTCTCTCCCTCTCTTGCTCTATCTCAAAGTCATGTCAGTTTATTTGTATAATGCTTTTAACAACAGACATTGTTGCAAAGCAGCTTTACAAAAAAATAAAGACTTTAAACATATAGGGTTATTTTATCCCCAATAAATTTATTTATCCCTGATGAGCAAGCCTGTAGCAACAAAAAACTCCCTCAGATGATACGAGGAAGAAACGCTGAGAAGAACCAGGCTCAAAAAGGAACCCATCCTCATTTGGGTGATAACAGATAGCATTTTTAAAAATTTTAGTACAATTTTGCAACTAGGAAATTCATTATACTGTTGTAGGGAGATTTAGGAGGTGGGTGGAGCACAGACGGGCGTCAGACCAGACTGAGTTTTATCCAGTGATTTACTGACACCTTTTCAGTTGTCAAAGACACACACGGACACACACACACAGTTTTCAGGTCCGCTGGGCGCTCCCCCTCACTTCTCGCTCTCCGCCTTTATAGGGCACAGTCACTAGGGGAGACACACAAACACACGTTAATGACACTCAGGTGTAGTGATTCTGCCATTTACCTTCCCCGACTCCGCCCTCCGGTCGCAGACAGATGCTTGACCATGCCCCTGCTGCCACAAATATCTTCTTGTGTATGGGGTTACATAGCCGCATACTGGTCTGGTCAGAGTGCCCATGCTGACCCCTTCCACTACCGAAAGCACCGACAACAGGCATGTGAGCATCAGAACTGGACCATGGAGCAACGGAGGAAGGTGACCTGGTCTGAAGAATCACATCTTCTTTTACATCATATGGACGGCTGAATGAAACAGTCCCAAGATGCACTATGGGAAGAAGACAAGCCACCAATGGCAGTGAGATCCACCTGGGCATTGTTCTGCTGGGAAACTTTGGATCCTGGCATTCATGTGGATGCTACTTTGACATGTACCACCTACCTAAACATTGCTGCAGACCACATACACCCCTTCACAGCAACGGTTTTCCCTCATGGCAGTGACCTCTTTCAGCAGGATAATGCACAAAACTTGTTCAGGATTGGTTTGAGGAACATGTCATGGTGTTGACTTGGCCCCCAAATTCTCCAGATCTCAATCTGATTGAGCTTCTGTGGGATGTGTTGGACAAACAAGTCTGATCCATGGAGGCCATCTCGCAACTTACAGAACTTAAAGGATCTGCTGCTGACGTCTTGGTGTCAGATACCACAGCACACCTTCAGAGGTCTTGTGGAGTCCATGCCTCAATGAGTCACTGTTCTGGTGGCACAAGGAGGACCTACACAATATTATTAGCCAGGTGGTTTTAAGATTATGGCTGATCGGTGTAGATATTCATTACCTCATCTGACCATAAGGCTGATGAGCTGTTGCCATGGCTTGGCATGGTGTCCGTCATCCACAATTCAGTTAAATCGTATCTCCTCTGTCAGTTCTCCACAGATTTCCGTTCAGATTGTTTTGTTTGAAAGAACTCATCACTCCATACAAAACTTGTTCATTGTTTTATCAATTTATTTGGTCATCATGGTTGTTTTGATGGCAGGCCAGATAAGCTACTACATCCTCAACGTTCTGGTTCAATTATTCATTTATTCATTCCTTCAAACTGTACATCCATCCACATATCTAAAGAAAAAATAAATAAAACATCAACTGAAATCATCCATTTCTCTAAATAGCTTTCCATAAAATGCATGAAATTACTCCATCATCTCTGCACAGCCAGCGTGCAGGACTTTATGCTCAGTCATGAGTGACTACGCCACAACATGAAACTACAGGAAGCGTGAAACAGAAAACACAGGCTCTACTGTAATACGTTTGTATTAGTCATATGTTAAAGAAGTAGGAAGCAGACAAGCTGCCGGTGTGGACTCGAACCGTGCTCTTTGAGGGTATTTGTGGCTGAATTGTAGATCATTTGCATTATGTAACACACCCGAGGACACACGGATGAATATATCTGAGGAAGCATGTGTATATGATGTGGATTTTAGTTTATGCTGATGTTAATGTGGTATAATTAGATGAGGCACTTTTTACAGGGTATTAATATGAATGAATTGTTATGAACTGATGTGAACTTTTGTGCATGAAAACTGTTTTTTTTTGGCAAAACAGCACAAACACATTCAGGATGATCGACAGATGAATGAAAGGCCAAGTGCAGAAGATCTCTTAATATACATGGAACAGTGTTAAGGATCATCTAAACACAATGATGTGTGCAGTTCTAGGAAAATAATCAATGAGGAGGTGGCCTGAAGTGTAGCAGAGATACTGTTGTTGTTTTTTTTAATCCACAGAGTTGCAGTTCATGTTGTTCTTGTTATATTACTTTATAATAACTTATGTTATAACAGCTCTAAGCAGTCATTCCTTGACCAGCATCTATTTTTTTTCTTTGCTCTTAAATAAGACAAATATCGCAGCTTGCAAATTGCATGTAACAGAGAAACCGGAAAACTTTCTCATGTCAGAAAATCTACTGATGATGTCAAAGTGCTGACACTGGAGACTCCTTCCAGAAATGTTCAATAAACATTTGCTAATGATTACACGTTTTGAAAATCTCTTTATACCTTACAAGTTCTTTTGTCAGCTGTTAATTAACAATTATTCGCTGAAGACGAATATCAGTGATTATTCTATCCACATTCACTGGATATAAGCAATCGTGTCCTCTGATTGGCTACTCTACTACCAGGATATAAGCTCATATATTGTGAGTAGAGAAAAACAAAATAGTGGAGCGTGTTGCCGAACAAACCGAGGACGAAATAAAGACTTGAAAGGAAAATTCCAAAAAATAAAAAAAGCAACAAAATAAGGAATAAAAGTATTTGATGGTAAGAACATATCTTTTTTATTTTTCAAGAATTATTATTATTATTATCGCATTTTCCCCAAATTGCTCCTGTCATTTCGCCAGTTTGTTTACATTCTAAGCGGAAATCATTTTGTCTGATGTTTTGTATAACGTCTTTATTTATTGAATTTGCAAAAAAAATAAAAATAAAAATGCTCTGTTTCTCAAAATCCAGTGAATGTGGATAGAATAAAACAGTTATTCCACTCAATCTCGCTGTACATGGATTAGAGCCAACTCAGCTATCAGCTCATGTACAACTCAATTTCATGGAATAACTCTTAAATAATAATCAAGATGAAGAAGTCGAGGTTATTATACACTGATATTCACTGAGCCTGAAGCGGATAATTGTTTTAGTATAAATACACAGGTGATTTATTTTTAAAAAATCAAATAAAAAAAAAAGTAATTTATTTCAAACTTCAAAAGAAGCACGTAAATGTAATAACTTTGCGGTGCAGATTTGTGTCACTTATTGACACCGAGTCACAGAAAATACTTTGTTTTGAAACGGATAAAATAAATCCCAATCCCACCTTACCTTTGAATAGTTTTAGACCAAACTTCATAGCATCTTTAGTGCTTTTAGGAGGAACAGCATTTTCTTTCATCATTTCTAATTCTTCCTCACTTACGAAGAATGACGAAGCCATCGGCCGCCATTTTGCCGAGTCACTCGATGTGATTATTGAGAAATAGTCTGAATTTCTCGACCAATCAGCACACAATTTTCTATAATCACATGCATTTATATGCAGATAGACATATAATAATAAAGAGAATGAGTATAGCACTATAAACCTAAAATAAACCAGAACTCTTGGAGAAATTTACTTAACACCTTCTGACCAATCAGAATTCAGCATTTAGTGCTGTTGTGTTATTATTTATATGCTTTTTATGATCATGTTTCTCTCTCTGTCACTCACTCATTCTCACACACACACACACACACACACACACAGTCAGCTCTCCAGTGCACCTGCTGGCCTTAAAGTGTTAATGTACTTGAATATACTGATAATAAGCCAGACATTGAGCTGTTCTGTGTGTGTGTGTGTGTGTGTGTGTGTGTCAGACTGTCACCTGTTATTCCGATTCAGCAAGCCAGTCGTTCTCTGTTCTAAAATAAAATACCCCCTGTGCTGTAACCCCACTCACCTTCAAGAAGCACCAAACAGAAATCAGACTCTTTCTCACACAGCACACTGACGAACAGGACTCGTGTGTGTTTAGATATTACCGTGTCATTTTAACCGAACGACTAAATCACCTGATAGTTCAATTATTTATTTCCTAATGTGTCCTTTCTTTTTATGCTCACCAGTAATGTCTCTCACACACAGCGCAAAGGAACCACTTTTATCATTTGTGTATTTTCACACTGGTTTAAAAGACACATATTATTAAAAAAAAACAAAAAAAAAACACTTTTCAGTTCTTGTGCACATACATTTGGGTATCTAAAGTGAGTACCAACCTACAAACTCTGAAATAACACAACCAAGTCAGTTTCTTTGTTGCCTATTTCAGAAAACATGAGCTTCAACAGATTCGGCTCCATTTTCTCTGTCACAAGTGGAGCTTATTAGAATAATCCCTCCCTCTTATATGAGTATCTCCACTCATATCTTGAGAACTGCCTTTGTGAATGAATATTCATGACAAAAGGGCTACCTGATTGATCAGACGAAGAAGGGGCGGGGCCAGCAGTGGCTCATTATCATTTAAAGGAACAGGCCATTCCTCAAATCGGCCGTTTTGAACAGGGCTGTTTAGACAGGGTGAGCAGGAAGCTATGGTGTTTTATCCTTGTGGTATTTTTAACAAAGCATGTCACAGATATTTCATTAAGACCTCAGGGAGCTGTGTCAACTTGTGGGAAAGAGGTATAATATGTCACCTTTAATGTTTTCACCCAATCAGTGGCACGCTGATGACAGATGTGATGACAGGTTTATTAGGCTGGGAATTTTGATGGGTTGGTTGTGAAGTGCGACATAAAAACCAGCTTGAACCAAAGTTTGAAAAAAACAAAAACAAAAATAAAAACACAACACCAACATATAACACAGAAAATATATATATGTGTTATTTACCAGCTGGGAGGTCCGTATCATGAAATACCGTGACTGAGGTCTTGAAAGTAGGTCAGTATTCAAGGCAGAGGTCATGGTATTTCACGATATGGACTGACCTTAAGCTGGTAAATAATATATTTATTTTTTTCTTTTCCAAATTCTAACAGAAAACGAGAGCGCCCGAAA
>JAOEHJ010000005.1:51239959-51250258 GCA_025447855.1 Potamarius usumacintae | reverse complement strand
TGCTAAATGTGGAGGGGAACATGAATACGGGAAATGTGAGAGAGGAGCTAAAATTAAATGCTGTAACTGTGGAGGAGAGCATAGTGCTGCCTACAAAGGCTGTGATGCACACAAAAGAGCGGTTCAAGCTCAGAACGTGAAGGTGAAAGAAAAGATAACTTATGCTGAGGCAATTAGAAAGGTAAAGTCTAATGATAACAACAGTAGAACAGCACTTGTGACTCAACCCCCAGTTCAAAGCATATGTAAATGCTGCAATGTTACCAAGGATACACTTATAGTGGAAAAGAGAAAGTTTGTAGCATTTATGGTGGAAATTATTAACTGTTCTGCCCAAGCATGTAGCCGAACAGAGAGAACTAAGATAATTGCAAAAGCGGCAGAAAAGTACCTGGAAATGGAAGAGCTGTCAGTAGAGCTCATTAATGCAACACTTATAACAGGGATAGGCCTAACAGATTCACAGTCAACATGTGGAGGTGGGATTTATTGATGCTAACCATTTTACAGTGGAATGCCAGGAGTCTAATTGCCAACGGACAAGAATTGAAACAGCACATTCAGGAGCAACCAGTCAAACCTAACATTATCTGCATTCAGGAATCTTGGCTAAAACCCTCACTTGACTTTAATATGTATGGCTATACAGTAGTGCGTAAGGATAGAACCCTTGCTATAGGGGGTGGAGTTGTCACCTTCATCCAACATGGTGTTAATTATAGAGTTCTCAACAGTAATGAAGAGCTTGAAGTAGTTATAATTGAGGCAGGGGTCAACAAAACAAAAATTAGAATAATTAACTTTTATAATCCTTGTCAAAAAATAACTAGAGAAATGTTGGAGAGCGTATGTGATGTGGAAAACTCCAAAGTTATAGTATGTGGAGATTTTAATGCACATAGTACCCTGTGGGGAAGTGCTAGAACAGATGGAAATGGGTATATTATTGAGGAGTTTATGGATGACAATCAGTTAGTGTGTCTAAATGATGGAAGAGGCACTAGGTATGATGCAGCTCGTGGTACAGAATCAGTAATAGACCTTACTTTTGTTTCACAACAACTAGCAGGTACCTGCACATGGGATGTGAGCAGTGATAATGCAATGGGCAGTGACCACTATCCTGTCTGGACAAAGATAAGGAATCAAAGTATAAGCTTTGAAGAAAACTGGATTCCAAGATGGAAAATGAGAGAGGCCAATTGGGGGTTGTACAATTTTAAAGCAAGCAACAAATTAATTGAAGTCATGCCAAATTTAAGTGACAACATTGAGGAATTGAATAATATGATCATAAGTATAATACATGAATCAGCAGAAGAAACAATAGGTAAAACATCTGGAGCAAAGAAAATGGTACCATGGTGGTCTGATGAGTGCAGAGAGGCTGTTAAAAATAGGAATAAAGCCCTTAAAATTGTTAAATATAATCATTCATTTGATAACTTAATGGAGTATAAAAGAGCGCAGGCTAAGGCCAAAAGAATTATAAGAGAAGCTAAAAGAAAATATTGGAGAGATTTCTGTAGTAACATTGGGACAGGAATAAAAGTTAAGGACATATGGGGAATGATCAGAAAGATGGGTGGCATAAGAAGGGACTTTTCCCTACCAATTTTAAGAGATAATGGCACAGAAGCAGTAACTAGTAGAGAAAAAGCTGAGATGCTTGCAAGATCTTTTGTAAGGATACATAGCTCACAAAATCTCTCCAGTGAGGAGTTATCTAAAAGAATGAGGACCATTGAAGAAAATAAAGATTTGCTGGGGATGAAAGTTGAGGGTGAGAGCTCACTAGATGCAAATTTTACACTGTTTGAACTAAAAAGAGCATTGATAGGCATTAAAAATACCTCACCAGGGAGAGATGGGATATGCTATAAAATGATTGAAGAACTATCTGATGTGGCAAAAAATGTGATTCTGGTTTTATATAACAAAATTTGGGAATGAGGAAAGCTGCCCACTGGGTGGAAACATTCAGTAATAGTCCCTGTAGGGAAACCAGGTAAAGATAAAACAAATGTCAAAAGCTACAGACCAATAGCTTTAACGTCTAACCTATGCAAACTTATGGAGAGGATGATTACTAAAAGGTTAGTATACAAACTAGAAAGTAGAGGGCTGATTACACCCTACCAGAGTGGGTTCCGTAATGGAAGAACTACTATGGATCCTGTAGTCTGCCTAGAGAATGAGGTACGTAAAGCACAAGTCAACAAAGAATGTGTTTTGGCAACCTTTTTTGATATAGAGAAGGCTTACGATATGCTATGGAAAGAAGGGCTTTTAATTAAATTGAATAAAATGGAAATAGGTGGTAAAATGTTCAACTGGATCAAAGACTTTTTAAAGGGTAGAACCATAGAGGTCAGGGTGGGATCAGAGTCATCAAGCACATACACAATAGAAAATGGCACTCCACAAGGAAGTGTATGCAGTCCAATTCTGTTTAATATTATGATTAATGATATCTTTGGTGGAGTGAATCAGAGGATAAACAGAGCACTATATGCAGATGATGGGGCATTGTGGGTTAGGGGCCGTAATATTGACAACTTACAACAAAGGATGCAAACAGCAATAAGCCAGGTTGAAAAATGGTCATTTGACTGGGGGTTCCACCTTTCAGTGGAAAAAACTCAATTCATTTTGTTTTCTAAGAAAAGGGTAAAACCCATAATAGATCTTAAGATATATGGACAATTTCTTAAGCAGGTTAATGACATAAGATATCTTGGTGTGTGGTTTGATAGTAAGCTCACTTTTAAAATTCATGTTCAGAAAATGATTGACAAGTGTAAGAAAGCAATCAATGTTTTGAGGTGTCTTTCAGGATACAGCTGGGGGGCGTCAGGCTTTTCATTGAAAAGGATTTACATTGCAATAATCCGTTCAGTGCTTGACTATGGATGTATAGTATACAAATCAGCAGCAAAATCCACATTAGCTGAACTGGACAGGGTGCAGGCCAAAGCTCTCCGGCTGTGTTGTGGAGCCTTCAGAACTTCACCAATCCCAGCACTGCAAGTAGAAGCAGGGGAGATGCCTTTAGGTCTTAGGAGGTTAAAACTCTCTCTAGCATATTGGGTAAATCTACAAGGGCATGAAGCTACACATCCTACAAAACTGGTGTTAGAGGAATGCTGGGAATATGGGTGCACTGCGAACTGTAGTTTTGGATGGAACAGCAATAAAGAGGCAGATGACATGGGAATCAGTACTATACCTTGCAGCAAAACCGTCAACCTGAGTACAATTTCACCTTGGTTTTTCTGCTCTCCTGTACTTAATCTAGAAACTAAAAACATAGCCAAGACAACATTTTATCAAAGTGTACAGCAGTATTTAGAAATCATGTATGACGATACAGTACAAATATTCACAGATGCATCCAAAGAACCAGCAGGTAAAACAGGGGTGGCTGTATATATTCCTAAATACAATGTTACAATTCAAAAAAGAACCTCAGACCACCTCTCAATCTTCTCTGCAGAGATGATGGCCATCATAATGGCACTACAGTGGGTAGAAGAAGTTAAGCCATATAAAACAGTTATCTGTTCAGACTCTATGTCCTCCCTAACAAGCATCCAGACTGGGAAATCTGCGTGCAGACAGGATCTTTTAGATGAAGTTCACCAGATGATTTTCAGAATAACTCAGCTAAAACTCATTTTACAGTTCACTTGGGTTCCAGCACATACAGGTATTGAGGGCAATGAGAAGGTAGACAAGTTGGCAAAAGAAGCACTTAAATCAGAGCAAGTAGAAGTACAGGTTCCACTTAGCAAATCAGAATTTAAAGCAATAATCAAAGAAGGTATTCAGAAACTTTGGCAAGACAAATGGGATAAGGGGGAGAAAGGTAGGCATTTATATGGTATTCAACAAGCGGTAACAGTTAAAAAGATCAGCTCATTCACACGACAGGAGGAAACCTGGTTCACCAGGTTAAGAATAGGGGACACAGGACTGAACAGCGGTCTATACACAATAGGGAAGCATGAGACGGGAACGTGCCCATACTGCAGAGAAACAGAGAAGCATGTACTTCTGACATGTAGGCAGTACTCTGAAGAGAGAGAACATCTTAAGAGGGTAACAAAGACCTCTGCCACATTGAGCAACCTACTGAGTCTACCTGGAACACAGTTTACAGCCAAAGCAGTAATAGATTTTCTGGAAAAAAAAAACACAACTAGCAAGAAGAATTTAGCTTTTTGTTGTTGTTGTTGTTGTTTTTGTTGTTGTTGTTTTGCTAATTTAGTTATTTACTGATGTCCCAATGTGATCATACCTCAGTCCAGTAGATGGCGGTAATGCACTAAGCTTGCAAGCTGCCAATAAAAATCACAGAAGACGAAGGGGCCCTTGCCAGAATGTCTTGTTGGTTTTTCATGTCGTCTCTGTGCCATTATTGGCTCTTGGATTTTTTGCTCTGTTTTGCCTATTCTTGTCAGTGTTTTTGTTCTACGTTTTTGTCTTTTTTTGTGTTTGTTGTGCTATGTTTTTGTCTCTAGTTTTTTTGGCTGGACTATTTTTTTATGCTAGCTTTTTTGTCCTTGTCTGTTTCATTTTTTGTCCCTAGATTTTTCTGGATTATTATTATTTTTTTGTTTTTTACTCCTATTAAATCTCTTTTATTATTGGATTTACTGGTCTGTGTTCCACTCTTGGATCCTACTCACCACATCTCAGCACCCATAACATAAACAATAGTTTATTGGGGTTTTTCTCTTAATATGAATTCACATTCAAATTTTCACTTAATACACAAATAAACTCATAATGCTGATATTTATGACATACAGTTTCACTCAGGTGTTTCACTCAGCTATATATCATTTCACCATGTCAAAAACTTTTCATTCACATAAAGATATACAGATTACATTTTGACATTTTTAACATTGTTCACATAAATAAAACAGGAAATGGAAGATGTGATGTCTTAAGTGTCAAACAAAACACAACAAAGTGTGCTGTTAAAGGAAAATAATCAATTATCAAGAGTTACTATTACCACCCTGAGGTGATAATTTTCCAAAAACAACATGTCCAAACTTATATCATAGTAATTTGCCAACAATTACTTTTTTTATCATTAATCTTACATCACAATAAAAAAGTAAGCATTAAGAATGAAGTGTGTGGTAAACCGAGTTAGTCAGAGTTCTAGGATTCAGGCATTGGTAGTGAGAAGACATTGGGAGTTGTTCAGTGGTGTTAATCAGGGACGTGTAGTCTGAATCAGATTGGATGGTGAGGGGGTCCAGTGTTTGGTATATTGAATCTGATTGGCCTGTAAATGATTCCGATGTCTGATGGTTCAATCTCATTATGGTGTTCAAGTTTTCCCATGAGGGTAAATTAGCCAGGACATTCTCATAAACAGAAGGAACCTACAATAAGAGAAATAAATTGCTGTTATTTTTTTAGTGTAGTACAATGTTAGAATATCCATCACTCCAAAACAAACAGCATTAACAGTTGTACAGTATTATTTTAATGCCCTGCTCTGTCTTGTTTGTTTTTCATCCACAGATTGAGTCAATAATTTGGGGAAGACTGGCTGTTGTCAGGGATTAGTAGCATAGGTGGATGCAAGTGTGGATCATTTCTTATGTAAAATGCACACAAATCAGCTAAAAACTGTGAAACCAAGAACCAGAAACATGAACTGTGGATAAAAGGCAAGGTTCCAATTATTGATTTTCCTTATATGTAAATTTACACCAATTCATGAGTTATTGAATATGAACATTTTTCTGAATTAACTGTAATTTCATTAATAAAACACAGTTTTGTATACTGTAAATAGTCCTGTGAATAATTTCTGAATTTTTCTCTTCATATTCAGCTTGATTAATAAGGTCTGTTGTCACACACGCACACGTGCACACACACACACACACACACACACACAAAGCACATTCAGATATAAACACTGACCTGTTCATTGTCTTTGGATGAACGTGTTGAACCTGGAATGATACACAAAGGAAATGGTTCAGTTTCTTCCACCTGTCACTGACGGTTATAAAATCTTATCAGTGTTAAATGAGATAATTTGTGTGTGTTAGAGAGAAGAAATTCTACCTTGTACTCTCTTGTGTCTCAGTTTGTAGATCATCAGTGTAAATCCTCCAATCAGCAGCAGAGCCACACAGATACACACACTGATGATGATGACATTGGAAGAACCTGTGGACAGAAAAGAGACAACACAGAACAGGAACAAATATGCACAAACATATACATGATCATAATCTTGATACATAATCATTATCATGTCCTAAATATTATAGTGTGTGTATGTGTGTACAGTAAAGCTGCTTCCTGCTCTTTTTGAAATTCTCTGTGCTGGTGTAATGATGTCATGTTGTCGAAGAAGGACATTAGAACCTGCAGTATCCTGATACCAGACTGAGATCAACCAGGAGCACACAGAATAAAAGAATTTAAAAAAAGCAACACAAAGTAAAAGAGTGAGAGTTATGTATAATGAGTAAGTTCTTACTGAAATATTCTGCGTCAGATGGGATTTCTGTTGGTGCTGCTGATGTCACTATGGAGGTGATGGTTGTGTAAAATGTGAAAGAAAAATAATTACACAGTAAATCTACATTTTAGATATGACTTTAATACTGTCCAGTAAATCACACATATTTAGTGTTTGTGAGATCTGTTAGTGTAAAATTTCATTCATCTTTACAACAACAAAAATAAAAGTTTCACCTCTAACATGCAGCTGAATCCTCGTGAAGTCGGAGTAATACTGGACTAAGCCCACTGTGTTCCCCACTCCACAATGATAAACTCCTTCATCAGCTTTTCTCACATCACTGATGTTCATACTGAGCACTTTAGCACTTCTGTCATCAGAAATGGAGAATCTGCCCTTCTGAGATTGTGTTCCAGTATCTAGAATGCTTTCAATACTGCCATTGCCAAGTTTCATGAAATACTTGTAGTTTCTCTCGTACTCCGCTGGATAGTTACAGATGATGTTGGTTTGCTGTCCTTGATTACTGTTCATTATTTTTGTCCCCACACAACAAGAATCTGTCAGTTATACAAAAAAAAAAGAAAAAGTTAAATAGCAGTATCAGCTCTGTGCCTGAATGATGCAATAATTTTGTGTTGCCGGGATAAAATGTTTCAGTTTTAATAATAACCTTTAACAATTTTCAGGCTCACATCAGTGTAAATCAACCTTTCCCATCCCATTCTGTATGTTCCAGCATCCTGTGGCTTCAGCTTTGTGATAAACACTGCCAAATGTTCCTTGTTTTTAAAAAGGATGAATCTTTCCGGTTGAACATGGTCCATTCCACTGTTTGTCTTTTTTATTTCTATGCACTTACTCTTTTCCACCTTACAAATATAATTACTATTTACTGGACTCCAATACAGATCAGAGATTATAATGATGCTTCCTCCTGAGGAGCCAATTACATCAACACAGCCCACTGGACCTGTCAATCAAAAGGAAATCTTACTAATGTCTAACTCTAGGTAATACTCTCACAGTCCAGGACAAATAATTTCATACGTGGTGAATAAAAATGAATAGCTGACCTGATATTAGGGAGAGGGTGAAGATGAGGAGGATCTTCATCATGGACTGAAGCTTCACTTCACTTCTCTTCTTTTGCTCTTTCTACTACACTGAGAAATGCTCTTGTAGACTTCTCTTAGCTGTTGTGGCCACGAGGTCTGCATGTTCTCAGGAATTTCCTCTTTAGACAGCATCTTCTGTGTTGGTGTTTTTAAATTTACACTTTCTCAACACCATCTGCAACACACTGCTAACTTCATCTGTATTATGGTATGTGATTGGGCTTGGTCATTGTCGCTGTCTTTTCCAAGTCTGTTCACTAAAACTTGCCTAAAAATTTATACTACCTGTCAGTACCTATCAGTCTACTGGCAGCTGAACTTGCATTTCACGTCTGCACGTGTTTGCACTCAAGACTCCACTTTTCAGCATTCACAATAGACCCCTTGTGCATGACATCATGCATCATGTGATAATTACACCTGGAGGTCAGACAGACACCGTCTTTCGTGTAAGCAAGGCTTAATCTGTCTTCAATATGGTTCATTTTTGCACTGTTTTTGTTGTTCAAACAGAGATGGATAAAAGGTATCACCATCTCCCCGCTATCAAGAAAAATGTGAACAAAGAGAAGCAAATGCTTCAAGAACAACGAAGAAATGAGTGGTTAAAGAGAATGCAAGGAGAGGGGCTAAGCCTGAAAACTCTGGAGAAATTCATGACTGTATTTAATTTTTTTTTTTTTTAAACAAAGTGGGAAGTGAGTATGGAAGAGTTTGCTTAAGAATCTGGTTTTATTTCTGCTCGCATTCAAGTTAGCTTCTTCATGAAAGTGTTCATACAAAATCAAATGATTTTCTTACAGGTGAACCAACTTCCTTACTCGACACAGAAAACCCAGACTGGGCACCAAACAAACAATTCGGACATAATTCAGTAAAAAACCCAACAAGGAGTGACATGCACGATATATCCTGAAAGAACAGAAAAGATTAAGAGCAGAGAGCGCTGAAGCTTTGTTTCTGTTATCAGAGGAACCCAGTCCTGTGCGAAATGTCAACATGAACCTACAGTTTCAGAGAGTTCTACACAAACACACTGAACTTTAGAACAGCTCCATGCATGTGAAATGGAAATAAATCGACTTAAGGCAGGAAAAACTATTTCGGAATAAATGGTTACGGTCAGTTGCACACTTATCAACCTTTGTGACTCAGTTGTGCCTTTTGACTAGAGAATAAATGAAGAGGGAACTGAACGTTAACCGTTGATTGAAATTGTTGTTATAAGGGTACCATTGGAATGTGCTGGTTCTGTTAGCATTTGTAATTATTGTATCATCCACTATTAGATAAAATCTGACCATATTGTTTGAAAGTTGAGAGCAAGACATTATTTTACAAATGATAACACTTCAGATATTGTTTTCACAATAATAAGTATCAATGTATAAACGATAGAGTGCAGGTAGCTGTGTAACTAGATGTCCTTGGGGTTGATGAGACATGGAGGGGCTGGAATACCATCTAGCCCACGGTTCAGGTCGGAGTCCTTTGAGAGTAAATGCTTTGGCTTTCATAGCACTCTTCCCAAAAGCTGATGTCGGGAAAAATTCTTTACACGAAGGTGGTTTTCTTGCTTTTGTAGTTTTTTTTAACTGGTCTTCTGTGTCGGGACTCTTCGGGAGTAAAAAAAAAAAAAAGGTGCATTCCGACATCTATGTAGCTAACGCTAAACCACAAATCTGCACCAATTGTTTTGAGGAATTTTGTATGGATCATAACCACTAATAAACTAATTTCTGCGTATATCTATCCTTCGCGTCTTTCTGACGAAGATTATCCAAGCAATCCGGTAGTAGAGCTTTTTTTTATTTTTATTTTATTTTTTTTTAGCTGTAGTTTTCTTCGGACATTTATTGCACCTTCGCACACATTAACCAGTTTGCCAAATTTTAGAGTAAAATTGATGATGCTTTTGGTTTGGTGAGTAAACCAAATGGGCAAAAGTTTGGTGAACAAACCAAACTTATTCGTGGTCAGAAATGCATTGTCAGGAATCAATTAGTTGTTCGACCTCTGTGTGGTGAAGATGAGAACACAGTAATCACGCTCGGCTGCCGACCAAAATGCGAGATCATCAAAGCGAGGTGGTCTCAGTGCAATGGTTTTCAGCAAACTTTGCAAGTTTGATTGCAGTGAGAAGAGATTTGATTTTAAATCAACCCAATTGTAGGGAGTGAACCAAATATGCAGTGTATTTGGGTTATGGGCAGGGGTTTTTTTTGGGGGGGGTGTAGGTGCAAGCTGGTAAACTGAGTCATAGTAGAGAGCTGTAGCGCTGCACACAGGCAATGTGTTCTTGATATTTGGACCCACAAGCAAAACTAAAAGCTCGGTTCAAAAAAAAAAAAATTAGCTAATCATTTACTGGGCTTCAACTCCATTTTCAATGAACCTGGGTACTTTTTTGTCATTTGTTCACTTGGCAAAGGTCTTTCTTTTTAATCTACGTATTTCTGAGCAATGAAAAGACTTTTTTACAAGTAGGTTTTCAATCCTACATGTCCCTCAGGCGGCTACTTTTTTTTGGGTGGAAAGTTTGTAAAAATGGGATTTTAACAGGTAATATTTAACCTTTTATTTTGTCTGCAATAAAAGAGGGACAAGTTTGAGATTATTAAACCACGTCAAGTCTCGTGTTGAGGGGTGTGTGGGGGTGGGGGTTGTGGGGGG
>JAOEHJ010000005.1:49278144-49290428 GCA_025447855.1 Potamarius usumacintae | reverse complement strand
GATGATGTTTTAGGTCATATTTATGCAGAAATACAGAAAATTCTAAAGGGTTCACAAACTTTCAAGCACCACTGTACATAAATACACACACACACAACCAACCACATGGCTCTACACCACTAGCTTATGCACACCACTTGTTGATGTCATGCCACTACCAATTCTTCTTGTTTGTTGTTGTCTTTTCTGAGCAATTGTCCTTCTTTTATTCTATTTTATTCTATTCTATATTTTTTCTTTTACTTAGTCTACATCTATTTATATTTACTCTGTACTTGCAGCACCTGAATTTACCCCCCTGGGGCTCAATAAAAATATCTTACATATTATCTTTTTTTTTTTTAATGAATTGAATTGGATTGAACGAGTGGATTGGAGTTGGCAAGACAAAAATGAGCAGAGGGGAAAAGGTAGTAAACCTGTTCATTTCTTTGACTGAACAACATCACATGGAGATTGTTTGCTAATTTTGAAGTCTTCAGGATTTACATTTACAGAATTTGACAGATGTTCTTCTTTTCCCAAGAAGTGCTTTGTGGTCTTCATCAAAAACAGATCCTCGTGAAAATACAAATAATCAGAGTCTAGCTAAAAGCCTGTTACAAAGGAAATACTATGAGTTAATACATGTCAAAAAAAGGACACGTCGATGTTCTTTTAATTCAATTAGTGAAGAGATCGGTCTTTATCCTCGTGACTCAGCTGTTCCACCATCCAGGGGAAGTTCATTCCTCCATCTGGGAACCAGAACAGAGAAGAGTCTTGACGCATGTCTTCATTGTATCTTGAAGGATAGGTTTAGATGTAGATTTAGACTTATTTATTATCACATCAGGGTTTACACAGGGATAAAGGTTTGAAAGGTGGGGGACAAAAAAGGAGTTAGATAAAGATGAATATAGTGGAGGTAGGAGAAAAGTAAAATGCAAAAAAGATAGTAGTCGTGAGTAGTCAGGAGAACAGTAAAATATTAGATTACATTAATGGCATTTAGCAGACGCTCTTATCCAGAGTGACGTAAAACATACCCGGAGCAGATGGGGGTTAGGTGCCTTGCTTAAGGGCACTTCAGCTGGTCCAGGGACTCAAACCAGCAACCTTTTGGTTACAAAGCTGGTTCTCTAACCATTAGGCCATGGCTTCTCCCATATACTATACATATATATTAATGATGGTATGTATAGCAGGATATGTGTATATAGGTGGGTCAGTAATAAAGTATAGACTATACACTACACTGTTTGAGATACTGTATTGGCTCAAGTCAAACCGTGCCTTGGCCTCATGATTAGAGAAGCAGCTTTGGGACCAAAACGTTGCTGGTTCAATTCCCTGGACCAGCAGGAATGGCTGAAGTGCCCTTGAGCAAGGCACCTAATCCCCCACTGTTCCCCAGGCTGCTTCTGGGTATGCTGTATGTCGCTCTGGATAAGAGCGTCTGCTAAATAGTTGTAATGTAAATGCTAAAGGCTCCAAGGGAATGTGATGCAGAACAGGACTGAATAAGTACACAACCTCATTTTAGTGAAATCATCTGATCTGATTTAAAGATGTCAGTGTTGTAAGACATCGCTCTCTCTTGGTGATGATTTAAGGTAATCAATCTGCCCGCTCTCACCATGTGATAAGCAGATTGAGCTCAAGCTCCTTTCATGCAACTTTTCTCTTCTGATTAGTCACGACATAACCTACTTTTTGGGCTTTGTTTAGCCGCTAAAACACAACTGACTACAATCAGCAACTGAATAAATATTTAAACTTGTCTAAAACTAGAAAAAGATCAAAGATAACTGTTGCTAAGATGAGAGAGAGAGAGCAATTTTTATACTAACAAGCACCATTCAGTCCCAAGTTCACTTTCTTTTACAAAACTATTCACACTTCACGCTGCAGAAACACATCATTCATGACAGTTTATCTCGTGCTCAAAATGCAAAACAAATAGCATACAGCATGAACACATCTCAAAATCAACTCATACCATTCAAACACCAGTGCCAGGTTTATTCGGACAATAAAAGTACAAAGAAAACTGAAGAAAACCCAGGATTGCCTGCTTACGTTACGTTAACCACATCTAACAAGAATACGTTATCAATCAGAGCACAAAACAGTAACTGGTTATGGTATAGCAGATATTATTCTATCCACATGCACTGGATATGAGCAATCACACGCTCTGATTGGCTACTCGACTACTAGGATATCAGCTCATATACTGTGAGTAGAGAAAAACAAAATGGCAGAACGTGTTGCTGAACCAACCGAGGACGAAATAGAAACTCTACTTGAAAACAAAACCCCCCAAAAAAGCAACAAAATATGGAATAAAAGTATTTGATGCTAAGAACGTATCTTTTAAAAAAAATTTCACGAATTATTATTATCGCATTTTGCACAAATTGCTACTGTCGTTTTGCCGGTTTGTTTACATTCTAAGCTGAAATTATTTTGTCAGACATTTTGTATAACGTTTTCATTTATCGAATTTGCAAAAAAATAATAAAAATGCTCCGTTTCTCAAAATCCAGTGAATGTAGATAGAATAAAACAGTTATTCCACTCAGTCTCATCGTACATGGCTTATAGACAACTCTGTGCTACGCGCCTCATCGGCTGTCAGCTCATGACTCGTAACAAAATCGTGACTCGATTTTGTGGAATAACTATAAATTATATCCCTCATCAAAAAATTCCCGTGCAGAGATTGGCCAAGGACAGTTCGCGTGACATAAAATAGTTCCACCATTGATTAAGCAATGTATCTCGTGACGTCAAAAATAAAAAAAAATTTTAAAAATGGACATGGTGTGAGTCAGTCATGGTATATCCTGGATATACCATGAACTGATGTCACAATTTCAAGCTATATGACCGACTCGAGTCACAGCTGTGGCTCTGCGAGCATTTCTGTGTGTGTAGATCTACGTATCATGATCATGCCTAGTGAGGCAGGCGATAATATGGTACACTGCACATGCGCAGGTCAAAGGTCGCGTCGACGTAAACAACAAACATGGCTGCCTCCAGTGAGTTTATGCCGAGATTCAATCTTAACACTTTTAGTTTGCCATTTTTTGGTGAGGGATCAAGAAGTGGTGATTCCTCTTTCTCTCTCTCTCTCTGAGGTTTTGTAGTGTTTGCTAATTTGTGTCTTGGTCTTCAGGTTGATTATGAAAGCAATGGAGAGATTTAGTTTATTCTTTGCAATACAATGTGTTACAGTGTGATTGCAAAAGAAAACTCTCATGCTCGAATAAAGAACAAATTACTTGTACATACAGTAGTTTACTATAAACCTCGTCTAATTAGTCCGCTTAGGTCTGACACTTTTATGAACATCTTACTGTATGTTGTGTCTTTTTTTTTTTTTTGGCTGAACAAAATATTTACCAGTTTGGCTGATTCTGATCTGATCTTCATCTGATCACATGGATCTGTGGAAAGCTGTGATTTGCTGTTCATTTAAAAACTAATTGACCTCTCTCTCTCTCTCTCTCTCTCTCTCTCTCTCTCTCTTACCCCTTTCTTAACCCTATAGAAGATGTCGAAATTGCATCAACTGATAGTTGCCACGAATGTATTAAGCACGCAAAGCTTGCATACTTCGTATATTTTATATACCGAATGAAAAAAGAAGATCTTTGATATGGTGGAGAGCTGATTATGTAACATTTACAGTACGGACGGAGCCTCTACTGTCATTACTTTGTAATCAGTCACAGGAAAGTTGCTCTACAAAATTAGAAACTGTTTTTGTTTTATTATAAAAGAGAAAAGAGAGAGAGAAAAAAAACCCACCAAAGGCTCTTTATAGCTTCTATAATGTAAGTGATAATACAGTAGGAACTAATGTGTCTCGTGGATGTTACATAAACATAACATAAAATGTAACTATAATTGGTCTAAAAACATGATATTTTATTTATTAATAAGAAATGAAATATTGATAAGCCTTGGCAAATAGCTGTGGCGTTAGAGAAATAATACACTTTGGATCGGAAAGTGATCCACTTCAGGGTGGTAAAGGGACTCCGCTTTGGGTCAGATGGTACAACGCCACTCTGATCTGGATTATTTTCAGCATGGCACATCACATGTTATTTGTCAGCTAAATTATACCATAAGTCCACAGACACCTTCACACACACTCGCACAAGAAGACCAAGCGCTTTACACTGAGTTTATCCAGGGAAATTGGGCTGCAGTTTGGGCAGGGTTTATACAGTGGTCCTCAGGGTGTTGAGGCTAAACCACAGACGTCAGCATGGTCGCTCGGTGTGGTCCAGTGGTCTGTCCACATCCCCCACTCATTCCCTAAGCACAGCAAGCACATCCACGGGAAAGCAACAGTTTGAGAGTTTCTGGACTCGTATAGTGAATGAGAATTCTCTTTTTCTGTCTCTCTCACACTGATTTGTAAACCTCTTTTAGTATCATTAATCAGAGACGTCCAGCATAACAATAAAAGCTTTTATTTGTGAGCTTGTTCTCTGAAGTCTTATGGAAAATGTTTTATGACTTTTTATAGTTTCAAACTCTCTAATGGTCACTCGAATGGTCATGAACATTCAAACAACACTCCTTTGCCGCCATTATGCTTGGGATTTTTCTCATCTGCTCCTTCTCATAATTATTGACATAACTCAGTGGTGTTATTTCAAGGATAACGGTCCAATATCATGGCGATCCAAAATGCCAAATTGTTTTCTAGGTTGATTTATTAATTTGGTTTATTAACAACCAAAAAAAAGATGATGTGCATTTCTCACTTGACACTTTAGTTATCGCTGAATGGCATTTTAAATAGATTGTCGTGCCTGCGACGGGTGCTGGGTGTTCCTCGGCAGCGTAGCGGAGAGTCTGAGAGAATGATGGAGATATTACAAGGGCAAAGCCATTGTGCTGTGTGGTGGCAGTTTCTTTGGAGCCACCATCTGCTGAGAGGGTCAGGCAGTCTGTAGAGTTCAGCTCTCTTGGACCCGGCCTATTGCCCAGCTGCTGTGCCTGGGCACTCCCCAACCCACGCACCACAGCACTTCCACACCTCCCAATTATCACTGCCTCACAAATTATACATAACATAATCCAGAGCACACTGTGCCACCGAAACCCCTCTCGTCAGAGGGGTGAAACCACAGAGCGTCAGGATTTTGCGTCTCACTGCCTCCAGGCTTTTCCTTTCCCTCAGGCCTTGGGAGGAAACACCAGCTCTGCTAAAACCGACTTCGCCACACTTCTGATCAGCCCTCTCCGACCGCCGCACAGCGTGTGTTATTCAGTGTGGTGACACAAAATGTGGTCACATTCCACACACGCTCTTTGGCCCATTTCTATCCGGCAGCCCCTCAACTCCTGCGACGACCCAATGCCTCACCAGGGAAAACAATCGTTCAGGGTTTTAAAGGAATTTTAATAAGGAGTCTTGGCCTGGTCATCATGATTGCTTTTCAGAAAGATCAATATGATTAACTCATGTCTGTAAACATAGCTACTATAACTGATGTCTTTTCTCCCCTGGGACCACTTTTGAAAAATCTCTGCTAATAGAAGCACCAGTGGAAATTCTGAAGAAAAGTAGTCTTCTGAAATATGTTCAGTCAACATCTACTCAGTCCAGAGTCATGTGGTTTTGTCTTTTGGCACATATGAATTGATTTAATTTATGCAATTATTCAATTAGCACCAAACCACTGCTGGCTGTTTTTGGTCAAGTTGCCTCTCAAGTTAAAGGCTCCTCTGAGACACGTATTAAATTGGGGTTTTATTGTTTTTTGAAGTCAAAAAAGAAATTGAGTTTCCACTTCACAGACTGGGTAGTTAATAAATCTCCTTCACTCCAACACTTAGACCTGAACCATTTTTGACACATTCTGTCTTTGCATATCTGGTGTCTTAATCTAAACTTCCTTCTATTTCTCTCCGTCTTCATTTTTTTTCCCGCTTGTCTCATCACCGAAAGAAATGATCAATTTATGCTTTTTTGAAGGCTTGGTTTTTTGTTTTGTTTTTTGTGCTTCGGTTCAGCACATCTCTCTTTCCCAGCCTCCCTCCCTGCTTGCCGCCTGGCAGGCCTACGTGTCAAAGGTGGCTGCAGGAGAGCAGACTGTGGGAACAGCCGGTCAGCATCGCTCGCTCCCCTGCTCCCCAAGCAGAGGGGCAGCCATCAATCCCAGCCTACGTGAACCCCCTCGTCTCCCCTCCCTGTCCCTACAACCCACACACTTGCTCCCAATAATCCGCGGAAGCAATTTCATCTCGACTCGGGTGGCAGCCCATTGTCGCCAGCCCCTTCAATCTTTCCTAATTAACTCTCGCTTTGTCCCGTATCCGAGCTTCTGGACTCATCTCTCTGACATTCCGATCGGGGCCGGTCTCCGCACTCCCAGGCAACCCTTGGACCCTAATCCCACCAAGAACCCAACCCCTCCTTCCTTCCAAGAAACTCTTTCCATTTTTTTCTTCCCAACCTGCCGATCACCTACTTACGGAGTTAGGTAGGGGCATTAACTCCTTGGGTTTTTGTGAAAGGAGAGAACGAAGGAGGGGGTAAGGAGAAGAGGGCCTGAAAGCGACTCCAACCCAGACAATTAGAACAATGGCCGAAGCCAGTAGGGGTCTAACTCGCAGCGTCACGCCTGGACGGTGGGGTATTTTGTCGGTTTAATGAATTGTCCATCAGTCCCTGGCTGCATCACAAACCGTGCAGTGAGAGGACAGCAGGGACCCAGACACTAAGTCGGTATTTATTACACTGCCTTTGTCACTAATTGAGCTAATTATCACTGACTCCTCAGCACTCCCACAATGACAGTACCCCTCCACTGCCTCCCTCATCCCTTCAGTGCCTGGGAATGCCGCCTTATTTAGTCTCTTTATCCCATCTCTTTTCCTCACACTCATGGTTAATGCTCTGTATTTGTGCACGTTCAGCCTTCCAAAGCATATCTGTGTACCCATCAACCTCTTAGGCTAAGCCGCTTGGGCTTAAAATCCATTTTTGGCCTGCGCTGCACTGATTCTTGCGAGCTCTCAGTTCATTTTTTCCCCGTTCAAGCAAGGCTATTAGGATGTACTTAACGGCACATCTTTGGTTAACTGAATAATAAATTTCAGCCTTGGCACACGTTAAAAAATATATAAATATAATTATAGAGCCAGAGGATATGTCTGTCATTAGTCTCATATCTCCGAGGCTTTTCATCTCTCCATCACTCCAGCCCTCAGTCATTTGACCGCTGTTTTACGCTTTGTGCAGTCTGACTTGAGATACTTCTTGCTTTCTGAACTATCTCTGTATCGATCTACCGCTGACGTTTGGTTTCCTGTTCCACATTCAATCCTTCAGAGTCATACTTAGATGCTTTGTGATACTTGGCTTTTATTTCTTTACATCTTTCTGACATGTCCCTCTGTCACGTCTGTTCTGCCCTCTGCCACTCTCTTTCTGTTTGTTTCTGTATTTTGAGTGCACGAGTCGTTGGATCAGCATGGATGTGTGGTTCTCTGGCTGGCCGACCCTCACCGATCTGAGAAAGGACTGTCTTCCTGCATCCAAACTTCTGTGGTCAGACTCGCCCGCCAGTCGGATGGGGGAAAAATGTCCTGTCATTATTTCTTTATTTTTACCGACATTAAGTAAATGAAGCAAAACCTTTGGTGTTGTAAAAACATATAGAATTGATGCTGTGTTTTGGCACCACTCCCTTTCTCTCTGTGGCTCATGTGGATTTGGGGTGGAGCGGCCTTCTCATGTGCTTTCAGCAGTGACTTTGGGTTTAAGGGATCCAATCAACTGGTGCACTTGCAGTGTGGATTTATCTTAAAGAAAGCGATTTGCCGTGTTTTTATTTTATAGCATCATACGAGTGACAGATAAGGAAGTCATTGTTCTCGATATTAAACTGAGTAATCGAATCTAATATTCAAAACAAAGGACACTTTTTTTTTTTACTTGAAAATATAAACTTTATTTAACTATTACACTATTTCACAACAACATGAATGTTTTTCTAAATCTTAAACTGAGAAACCCTAATACTAAAATATTTTTTCTTACTGCCCTTCTCTATCATTTTCATCATACAGCAATAAATATTTTTATTCAAAACACACACACACACACAAAAAAAAAAAAACCCAACCTCCCAATGTTCAGTGCATGTAAAACTGTAAAACATTTTGTTTTCCGAGAAAAAAAATATCCAGGGCAGTTGTTTCAAGATATCTTTAAAAAAAAAAAAAAAAAATCAAAGCATGAAAATATTGATAGCTTTTTCACTCTGCTTTTGGATTATATCATTTTTCATAATTTCTAGGTTTTATCAGCATAAATATATATTCATCTATGTTTTCGTATTTACAACATTTTGGTTTTGCCAGCTGATATACAAAACAGTTGTTGTGGTTTCACACTCCACGCTTCACTGTCAACTAGGTAGCAAGTAATTTACAAGATTATCTTATATCTTCTATCATCATTTTATTTTACATAGTGGTACAGGTGCCCTTTTTCTTGTGCGTGGTCTGATCCAAGTTCGATGGATAAGTTTCTGTTGTTATACAGTTACTAAACGTTTAGTGCTACTCCATACACCCTCAAGAAACGCATCAACTCAGAAGTCTCGTTCAGTGTTTGGTCACTACATTCATTCGTTTTACGAGAAATTTCTGCTCTCTTGGTTCATGTTAGTTTACAGTCATTCTTTATCAGTACCACGGTGTGGTGTACCACACAGTAGCGAATACGAATACAAAATGACAGAACGTCGTTAACCAGAGCGGGAAGTACGCTGAGTTTGAGTGGGAAATCTTAAGAATTTGGATGATATCCAGCATTCCTGCACTACACAGAAATTGGGAAATGGCGCATGCTTGCGATGTACTTCACACCATATTACAGTATATATATTTATATATATATATATTTTTTTTTTGTAAGAAAAGTTGAGCTGAAGCTAAAGAAAACAACACTCTGATATTTTAAAGTACTATCCTGCAGTAGGAGTTTTTCATCGTTTATGAGGGAACATGCTTGTGGTTCCCTGGCCACAGAAACATCTGTCAGAGTTTGTGTCCAGTTCCTGCTTCCCAGTTTCTTGCTCCCTGGAGAATCAGAGAGCAAGAGAGGGAGGAGATGGCACAACCCTGAGACTGGTGGTTCTGGCCTCCAAATCCGTGCGTATTTTTGGATTGTATCCTTCTCAGTAACTAGCTCGATTCTCTGTGTGCCATACTGGATAGTAGTGCATAGTAGTCTCCACTGGATTTCATTCATTTAATTCAATGCACTCGCTCTATATCGACTATTATAATGTTTTGAGTAAATGCTTAAATGTAGGGTTTGTGCCCAAGCACTTTAGAAATGCACAGCTTTTAAGATTTCTCTCACAGTACAATTTCAATGACAGCTCTGTTCGATAGTAGAAAAATAATATCAAGGAAATGACTGATTATCATATGTCTTGCCATAGTCATGTCATTTGCTTCTTGTTTTAATCCCCATTAAAACAAACCCTCTGTCAGTTTTTGCCGCCTGGTCAATCAAATCCAGTGACCACTTCCATGCCCTATTGATGATCTCAGGAATAACGCTAACTGCCGCAACTGTTATAAACACTGGTGCAGTGTCTGCGTCCTGGTGCAGTTTAGGCAGCTCACATGGCAGCACCAGTGGAAAGTGCAGTGACATCTCTCAGTGATCTTCTCAATCCAGGTCTTATACCCTCTCCCACAGCACAGCAACTCACAGCCATCCAACGCTGGCGAGGAACTGTTGCAGGTGCGCCCAGATGTCCCAAGCGTACCTGTTTTGCTGTTGTAGGAGCAGAAATTGGGCGATTTTTCAAAGTAGACGAGGTCTTGCGCAGAAGGGAGTTTGTGAGCAGGGTTCTCCGGCTGGAGGTGGCGAGGGTCAGCTCGGTGAGATGCCCGGTTGCTGCCTTTATTGGCGTACACCACTCTGGACGCACCATCAAAACGGTCTTTTAATAAGTCTCCAACTGTCCTGAAGCTGGGCAGACGCATCCAACAGGTGCGAATCGTGCAGGAACCTGACATCCCGTGACACTTACACTCCTGATGCATCTCTGAGGAAACCGTCTGGAGGAAAAGATGAAG
Source organism: Potamarius usumacintae (assembly GCA_025447855.1). Classification (NCBI taxonomy): domain Eukaryota; kingdom Metazoa; phylum Chordata; class Actinopteri; order Siluriformes; family Ariidae; genus Potamarius; species Potamarius usumacintae. Next base: position 49,280,309 of record JAOEHJ010000005.1, on the reverse strand, counting down.
GAAAAAAAAAGTTAGACTCCTAGCTGATTTATATAGCTATAACTTACCATTTTTAGTAAATGATTACTGGTGTCTTACACTTCTCCCCGCCTCATTATTGTGGACATTAATGAGGTATCTCAGATCTCGGCCCCTCTCACTAGAGTCCACAAACTCCCGTGTAAACATCCTGCCAAAATCAACATTGTCGCTACAGCCTCCCCAGTGCCAGTCTGGACCCCCTGGCCCTCGTCTCCGATAGTCACAAGTGCACGATTCGATAGAGCCTTCAGAACAGGACCGCGCCACTGCATGGGTAACACCAGCACTTGTGATGGCAAACACAAATGCCGTCTCTCGGCAGCCTGACAAAACAAGAACCACGGCATTCTTTAGGAATTCCCTGTGTATATTTATAAATACTGTACATAGTCGAAGCAGCTCTTGCGGTTAAATTCCACAGTATAGTAGCCTTATAATAAAAATCTTAAGAATGTGCAGGAAGAGATCCATTATGTAAGAGCGCAGAACGAAATACGCTTACCTCTGTTGATGATTTTGCCAAACACTGTAGGGGTGTGGGACGTCGGGCAGTTCCAACGGCGGTTGCGGAACTGCCACTTGCACTCCTTGATTGCTGTGTGAAGACCAGCTGCAATGGCATGGAGGATGCCGGGGTTTTGCCGAATTAGCCTCCTCTGCCGACGGCTCAGCAAAGCAAGGCTAGGGTCCAGGGCTAATTGCACATTCTTGCTATTGGTGAGGAGGTTGGTGGATGACGCTACATTCACAATCCCCCTGGCAGAGGAGAAACAACGGTAAGCCTGACAAGGGTATGCTCTCAGTGTCACAAGAATTGTTTATTTCTGTCATTATGATTATGCAGAATAAAGAAACATGAAATCATTTGTCAGTGTTCATTCTTTCACATTTTCATTTTCACTCCCTGAATAGCATGCTCTACTCGGTGTATACAATTATAAACGCGTAGAAAAAAACACAGTGAATTATTTGTGGTGATGTTCAAATTACAGAGCATCGTTACAACCAAGAAGGCCAGACGTAAGCTTTCTAAGATCCTCCACATAAAACAGGAAATATTTTCTTAACCTTGACCTAATAAATAAATGCTGCTATAACAGTAGGCTATAATTATAGAGAACACAAACTATTAAGTTACACTTGACTGGAGATGGGCCAGTGCTATACCCAGTCTACGTATAAATAATCTCAAGTGACATTAAATATTAATCACAAATTAGCCTGTTAAAGGCTTTTGACCACCAAAGCTGCTTTTAGTCCTGAGCATCTCATTTTCTTTGCAATGATATTTAAAGCAAGCTCACACTGGTGATCAGAATAGCCGTCCATGTGACAATGGTACAGGTTTATTCGTAAAACGGCTATCAGGTTACTATTACTAAAACTTTTTATTCATGTGTTTTATAATGCATATTAAACCAGTTTACATTATGCTTATCTTCGTGGTTGTGATGAGCCTAATTTTCACACACCATTTTCTTAAACTAGGGTACCAAAATTGAATGTAACCTCCTGAATGTCCACTTTTTCTCTCCTTTCCAGCTCCAGTGCACCTTTACCAGTGATAAAAAAAAAAAAAAAGATTAAATGTACCGGGGATGACTGTAGAGATGTCCATGAGATGCTCCTCCTAGTTACTGAGGCATGACATGTAAGAAGCGAGCAGCTCACTGTGAGCTTCTGCCTTTGTGCACAATCAATAAAGAATAAAACAAAGTGTGCTGTTTGAGGAAGATAATCCACAATGGGGTGATATTATATGTGATGCATTTTCTTTCTTTTATACTGCACAGATTTGCCAACCATTACAATTTTTACTGTATTAATAAATAATACATCATGGTCTTTTTTAACCATTTATAGTTACATTTAATATTGTCGAATGTCCACAATACATGTTCCTTGTCCAGACTCTTTTTCTCTCTCTTGGAATTAATAAGAGAAAGTAATGCAGCTTCTCATGTTACGGAGAAACCAAAGTCCTGAAAGAGTTTCCCATGGCAGAAAACATTACAGTGTACCGTGTACAGTATACCAGAGACTCCTTCACTGTTAGAAATAGGGATACAGTACACTCTAAAAAATAAAGGTGCTTCAGTGGTTCTTCAAATCTCTGGATGGTTCCATGGAGAGTCAAAACTCTG
>JAOEHJ010000005.1:47349604-47365067 GCA_025447855.1 Potamarius usumacintae | reverse complement strand
ATGTTTGTCCCAAAGTGCACAAATGGTGAAAGTTTGGTGAAATTCCTTTCATTTGCCTTGGAGATATTGTGTTCACAGGGTTTTCGGACAGACATTTGACCTCACAGTGACCTTGACGTTAGACCTTTTGATCTCAAAATCTAATCAGCTCATGTTTGTCCCAAAGTGCACAAATGGTGAAAGTTTGGTGAAATTCCTTTCATTAGCCTTTGAGATATCGGGTTCACAAGTTTTCAGGACGGACGGACGCACGCACGCACGGTTTCGGGACGGACGCACGCACGCACAGACGGACGGACAACCCGAAAACATAATGCCTCCTGCACCTTAAGGTGGCGGAGGCATAAAAAAAAATAGAGTACCTAAGATGTTTGCACAGTACTGTACGTTCCACAACATTAAATGCAACCGTAAATTGTAAAACAATAAATGTAAATTCATTAATAAATAAATAAATAAATAATAAATTTAAAATCGCAAATGTTGGAAAGCTGCTGTGGTAGAAGACGAATAAAACATTTTAGGACATCACACTAACCCATTGTTGATTATTTTCCTACAACAGCGTGTTTCTCTTCTGTTTTATCCTTCACTTTAAAACATAACAGGACAAAAAAAAAAAAAATCATGCATGAAAAAAACCCCCGCTGATTTTCCTTATTGAGGATTTTTAGAAATTATAACGCATAATAACTATCGCTTATATCATAAACATTAGCAAGGATTATAATAAATCCAAAGAATACAACACAATACAAACTAGTTTCCATGCTAAGAGATGACATGTAGGAATCAGGTCACCTGCATCTTATGATTTCCCCCCCCCCAAATTTCTTTTAAGATTTGAGAGAAATTTCTTAAACGAAATGTGAGCGGTTTCTTTTCAAGTGCCTCTTTATAAGTGTAAGACATTATGCTTGTGTGTCAATGTCCATGTCCAAACAGCCTATCAGACAAAAACGTAAACATAAATACAGCACGAGACTGAGATCCTTCTTGAGCGCGAGATGCTCTTGTCATTTCCATGAGCTTTGAATTTAGCTTTGTTAGAAGTTTTAATCCTTTTAAAGATGTCTGATGCAACAAAAGTAAAAAATAATCCCATTATTATAACTTACGAAATACTGGATTTAGATGATAAAGTAATGAATCTGTTTGGAAATGTAGCGCGCAGAAGGTAACGATTTATTAAATGAAGCGAGTAAAAGTCAGAAATACGAAGGGAAAGAAAAACATCAGGAAAATCTACTTAAGTACCGCAAAGGCGTAATTGTACTCTGCACACCCACAATACACAGTTAGTAGTAGTATTATTACTACTATTAGTACGATTACTTAGTATTAATATGGATCATTTTGGAACAATTATACTTTTACTGATGACTTTGTGAGTGTGTGTGTATTGAGGTCAGCGACAAGTAGAGTTTGTGTGTATCAATTCTTTTGCACCCAGAGCCATTCTATCAATCAATCACCTTCTAATTAAAATGATTCACTGAATGTGGCTCACACGCACACACACACACACACACACACACACACACACAGGATGGCTCAAAACCCATACAGTAACAGAAGTGCTCTCCGCCGCAGCAAAAAGCCACACCATTATGGTGCACTAACATAAAGGTGGGTTATGGCTGATAGTAGAGTGATCCAGCCCAGGCTTGCCCAGACCAACAGAGCAATAAAGTATCATGTCTGCGCACAGAGGCTTTAAAAAGCACAATTAAGGAGGAGGCAGGTTAATAATTAAAATGCATAATTATTGACCCCTATTTCCAATTCCTCTGAAAGTACATTAGATCAGGAAAAAAGCTGGAGGACAGGAGGAGAGAGCAGAGCGTGCATCCTCTCTAATGCATTCTCACCGGCTGCAGCTTCCTCTGGACCCTAATGCGCCTGCTGCTTAATGAGGCTCTCCTCACAAATGAAGGATTTCTGAAACTATCAGCAAGCATTATTATCAACCCTACACCCAGCTGACGAGTGACCCCCAGACCAATCTTGCCCTCGAACTCTCTGCCACTCAGGGACGGGCAAAACCGGGCCAGTAGGGGGAATTTGGAGGGTTAACTGTCCCTCGAGGGGGTAATCAGTGCGCTGACCAGCCGTCACCACTGGTGTCTCCGACAGGCAGCTGACACGCCAGGCCTGAAGTGCTTAACGTTAGCGTGCAGCCATGTCAAGAGTGATACATTTCCTGCCAAGTAGTCAAATCAGTGTTTCATCACTGGGATCTGACAAAGAGGTTTTGAATTAAAAGAAAATATTAGTTCTACCAGCTTTCAACGTGGTTTAGTATGAAAAGCAAAACAAAAATATATTTATATCCTGTATCTGTATCAGGATTTTGACCCAAGAGGAAGACAGCAGGTGTAAGACACAAGCAGTCAGCACAAAAAAATTTACCTTCTGCAAAATCCTGAATGCCAAGGGCAGCTGGATTAAAGTATTAAAACAATCGCATTTCAGTCCTGAAATAGTCCTCTATCCGTTCAAGATCAGGTGCGAGCATAATGACACCTCAGGCAGGATCTGCTCCCCCCATTAGCTACGAGCATCAGGGAGAGCTAATGCGAACAGATTATGCCATGATTATGGTAAACGCTCCTGTTACAATCCCATCACAGAAACGAACATATTCTAAAATCAAACAGATGGCTTGCTGCACACTCTGATTACCGCGACACTTTGGTGCTGAGCCTTTTTATGAACGGGAAAATAAAGATACTCGAGTACAATCACATGCCATAACTATGCAGCCTGTCTTCCCCCCCCACAGGTTCTCTCTAATTAGGATTGCGCAGCTAGTTGAGAGGAAAGAGGCAAATTGGAAGACACGGGTTACGCTAAAGTTCAGCCCTGAATCTATTTACAGTGCAGAATTAATAAGAAGCAGAGGTGATAATGGTGCCAACACAGTGAAACATTTGGGTGAGTGATTTTTAATTTAATCACAGCCGTTTAATACATGTCTATTCTTAAATGCTACGATTGTTAAGCGACTACAGTAAGCAGACAAGCGTTCTTTTGTGCTATTCGTCTTCTCGAGGGACTTTCAATACATCTTTATATGAACTTACAGCGAGTGTCATAAGGTTGAAACATACGTGTTCGGTTATGAGCTCGTTCAGTAAGGAACAGCTGAAAGCAGGCATCTTAATTCTTTAAAAATTCCATTAGTGAGCTCACTGCCATCATGGGAGTTTCTGCGAAAGAGGCACTTTCTGCAGAAGTGCAGGATTTATGTACCACACATCTCTCTCAAATGGACAACTCTCCAAACCTGAAAGCCCTCATTCTGATCTGCAGATCATAAAAACGGTGATAAAAGCAAATATGATTCAAAGCAGCTGAAAGGGCATATTTCTTTCTTTTTGCTTCCGCCCCCTCCTTTTTCTTTCTTTTTTCTTTTTTTAAACAGACCTATTCATTTTTGTCGGTTATGTACAATACAAAGTTCCCTGTCATATTTAAGGTGTGTGTATATACCGTGAATGAGAACACTCGACTGTAAATTTCAAGGTATTTCAAGCAAACACACACACACACACACACACTACAGACAGCAAGTCAGTACTTGTAGCTGAAGATTGCAGATAGGAATCTATGTTTGTCTCAAAGTGAAAAAGACATTTTCCCCCCTCTTTCAAGTCTAGTTTTTTTGTTGTCATGTAAAATACCCGCTCCCCACACCACAGTTTTGTAATCACATACACTGAAGCAACCCTGATTAGCAAGTGCACAGCTTTTCTCCTCTAAGCGTCCATGATGGATTGCTTGAGAAACCAAAACCTGTAGGCTTAACAGGAAGTGCAACAAATGCTCGTGTTTTCCTTCGAACTGACAATAATTAAGGTGAGCTTGAAAATAATTAACATAATGAAAGCTAAGCTTCTTAGTCGAACGCAAGCCATCTGCGGTCGCAATATTGCACCCTCAGAAATTTCGGTCCAATTTGAGGAACAGAGAACAACTGTGCTATAATTTCTGATTAAAAAAAAAGTGCTGAAGTGTTCCAAAAGTGCACGTCCCACTGGCTAGTATGCATCAAGAGCTTTGAGGAATGAGCATAATATGACAAACAGCAAACAGGAAGTCATTGAGAGAGAGAGAGAGACAGAGGAACCTGCGTCCTTCAGTCTTACACTCACTTAAGGCAAAGTTAACAAAGTGTGACAGCTGCCAGGCCCTTGACAATTGGGGTCAGTTAGAGGAAAAGTAGCTCAAGTTTTCAGGGCTTTGCAAAAGATGTTCAGGAGCAACTGCCCAGCACAGCATCAAAGGGGATTAAAGGCCACAGCCATCTGCTGTCAGGACAGACTCGCAGAGAAAGCCAGTCCCTGTGTAGAGCAACTCCGAGACGTGCTTCAGGGTGGACTGGTCAAGCGCCGGGGAACACGGCCCTGGCACCATGGAATATGGCCAATTAAGCAGTCAGCCAAGAGCCTATGCTTACATATGACAACCGCACCTCTACCCCATTACTGTTTATGCTCTTGTTTGTCCTATTATCCAGGTTTCTTTCTCTCGGTCTTCCTCTCTTTCTGTTTTATTGACAGGCCGTGACAGCCTTTTCTCGCAGCCACTAATTTGTTTTGGGCTCTGTTCCTGGCCTCCCCCATGACTGTTACCTCAATAGTCTGCTACCTTTTAGCTCCAGCGTGCAGCACTTGACCCGCCGCTGCCGCATGCTTCCAGCACTTTAATTGTCGTTTAATCACATATCAACCTGTCACTTAAACACCCTCTTTTTTCAATTGCAGGAATTTGCATATTGTGTGAAACTAATTTCTGCCAGCTCTGTCGGCTGAGAAAAGAATGCACACTTTTCTTTCTCGCCTTTTCATTCCCTAACACAAACACACACATTTTATATATAAGTTTGTTAACTGCCTCATGCAAGCCTAGTGCAGGGAATAGTGCTTTATTTATGGATGAAAGGATATGATGGATATGAGTATTCTGTAACCAGTAGGGCATGGGTCTCAAAATGGGGTCTGTGGGTCCTCAGGGGACTTTGCTGCAAAGCCTATTGGCCTGAAATTTTTGTTTTGTTTTATTTTTCAGATGATGAGATTAAAAACTGGCAGTCAAAATCACTATCAAATGCTGTTACAGTTGTTAGATTGATAAACTCATGATAGATATTTACTTAATTAACTGCTCACTTGAACTGAAGGGGTTAAATCTGAAGTCTAATAAAAAAAAAAAGTACAAATAGTGTAATTTTAATAAGTTTTTTTAAATTGTTTTTTTTTTAATATTATAATTATTCATTGAATTTTATTACATTTAATGTTATTTATTTATTTATTTATTTTTGATAACCCTTGGACGTTAACCCCAAGCAGGGCATGACGGAGTTCAATGAGCACCCTGCTCTCCACTGCTCTACTTGACACAGTTTTCAGAGTACAAGGCAAGCTGCTCTACTGGAGGGATTCAGTGGACACTGCTGGGGTTCGTCTCACTTTCCACTCATCAGTTAACAGCAGATGGAGAGACACAACCTTTCCATTATGATTGAGTCCGGTGGTGTGTGGAAGGCCACACACTCGTGCAATATCTCCCCCTCATGCTGGGGCCAAGGGCTGGGCGCTGGGGGCTCAGCGATGCACTAGTGGAGAGAGCTGAAGTACAGCGTCCTCTAGAGACAGCCAAGTTTAATTATGAAAAGCAGGGAAGCTCTTTGTTCCATCTTTTATTATATTAATTGGCAAAAAGGGGGCCGGATATTGGGGTGGAGTGGGGAGGGTGTGGGAGTGGGGTGTCTCTAAAGGGGGGTCTCTGTGAGGGTTTTCACAGTGTTTTAATCCTGTTACAGGCACTGTCCATGCCCTATACACGCACAAGTCACAGTCCATAATGAACAGTTCCTAATCGTAAGAGCAAAAGGGCTGACGACAGACACCTGACTGAGAGCAGGAGGCATTTATATAACTATTTTCAGTAGTTATACACCATATTGACTCACTTGCGTTCTCATATATGTACCGGTAGAACCTGAGGACGCTGTGATAGAACTGACCCTATCAGTTTTTTGTTTGTTTGTTTGTTTTTTAAATCACGCCTCTCTGTGTTTAACATAATGATCTCTTTCTTGTACTGATTTCTATGTAAGGCTCTGACTGTCTGTTCTGCTGTCTGCTGCATCAGCTGAAATCTCCTACATGTTTACATAAAGGTCAATCTGGCTCACGTAAATGATATTCTACTGAAAGAAAGATATTTTAAATCGTAAAAAACACGAAAAACAATTTGTGACCTCTAGCGAAAGCATTAGCTTGCTATTAAACAAAGTACAGGCAGCTAGTGTGAAAACATACTGTATCTGGAGTATGTTTGCTAAACATAAAAAGCTACAAGAAAACAATGCTATAAAATAAAATGTTAGATGAAGCTACTGTCGCAGGTTTCACTTAGGGATGATGCTAGATAGTGTAATATAAAGCTAGACTGTGGACAAAGAGGCTGTCCTTGGAGAGTGTTAGCTAAACATAAAAAAGCTAGCTAGCTAATACTGTAGTACTATAAAGTAAAGTATGAAGCTAGCTGGCTAGCACTGGTTGAGGGGATGTAACTGGAGTAGGAAATATCAAGCTAAGACTAGCTAATGTGTTACGTTGCTATTAAACAAGCTATTTTGTATGACAAAGAGTATGCCAGGCTAGGTAAACATAAAAATCGAGCTAGTTGATCGTTCCATAAAATAAATTACGACATGAAGCTAGCTGGCTAGCACTGGTTATGCTGAGGGGATGTAACTGGAGTAGGAAGACTAGCTAATGTGTTACGTTGCTATTAAACAAGCTATTTTGTGTGACAAAGAGTATGCTAGGCTAGGTAAACATAAAAATCGAGCTAGTTGATCGTTCCATAAAATAAATTACAACCTGAAGCTAGCTGGCTAGCACTGGTTACAGTGAGGGGATACAGATTTGACAAAAATGAGTATAAAATAAGATGTTAAACATTCTGGCTGTACACATTAGGACATAACCTATAACCTTGGATGGGTCCTCAAGGGTTTGTTTGTTTGTTTGTTTGTTTGTTTGTTTTGCAGTTAACCTCTTCTGGTTACCATAAGGACACTTCCACTGACCTTTACAAGCAGTTCTTAGAAGTAATGAACAAGAGTATTTCTTATCTTATCTTTTCCCTCAGAGCACCACTTATTCAATATAGCTGCCATTGTCTCGCTAAGATATGATGTATTTTAATTTTATTTCAGAAGACAGAGTGCTATAAAATGTGCAGTAAGTAAGTATAATTCAGTTTGCATCCTGGCATTGTGGCGTGGGGCTTTTGTGTTATAAAGTTATCTATGACTTCCTGAATGGAGAATCCTCAAAGATCGTACAGGAAGTCAAAGCAGGACAGAGTGAAACTTGTGGCTCACCAGCACCCATTGAATTACTCCTGTCACTACTATGACTGTTTATGTGACTCTCTTAACTGATGCACCAGCTCATTGAAGGGTTCATCTCAACCTGACCAGGTTCCTCGTCGTTTATTCCTGAGGAGCTGAGACGTCTCCAAACTGTCAAAAGCATTTTCTGCCGAGCTGAAGAGAGAGACGAGAGAGAAGGAAAGGGGGGGAAGAAGAAACTGCCGCGCATTCACGCGCACGCACACACTTTTCGCGAGGCTGTCAGGTAAATTAGATCTGAAAGCTGACAATTTCTGACCATATTTCCTTGATTATTTCGAACAAATGCACACCAGCCGCTCTAAGGAGATTAAAGTGACATAAAAGTCCCGAGTGGGAGGAGGGAGGGCAGCGAATCCAGGTCACCCCCATTTGTCCCCCTGCCTGACAGCAGCTATATCGCTATCCAATCCAATAAAAATCCCCCCTCCTTTTGCTTTAATTAATTTTACAGCTAGCTTGCTTAATTACTTTCAATCAAAATCCTCTTGCCATCACAAAATTAGAAATGGTTCAACTCCATTAGTCTAAATTCTTCATTTACATACACAAAGACTGTCAGCTCTTGCTAAGCAAACGGCCTCTCGCTTGATGAGATTGTTTTTTCCCTCCCCTCACTGTCACCCTCTCTCTCTCTCTCTCATCCCTTCTTTCTTCTCCCCCACCACCTCGCAATATTTCTTTTTTTTTTTTTTTTTCTCAAGGAGAAAAGTAGCATAAAATTATTCGAGTTCTAATTTCAGATGGTTTCCTCTGGCTAATATACATACAGGTAAGCGAATAGGTGTTAGCGATGAAGTGTGCATTTGAGAACTGCACTGTAAAAAGAGAAGTTACTTTATTTATTATTATTATTTATTAATTTATTTATTTTTTAGATTTCTCACTTTTTAAGATTCACCCACCCACACATTTATGGATTAAAAAACAAGGGCTAATACTGAAAATAAATCTCAAAGCACAAGTAAATGACTGTGTAAAATTAGCTCCCAAGCCACACTCGTTTAGTTCAGGTTTTGTTGTGGTTTTGTTTTTTTGCTCAGTGCTCACCTGTGCACAACCATCAACAGTGATTCTCAGAGGCCACAGGATAATTTCCAGTGGTGACACAACCCCTCAATCACAGGCAGTGCCCAAGGCCTGCACATCAGCAAGAATTAAGGGCATGCAGATAAACTCTGTGGTATGGGAATGGACTCAAACCCCAGTCCTGCTCAAATAACTAGGTCTTATAATAACAAACAAATCAAACTGTCCCAGCACTGAGCAACACCACTCAACCCAGACACACACACACGTATCCAAAAGTGCTGACGCTCACTTGGAGTGTTTGTTTTCGTTTTCTGCCACATCCCTTGACCACACACGCACGCAAAGCCGCAAAAAGCTTGCTAACCGAGAGCAGCTTTGATCTGTTGTCTGCTCACAAAACATATTACCTTACAGCTTCCTTCCTCTCCGGAGAAAAAGTGTCAGAGCACCTTGAGAAAGCCAGAGGAGCCAGTTCGCCTGCTCCTAACCTGCGTACGGCTAATCGCTGGGAGCTGTAAAGCAATGCCCCGAGTGGCCGGCTCATAAAAACTCGACTCTGATGGCCCTCTAAGTGCTGGGCTCAGGTCTGACCCCCCATTGCCATCTCCTATGCTTCTACATATCTACTACCCCTTTTTCCCGCTCTTCCTAACCACTCCCCATTAACACCCTTAATTATCCGAATCCATCATTCTTGGGATAAATTAAGACTGCCTCTTTAATTCAATTTAATAGGATAATTTTCCAAACTCCCATTTGCTTTAACTCTCGCTTTCTTCTCTGACTCTACGGCTCCCTGTGCGCGCTCTCTCTCTCTCTCTCTCTTTTTCTTCTTCTTTTTCGCCATGGACGACTCTGGCAGCTCACGGGCTGATGGAGCTCATGTGGTGTTGGGCAGCAGAGCAGCTCTGCACTACACACCCTGCTCACTTGGCCTTGGCTAATCCACTCTTATCCAATCTCATTGCTCCTCACTGGCTGTGTTGAGCCTCATGACTTGGCCCACTGTATCTCAATGGTCGGTGCCGGAAAAATCTGCATTTTCCCCATACATTTTTAACCATATTGAATTATAACTTGCTTTATGTCATGTGACACCCCCCCCCCCAAAAAAAAAAACCTTTTTGCTGGCAAATTGGTGATTCATGGATTTCATTTGCATACTGACACATGATTGGCTGTTATATTTTATGATGCAATAATACACGTGTCATGTATTGAATCCTAATTCAGGCATTCTACTGAGATTTTCAGCTACTGTTTTCCACTTTAACCTGCCTGTGGGGCTGAATTAATTGAAAGATTTTTTTTTCCATCAAAAAAAAATTAAATAAATAGAAAAAAAAAGGTTTAGAATAGCTTTGAAAAATATTGCTATCTACAAAAAAAATTATATTTCTATTTTTTTCCTATGCATATTTAGTACCATTTAATAAAAAAAATTATTGAAAGCACAAATTTAAAATACAGCTTATAGACAAAGCTATAAAACTTTAAAAAGCATTACCACAAAACTAGACTTTTATATGATTGCAAAATATATTTATATAATATCAGTTGTATCATTATGCTTCTTCGTATCATACTGGACAAAAACAACATAAAATACATTTATTAGACAAAAAAAAAAAGGTTTGCTATTTGCAGTTTATCGGAACAAAACTCTAAATAACACACAAACCCTGTATTTAAATGCAGATAGTGTTTTCGCTCATACAATTATCCTGCTCCACTTTCCTCATTCTGCACTTTACTCCATCACATGCCACATGCCCAGAGACTCTTTGTTTGGGCGTTCAGGACTCTGGGAGAGTTTCAAATGATTTTAGCCATGATTTAATTCAGCTTGTTAAAGGGTGATGTCAGCACAATAGAGGCCGAGCCTCTAAATCCTCCACATTCACCCAAAACAGCAAGATGAAATAATCATGGGTGACGTCTGCGAAAACACTTATTATATTCGCCCATCGCCTGGCTGAATCTGCTAAACCTCATCAGCGTTATTCGCCGATTTTTCTCTGGGAACGAAAAAAAAAAAGATTACTCATACTTTAAGGGTGAACTAGTCTTTTCAGTGCAACATCATTGCACCGGAATGACAGATAAGAACTTTTAAAAACATTTATAAACTCGACGAATTATAACTCATCCTGATGAGGAACGTAAATGTTATCTGATTATGTTTGCATGTTCTGTAAGTGCACAGAATGTGTGTTCCTGTGTACAGTATAAAATATGACTATACAACAGCCAGAGTAATGAAGTGCACTTTTATTAGGAAGCAGTGACGAGTTACTTTTTACTCCGCAGGAATAGTGAATCTCAGGCATTCGACTCTTGCACTTGTTCACATGAGCTTTACCAAAGTCCCATAAAAGGCTTGGAGCTGACAACTCAGCACTAGAGATAAGAACAGGATCAACCTGAGCCTTTCTCATAGCTTAATTTATTTTAAATCCAAGCTCTATTTATGCACTTGCTGACTGCCAGTCGATGTTCCTTTAAACACAGAGAAACACTGCTGCCTAATGGCTACCGAAACACCTCACATTATTCATTTTCCAACACTTCCACATCTACACGTGTGCAGAAGGAGTGACGAGACTGTGGGGTAAAACCTGGCTCTCAGGCTGGACAGCTGGATGCAGTGTGGGTTAATAATGAGAAGTACCCATGCACTATCTGATGAAGAGGTGAAGTCCTAATCATCCTCCGTGGCCCCACAGGAGGAGGCCTGTGTTTATCAGCACTGAGGAGGACACACGGAGCTCGGGAAGAAGAGAAAGGAGGGGTGTGTGTTGTGTGTATGAGCCATTTCCCGACTGACAGGCTCTCTTCATGGACATGCCAGCACTTTAACCTGGCCTGTTATTAAAATTCTAATCTGTTCAACATGCCAATGTTAGCACTTTTGCCTTGATTAATAAAATAGCACCCCTGAGCACTATGTCTAGGTGTTTTCTTTCTTACCCCGGGTTGTTTTATCCGTTTATTTATTTAATTTATTTATTTTTGAGGGCCCCCCCCCCCCTTTTTATTTATTTATTTTTATTATTTCAGTGCTTCCTGGGTAGCCATTCCCACTTAAGAGCAAATTATATCAAAATTAAATTTCCCCCCTTTTTTTGCACATGTCCCTAATTGGGTTTCTGAAAATATAATAATAAAAAGATGAACAAGGATACAAAAGCATCCTGAAATTCAGAGATAAGAATATAAGGATTCAGGAGGTAAAACGCAAAGCAGCTTTCGAAGCCACGCTTGAATCGGACGTGCCGTACGTGTACGATCTGAGACTCGACGGCAAAATGTTCTGCTGAAGAAAACAGGATGATGCAGGAGGAACAGTGGAGGCGGCGGTGGCGGCAGCAGAGTGGGGGGAGACTTAAAGGACGTGATTTATCTGAGCTTGATTGCATGTTAATCGAGGTTACGTGTATTAAGTGGAATCTAATTGGAACAGACACTGGCAGCCTGACAGATCGACATGATGCAGATGGATTGAAAGAGAGAGGGAGGGGAGCAAGAGAAAGACAGAAAGAGAGAACGCAAGCAAAACCGATGCGACTCAAAGGTATATTTTTACACACTGCACACCCAGAGGATCGTATTATTCTGCCTCTACAATTAACCACAAGCCAACGTCATTGGGTGTATTCCAGAAAATGTTGGTGTAATTAAAATAATGGTGTTGAAATCTTCTCATCCATTGGCTGGCCTTGCTGAAGGACGCATCGAAATGGCGCTCATGTGCATGGCATGCGCACTAACTCCATCCCAGTTGTCATAAACATTCAAACATGGTGTCCCTTTTGGAAAAGAGAGAAAAAAATACCCTCTTTCATTAAAAAAAAAAAAATACACCAGCTGCTTGAGGACATGTCACCTCGCAGAGTGAGCAGAGCATGTGCTGCTTTCTCTCACACACTTTTTCTATCTGATCAGACAACTGGTGCGAAGGCCTTTCCTCTAAATCTGAAGCATTCACCCTGTGTGACAGAATGCCCTTTAGAACATCAGTTGTAAAATTAAAAAAAAAAAAAAAAAAAAGCATAAACGACACCTGTTGTGCCAAACAACTGCTCTTTGAGAAGTTATGCAAATGTTTAACAAATTATGACCCCAGAAAGCAAGAGATACTGAACACTACCAGAGCTCAGAATGTGGTTTTCACCTTTTGGCGGGGGAAAGTATCATAATTTGCTCTTCCTCTTTGAAAGCACCATGCCATCAGTCCAGTGCCTTTTAACACACATCGATTGCAGGGAGGCTGAGGCTCACAAATGTCATCCATTGTCATCTTTTATCACAGCAGTGTCCAATAGCAGGTCTGCATTATTAACTGTGTCACACAGCCGTCGTGGATGACTGTCCATTCATGTCCGTCCATTTCGCTCTCACGCAAGCAAGGAGATTGTGAAAGTGATAACACGAATGATATTATTTTCCCAGCCTTTTAAACACAAATTGTCAAGATCGGAATGACCGCAACAAATCAAGAAGATCTTTCAGACTCTAGATCCAAAAATTCTTGTCTATATGAATTTTTACAAAGTGCTGAAGATAAGAATTTAAACGCCCAAACCGAGACTCGTTATTGACAGCATATTGATTCATAATGCAGGAAATCTAAGTCTAAGAATACACACTGCTCCAAGGTCCAAGAGAGGGAGTTCAAATGGAAAGAGAAAAGTGGGACTACATGGAGGAAGGGGCGGATCTGAGCGACTACAGGCATCATTTGAGTGCAGAGAAGAGTTGAAATAAATCTCAGCCATCAATGCAGAATGGTCAAATCAGTCATGACACCATCGAGTCATTGTGCCAAGATTGGGGAGTTCCTTCAGTCAGCTGCTGATTTGATCCATGCTGACTGTTGCACTAATGACATTAATAAGGACAAAATTACTATTTTGAAACACTGAATTTTCACTCCTAGTTTGGACGTGCTCGCACTTCCATCTGCAAGAACCCCGACTGCTCAGATTTTATGAGTTTGGTTAACTATTATATATCCGTTCAGCTTGCTTGGTCTTTCCATAAGCAGCATCGAGGCTGTGCATCCTAATATTGGTATCAAAATGCGTAATAAGGCAAACAAAAATTCGACACGACTTCCGTACACGTCTATATATCCGCCATTCAAAGCCAAATAACTGTAATGTGTCAAGAGGAGGGGGTGGTCATGCTCTGCCGGCCTCTGAGCTCCAACATTGAGAGAGATGACACAGTGTGATCAAGGACATGAATTGCTCATTGATTTTTAGCGCCAGCTTAACTATCCATTCCAATTGATTTTAGCCTGGCTGCGTGTGCGAGTTATGGCACTTTTAATGCATCTCCTGTATGACCGCTTCTCACAAAAACATACAGAAAATCCAAAACGTGTAAAACAGGTCCAGAAACATGCACTTGGTCTTTTTATTTTTGCTATGCACATCACGTGGGCGTACTGTGAACTGGAATTGCTCGAATGTCTCATCACATATTCATCTCGGAATACCTTTTCAGGGTTACAAAATGGAACAAATGTGGCAAAAATGTCATAATTACAGTACATAAATGCTTCCTGGAAGACGCTGGAAGATTGTGAAAAAGCAAAAAAACATTCCAGAAGCAAATCGACGAGTAAGATTAAAACCTTATGAGGCTCAACACGTGAGGATCCAGTATACATTTCAGTCTAAGAATATACACAGGTAAATCAATTTCCAACGACAGCTCCATACACACACACATTCAGTCACACACTCACTGTCATATTTCTCTATTCCCTGAATATTCCTAAATATTCACCTCGAC
This sequence comes from Potamarius usumacintae, assembly GCA_025447855.1. Classification (NCBI taxonomy): domain Eukaryota; kingdom Metazoa; phylum Chordata; class Actinopteri; order Siluriformes; family Ariidae; genus Potamarius; species Potamarius usumacintae. The sequence continues at coordinate 47,350,798 of JAOEHJ010000005.1, read as the reverse complement.
GCTCATAACTAACCCTAAACCAATAAGTGATTAATCCCAAAGTCTCAATAAACCCAATAAAGCAATTAGGCGTGAATAATTAGAGCAAATAATTCTTTTAATGTATCTTTTTTTTCCTCCGTCAGCACCCTCCCAGCATTTTCATGAATTATTAATAAATCGTGGCTTCAGTGAAATAAGAGATAATGTCAGAAATGTGATCCAATAGATGGTCTAAATGTCATCTGTCACTGAGAAATGCGTTGAAAAATGAACAAGGCTAGGCACATTTGAGACTGACAGGCACATTTCTTTACTTCTGATATTTGAACGAGGGATTTTTCAGATCATATATCCACTTCCTGTGCCCACTCTTTTCATCCCTAATACTGAAGGTTCAAATGGGTGTTTTAGTGCGAGATGGATTTCTTTCTTTCAAGAACAGCCAAATAAAACACACTTTATACCACTATGTTTTGAGGGGAAAAAAGAACAGAAAAAACCATCTCCGTGTAATTAATGTTTTACAAGTGCTGCTGTTCTTATTCAGAAAACGGCCCGATCAAAGCAGGCAGGTTCAGATTACGCAGCTAATTGAAATCCCACATTTCAGAGCCGTCTTTTCGCCCCCCTCTTTCCCTCTACTTTACACACACAATGAAGACTACATGTGCAGTCCACAAATGACATCAGATCATCAAAGTAATGTGTGTCTTTTCTTTTCACTGTATTTCCCTGCTAAGTGTTCATGAGACAACTTAATAAAGCCATAAATGTAGGCGGAGACAGAGTGTGTATGTGTGTGTATGTGTGGGTGGGGGAGATGGACCAAATGTAGAAGTGAATATAGGACTGTTTTGACCTTGTAGGGACATTCTGCTGGTCCTCACAAGGAAAACTTTTCTTTTTTCTTATTTTAAATAATGCCAGTGAAAGGTCCTCACAAAGATAGTAATACGAATGTGTGTGTGTGTGTGTGCGTGCGTGAGCTTGTCAGTGAGGTAGCAGCACACTGTCTACTCTACAACAGCACAGTCTCAGAGACAGATGGAAATTCACACATTTATTATCCTTTCTAATCTTGGTGTAAATAAGAATGTGTCACTTGTGTATACAGTATAATGTATATAAACCTGTGTATATAACTTATATGTAATGCACACACAAAACTATATCTGTGTATATAACATTTAAATAACACACACACACACACAC
>JAOEHJ010000005.1:47334037-47345712 GCA_025447855.1 Potamarius usumacintae | reverse complement strand
GTTTTTCCTGAATGGATTACGCAGTGTTTAGTGTTCCTTTCTGTCCTCTTGCTTTTTTTTTTTTTTTTCTCTCCTCACAAACAGTGCGCTTGTTAGCAAACTGTTAAGTCAGGCGCACGGCACACAAATTGCGCTCGGCCGAGCGAATTTGTTTTGCAAGGGTGACCTGTTTAATCATCTCATTTTCTTTTGCGGACGTTTATTCATCCGGTTTCCACGGTTACGCCGAACATTAAGGGGCTACAGTAATAAGGCTTGAGAGTCAAACAGGTAATAAAAAAATTAACGCCATTCTCGGGCAGCCGAGGCCCGTCTCTGAAATGAAGCAGGGGAGAGGGGAGAGCGCAGGCGGACCGAGAGGGGCCATACTTCCCAAACAATTAAGGGCCGTGCTACTTATTTCCCTCCGTAGAGCCGCTAGAGTGGGGATTCGCACAGACAGGACACTTGGTGAACCCTCATCGCTCAGCAGGGAAGGGAATTAGTTGAAAGTCATTCTGTTCCTTTATTTATCAGCAGGCCTAGATTACTTATCAGGACCATCAAAACTCCCTGAATTATGATTATTAAACATTTCTTCCCTCCTCCTCCTTCTCCTCCTTGTCTTAGATAAGATTATTGTCGGTTGCAGAAATACGTAGTTATGGAGTCATGTTGTGTAATTATAGATAGTATATAATGTCAGTTATACTGGCTTGATCTGGACTTTATTTTTTTTTTAATCATATCTCACAGACTCATCACAAAGACTCTATTGAGCCGAGAAATGGGAATGACTTTTATCGTAAATTTAGATAAAATGAAAAAAAGTTCCCATTGCACGTGGCACTGTCTTTTTCTCTCTCTCTATCTTTCCATCTCTCTCTCTCTCTCTCTCTCGTTCTCCAGTAAGAAACAGTGCCCTTTTGCAGCAAATGATGAACCCAACTTACAGCCAAACATAGAAAATCCCAGCACAAGAGAAGGGACAGGTGTTGAGAGCGCAGAGAAGCCAAACATGGCTGTGAAGCAATACAGGCAAAATAAACAAGTCATTAGCATTTTCAATCTTTTTCTTTTCAAACTTTTTTTGGCTGAACATACAGCGTTGTTTAACCTGCACTGGAAACAAAACAGTGATTCTTATTCTACATGTACTTGTAGAGTCTCCGCACCATAACGTGGCATTTGTCGTGTTCTGAGCAGTTGTGGAAAATATCTAAATCATGTCGAGAGACACAAGGCTGGGTCTGCAGCCTCAGATGCCCTTTAATTCATTACTCACTGCATATGAATAGATGGGCATAAAATCGTACAAATAATACGGCACAAGCCTGGTGTCAGGTTGCTTGTTTGCCAGAGAGCTGACATTGGGTTTGACTCATTTCACAAGCTGCCTGAAGACAACGGAAAAACCTCTAAGAGCCCCAAAACTTTTTTCTGCCCTTTTTTTTTTTTTTTTGGTTTGATCTTCGTTTTCCCACACGGAGTGTCAGAGTTCATCTTATTTTAGCATTCAACTCGTCGCAATTTAAGGAAGCAGCAGTTGCGCGTGTCAGCTTGACAACAGCAAACACAACCTGATTGCCGGCTGACCTGTTTAGAGGCCTTGCTGTAAAATCTCAGCTTTGATGGCCACCATGAGGTGACATCACCTTGCCCTTTTCCTCCTTTATCTCCTCACTTACCAAGAGAGAGCCAAGAGAATAGAAAAAAATCCCACCCCGTGACTCGTGTGCGAGTGTATGGTGAGGGAGAAGATCCCAAAAGAGGACAGAGTGAGATTTAAAAAAAAAAAATTATATATATATATAAAACACTAAGCTCCTGCATGAGACCGCCAACTGTTCTGTTAACAACTTCTTAACAGGTGTAGACCCTAGAACCATGTAATCCTATCAAGTTGCAGAGTTAAAAAAAAAAATTCAGTCAAACAGCAAACTCCTGAGCCCCATCACCCCCACCGTACTCTCCCTGTCCCCCCTCGCTGCTCTACACAGTGTAGTCCGTGACAGAACGGAACAGCTGGGCTTCAGATTTATCATGTACAGACAGTAATTATTGCTGCTGCTGCCTGCTACTGACCCAAGTGAATAGAATGTCACAGGAAAAAACACACAGAACGCGGGGACCCGCGTCAGGGGAGCTTTCAGACGCGAGTGCCCCTGTTTGCAGTCAATTACCAGAGAGGACAGGATATCGGCGCGGTGGCGCTCCAGTGCAAACACTCTTTCAGGATGAAGGTGACAGAGAACACACAACCGTGCACTTCTTCTTCTTATCAATGTGGGAAAAAAAAAAAAGAAAAAAGAAAAGCCAAAACGTTCACTTGCACTTTGAGCAGTGAGCGTTTTCAGGCACTGGTGTGTGTCCTTACATGATCTATTAGCTGAGTGACGTGCAGCAATTACAGCTTGACAAATTTTGACGCTGATTGATGGCATGTGTGCACACAGTTACACAAGCAGTGTGAGTGTGCAGTGCAAGACCACCCAAACGTGAACTTTGCCGGCCTGCTCTGACCCCGGAGTTTTGGGCAAAGATAAGAAGAGGACCTCTGACATACAGATAAACTATCAGTCTATTAGCTGAGTCAATCAGTGCTTTAACAGCAGCCACTAAGCAGTTACACAGCATCACAGCCCTATTATAAGTTTATTGAAAGCGACTTTGTAATTGCACTGGATAAAAGTAAACTTTATTCAGAAATATGCTTTTACATAACAATTATCTCAGATGGAAGGTCATTCTTTTGAATTTACTGTATATAAAACTACGTTTACTGCTTTTCTCGTAAATTCGACTGAAACGGCGCGTAATTAGCGCTTCCCAATTTCAGGAAGCTTCGCTCACAAACCGTGGCCTGAAATAAAGTCGAAACGAGTGCACACTTCTTCATGGGAATTAAACCACAAGCCTGAGCAGTGCAGACTGCCCCTGTCTTTAACGACCGTACCATTCCTGCCTTCAACCTGCCCACAGGGTCGCTCCCACCTTAAACCCCCCTCCTGCCACGTTTAAAAGGATTAGACGCCACATTTTGTGCCGGCTTAATCTTCCTTTCAGACGGCCTAATAAGTGTGCGTCGATAAGCCAAGCATGCAAATTTCATTCTAGGCCAGTGGAGCTCATGCTTTCAGACAAACGGACTGAGGTATTTTACACCGTGCTAATTGCTTCTTCATATTCCTCTTTTCTCTCTTATATGCCATATCAGCGGCGGCAGATTATTCCTCTCTCCCACTTTGCATGAAATTAGAATTTCATGTGGAAGATCATAAACGTGAAATAGAGCCGTTCTACGAGCCCTTTGTGAGGGAGAACGTCTTTAGGCGGAACTTTGTCACTTTTCCACGGAATAATAATACGAAGTGTTCCGAGTCCACAGAACGGACGTTAAGAGGAAACGGCTCCCTTTTGAATTTCAAATGTCATTTGTCACGCTTCTTGTTGGCCTGCGCTACCAATAAGAGATAAGATGACAAACTTTCGGAGCTGACACTCTGACAGAGGAGAACTTTACGCTGACTTTGTGCCGTCACAGAGGATGGCGTGAAGACCCAAGACGAGAAAAAAGTTGATCGATTTTGGGAAAGCCTACAGCTACAAAGTAATAATAATCATAATAATAATATTAATAATAATAATAAAGTCAATGCTGTGAGAGCCTAAAAGTATGACGTGTATTATTTGTGCACACTTCCTCTTGCAGTATTAATTAGCCTATTACTGTGCATTGGTGACAGAGATGCTTTGAGCTTTTAATTAGGACCGAGTGTCTGCATGACTGCACAAGAGAGGAGAGGAGAGGAGAATGCTTTCCTTTTCACAGCTCCTCTTACTCCATGGATCGTCATTTCAACACCTCCACGCATCATATCTCTCTTTTCCCATTGCTAAAATATATTTACTTGTTAGATTGCTAAGCAAATAGGTAAAAGAGAGCTGGTATTGAGATGCTGAGTTAATGTTCGGGAGTGTGTATCTGATAAGAATGCACCGGTACTGACTCAGCCAGCCATCCAACTATCCATCTCTCTTTCTCTCTCACTTCTTTTTTTACACATCGAGTCTCTAAATGCAGCCTCTCTGTAAAATCACACTAACACGTCTAAGAGCAACAGTCCTTATAATTTCATCTCCATTTCTGTATTTTGTACAAACCAGCCAACGGTTACATTTAAGTTTAAACAAACTATAAAGCTCAAACCTATAGATTTGTTTATTATTATTTTAAAAAAGATAAAATTTCAAATTGATTCCAAGCACAGTTCTGTCCTCGACCGAGTCATCCCCGTAATCAATTAGATATAAGATCTGCATACATGTCAGTCAGCCTGACTCACTAACCCTTTCCTCACTCAGCGTCCCACCGGAGAACTCCGATTAAAATGGGGTTAAACATGAAGCCTCGTGCTCCCTCTCTCTTCCACTGTCCTCCTTTGAAATTTATTTCAAAAACTCTGTTAATCTGCACTACACAACATTCCCATTAGCATAGCCCGGCCTCCTCGTAAAAAATCCAGCTCATTTAATTAAAAAATGTAAATTTACTGTCATCCCAGGGCTGGCGATTTAAGACAGCACCAGGCTTTTTATTGCTTAAGACATCAAGTTGATTCGCTTGTTGCTAAACTGTGACGAAGGTTATCGAGGGCTACAGACCTTGGCTCATGCATGTGTGTTTTTTCCTCCTGCTTTCAGCCTGGAAAGGTGCTCACGATGGATTAAAACTACACACTCAGACTCCAAAGGGAAAGAAAAGCCAGCGTAGTGTATGACGAGTCATAAAAAATTACGTGCAGTCCGAACAGAGTACACAGAAATGAAAGGGTACATCTGAAAACAGAGGGTGTGTCTTTGGACCTATTCAGTGTCCTTTTGAACATTAGATATAACAGAAACCACAGGGAAAAATAATACAAAACAACTACGCTGTACGTCTGGGGTTTTTGCATTTAAAGAAAAAAAAAAAAAAAGATCAATTCCCAGAATTCAGTACACTGTGCTCTGTTTGACTAAGAGCGCATGTAAAGTTTCATTTTCTGCTTTTCTCACTTCTTTTTTTTTTTTTATGGTTTATTAAATATGTAAAGGACTTAGGACTGATTGTGTAAAATAAATAAATAAATAAACAAACAAACAAACATAATTGCTTGATAAAGCAAACAAGACAAATATAAAGCTTAAGAAATCACTCATAATAATAAAAATAAATGCACATGATGCAAAACAAGGCTTTATGTTCATAACGAGTATAAAATGCCCACAATAGACTGTATACACAGAAAATAAGCAACTTCTCTTGTTTCTGGGTTGAACAAAATGTAATAGAAATTAAAATGTATATTAGTATACACTGAAAAAAATGCCACGTATCTATTCGACACGAAAAGCAGAGCATAAATCCACACGTCATGAAAATACATAACTAAATGGATGTGTAATAAAAATATCACATCATATCCACACACACACACTTATCTGTGCACAACACAAACTACAAAAACTGTTTATCTTCATTTCTCTCTTTCAACACAATCTCAGATTTGCTTCCTAACTTGATAATATAATATAATATAATATAATATAATATAATATAATATAATATAATATAATATAAAGAACATTTTCTGTTTACAGGATTGAAAAGTTCCTGTGCTATGCTAAAACATTTCCAGAGGCATTAAAGCTTCCCAAAAACATCATGGAAAAAACAGAGGCTCTGGAGATCAGTTTCACGTGCGCCGAAATATCCCTAAACGGGGGGACGCGGGGATAAAGAGTGGGATATCACTTGTTCTGTGTGTCCTTACATGTGTCAAAACAAAGCCGGCACAACAGCTTGTTTGTTCAGTCCCCTTGGCAACAAACCCTTAGGCCACGCCGAGCACTTACACTTTACATACCTGTGTGTGTATGTGTGTTAACTCTGTCCTTTACACATATTTAACGTCCACAAAATGAAATAAACTGAGATGAATATATAGACAGAGAGGGACGAGAGCAAGTTCAGAGAGGACACGAGGTAAACACGACGTGACGTACGGCAATAACTGGGACGAATAAATAAATAAATCAAGGTACTTCCAGGTATAAAATGAAAGCACTCCTTTTTATGATTTCCCAGACCTGATCAAGTGTCTGTTCCATGTCTTTTGAAAGTACCGAAGGAGGAAAATGTAGAGGTCAGGGAAAGGATCGTATTTAATGCTGTAATCAGCCCCGGGATCTGTCACTCAGTTATAAATAAAGGCGCACATACACACACACACACACATAAAACACAAGCAACTTCCCCATTCAAAAAACACTATGTAATACAGAAGCACCTTTCACGTGAAAACACAAAAGACAGTTAGGAGAAGGAGAAGAAGAAGAAGGCATTAAAGAAGAAGAAAAAGTATTCAAAGAAGAAGAAGAAGAAGAAGAGGAGCACTTACCATATTCAGGAGAGTCGAAGTTAAATCCTCCCAAGCATGTAACTTTCATAATACAACGAACTCTGTGTGAAAATCATCAGAGAGGAATCTGGCCTACGGGAAATTCAGACTAGAATAAGTGGGCGATAAAGAGTCTTTTTTTTTTTTTTTCTCTCTCAATCATGTACTAAACTCCTTGACATGTAATCTGTCAATAGTTTTCAGGCAAGATAATGCCGGCTGCCACGAGTGAAGTTGATTGGCAGATCGCTCTGGCCCCTCCTCCTCACGCTTTGATGAGGGGGGGGTGTAGGTGAGAGAACACAGAGATGGGGGCCCCCTCGTTCTCGCTCGCTCTCGCTCTCTCTCTAGTTTGCTCACACACTCACTCACTCACTCATACACACACACACACACACACACACACCCCAAGCAGTTGGCGATAGGAAATTACGGAAGAGCAGGAACTGGAGCAGACTTTTTTTCCCTCCTCCCCTCAATGGGTTGGGCTTTTTCTTTCTCTGCGTTCTACAGGCTGTTCCACACTCGAGGGGAAGGGACAAGTCCAGCCCCATGCAAATGAGCAAAGAAGGAGGGAGGGAGCAGCGGAGGGTTGAGAAAAAAAAAAAAAAAGAAGTCTGCATGGCTCATTACATATTTTATATTCCAGTATTTCTGCCACCAAACAGCAGTCAAGTTTTTGTTTTTTTTTTCCCCCCCATTGAAGGTTCACGCTCGGCATCAGATTTATATTCAAGAAAGCAGGAAGTTTGCTCTCAATGGCATTTAATAACTGGCAATAAACTTCAGTTACTGAAGAAAAGTTGAGAAATTAAATGAAAACGGAGTCAGCAATTCAGAACTGAACATCAAACGTCAAATAAAATGAAATAAAATCTAAATTGTGATTATATCAAATAAATACTTTCTCAAAACAAAACAAGCAATCTCAATCTGTTGTATTATTGTATTACAGAGCTTGGTATCACACTGAGATATAAGTAGCCCGATCTGAGAACAGTTGGTTGTAAATTATGAAAAGAAAAAAAAAAGAAAAAACTATAGCTTAACCATCCATCCCCCAACACTTGTCCGTCCGTCCGTCTGTCCGTCCCTCCCTCCCTCCTTCCCTCCCTTGCTTGTTCCCTCCCTTTCTTTTTTACTCTTCCCCTCCTCTCTGTCTGTCCCTCTGATAAGGTATCAGTTTTCATTGTAATTTCAGGTGAAATGATAAACGGCGGCCGTTACCAGGTGGCAATGAATACTTTATAAGACAAGGCCCTTATTTGCCTGGCAGTTTCTTCCATCATGGCATGCAAAGTGCTCATAGAACATTTTCACAATATTTCCTGGATTAGCATAATTCCACAAAGTGGAATTAAAAACGTATTCCTTTTTGAGGGTCCGGACACGATGATGCGTACTATGCTAAAAAACTTTGACTGGACCAAACAAGGAAAAAGCACAGCGCTATAAGTGTAGGAGTGGGAAGGTCTGAGTTCTGCTTCGGACCAAAACTAAAAGATTTAAAAAAAAAAAAAAAAAAACTGAGAAAAATGTATTGAAAAGAGGAAATGTATATTTTAGGTGATGGCTTATAATTCTGTGAAATGAGTCAATCCCTAGTTCCTGTTTGCTAACTGATGTCTCACATACAGTATACAGAGAACAGGTTTTGGTTGATCCAGTAATTAGGAGGATGAGTCATAATCAAACAATGGCCACATGTTCCCACCTTAAAGCAGCGAGAGCCCATGTCAGTTACGCTCTCCTTCTCTGAAAATCTCAAACTGATCTTTCACAACTTCAGATTTTACAACAAAACCTTAAATCCTTTGAATGAATCAGCCACCTATTTTTCCCCCCTCAAAATTTCCCAACTGTCTTTGGATAGAAGCAAGAATGCGTAAGTGTCTCTTAAACAGTTTGTAGATTCCTCACTCTGTATAGAACGCCAGGACGTGTTGTGAAATTCCTATGCGGGCAGATCAACTTGACTGCAACGTATGCTGTGGCAAACACGGGTAGGTGGCGATCTTTTTTTTCTCCCCGCTGCCATCTCTGTTTTTCGGAGAAGAGCTGAATGCTGTTTGATGTGGCCTATTATGATGCGACGCTCGGGGCATGGGGGCATGAGGGCATGGGGCCGAGCAGGGAGGGGGATGTGACATGGCAGGGCCGCATCAGCTAAAAGGACGCAGGGGCCAGACGTTTAGCTGCCCCTGACTGCGCACTCCAGGAGGGGCTGGTCTGATGGCCGCCCGCTCCGAGTGCCTCGCTCCGGCAGGACAAAAGCCCGCGCCCGCTTGAAAGATGTGAATCGAGGGGCTTTTGTGCCCGAGGCCCGGGGCCATGCGGAGTGAGAAATCTGACCTTTGCTGGGAGTTAGATTGTGTTTGAACCCTCTTGCTGTCTCAACCAGTGGGGCAGCACAGACTGAGTGGGCAACTAAGAGGTGTAGCCAAAAAGAGCAGGAGGAGGAAAAAAAAAGGAGAAGAGACACACAGAGAAGAGTATCATCATCTTTCTTGAGTGAAAAAAAGGTCGCCTGTTGAGATTTTTTATTTTTTTTTCACTGCTAAAAATAAGGATGAACTTTTTTCCCTCCCCCCCCAGTCACTTTTCTCAAGGCTGGATCGTGAAATTGACAGGAAATTGAATGTGGCAATGCTCGAGTGTAGCACGGGGCTTTGAAAAGGAGGCCAAAGAAAGCGTTTGCCCTTGTATTGTTCTACTGAGCCTGTGACGCTGGATATTATTCCCCCTCACGTCTGGTTGGAAAGCCTTGTTTGTTTGTTTATTTATTTATTCATTCATTCATTCATTTCAGGGAAGCGCATCTTGCATACTAAACCTGAGAACATATAAAACAGTGGCAGCTGGAACTCATTACCAACTATTTGGCCATCGTTCTGATTGCTTGTAGTGAGCTTTAAAAGCAGAAACGACTTGATCAAATTAGTTCAGTTTCGAGATGCCACTCAAATAAGCAGAGTGCTTGTTTGCATATACTGTACATGTAGCGAGTGCAAGTGCAGAGACGCGAGCATCGTTCATATGCGAGGATATAAACCCGAGCTTCACTTTAAAAACATCATTCAATGTCGAAACCCTTTTTTCCTGACACGGCTTTCATCCCCTGCCTCTCATCATTATGTTTCAGTATCTCTCCCGGATGCAGACGGTCCTAATGTAATCTGCCTAATTTTGGTCCCACGCAATCTGGTTTTAAAAACACAGAGAGAAAGGGCCACATTTCTGAAGGCCTTGACCATAATCGCTTTAGACAGAGAGCTTCTTCTATCATAGATGAGCAAATATTTGTAAACCAGCTATCTAATGGAAAATTATAGTGAAATTAGAGCGAAATTCATGACAGAGAAATCTGATTATCTCTAATTTTATTATGCCATCTTAGCCCACACAGCATATTTTTGTACAGTTTTTTTCCATAAATACCTATGCCAGGGTTCCCGGTAATCAAATAAAATTGAAATTCATCTCCCCATTAAATTCAATTAGATGCAATTTCTAGAGCCTATCAAAGATTTTAATTACTAAATTATAAAATTCTCTGAAGCCATATTGAAGGAGAAAAACAGCATCCTTGCATCCGGAATAAAAAAAGAAGAAAAAAAACCATGAAAGGAAATTGTTGATCCAAAAAGATATCCAGCGGTAAACAGAATTAGTGAGGCGGTCGGCCTTGTGCAGCGGCTCTGGGCCGGAGAGTGACGTGTGCCAAATGCAGGCTCCTGGACCAGAGGAAATGAACTTAGCTGAGGTGCACTCGGCCTCTAAACGTCTGCCCTCCGAGTTATTATGCCGTAATTGACTAATTGACACCTTAATTTCATTTATGGGCTCCTGCATTGAGGAGGCAACCTCTGGGTATGAAGGTGGTCCTGAAAGAGAGCACGGAGGAAGCATCCTGTGTGTGCAGGTGCACAGGAGACCAGTGTGCTCCCTCCACACCATTATTAAGAGCATGCTAATTAAATGGGGATGGGAACATACTTATTTAGTGTAAGCTTAAGGACAATGTCCTGCGCAGCGTAATCTTTAATAGCTAGTAAGCGGAATTGTAACTTGCTTCATCACATTTCAAATTAGCTTTTCTAATGAAATTTATCTAAAGTAATATGCCTTTTAGAGCTACTTGCTAGATAGGGATGTAACCGAATACATGATACGGAATGAACACACAATGTTCTAATTAAAAAATACAGATACAAATATGATTAGGAGACACACACACAAACACATACATACATACATATATAAAAAGAAAGTTTCACAAGACGTGGTTCACAAGACATCTGGTTGAGACTAGAGTTGTGCACTGGGACTGGGACGCAACAAAAAGTCACGTTAGTGGATATTTTCAGAGCATTCAAGAATGTGCAATGCTGCACCATGCATTATTCATTCATCCTTAGTAGCTGCCTGGGCAGGGTCCTAGTTTAGTTTGTTTATATTTAAGGAGCTATATCTGGCATAGTGGTTAGCACTGTTGCCTCACAGCAAGAAGGTTCTGGGTTTGAGCCCAGTGGCCGACGGGGTCTTTCTGTGTGAGGTCTGCATGTTCTCTCTCTCTCTCCATGTTTGCATGGGTTTCCTCCGGGTGCTCCGGTTTCCCCCATCGTCCAAAGACATGCAGGTTAGGCTAACTGGCTACTCTACGTAAATTGTCCATGTGTGTGAATGGTTGAAAGGAGAAAACTTCTAAATAATCTGGTAGAAGGCAACGGGAAACCAATACTGTAATTCTTCCTGAGAAACTTTGATGGCTGAAGCTATCAGTACAGACCTGCCATCAGGCAGAACACTGAAGAAGAAGACAGCTGTTGAAGCCCATCTGGCTCAGGATTCGGCATGTTGCGTATTCTGAGATGCTTTTCAGCTTGCCGTGGTTGTAAAGAGTGATTATTTATTCACCACAGCTTTCCTGTCAGCTCAAACCAGTCTTCTCTGACCTCTCTCATCAACAAAATGTTTCCTTAAGCAGAACTGATGCTCACTGGATGTATTTTGTTGTTGTTGCTTTTTTTTCTCGAGAGAGAGAGAGAGACTGGTATATGTCTAGACTGTTGATGAATGAGGTCAGAGGAACAAAGCTAGACTGGTCTGATCCCGCATGAAGGCTATCACAACTGAAACAAGAAGACATAGTCATCTATATCCCCCGCCCTATATGCCAAGTTTCAAGATATTATTTGTCACATTTTTCAAGTTCTGCTGCAGGAACCCAACCCTACCTCTTTACACTGACCT
>JAOEHJ010000005.1:47104690-47116308 GCA_025447855.1 Potamarius usumacintae | reverse complement strand
TGAACATGACGTATGAACAGGTGAATGTGCATTCTCTTGCACAAAATTAGGATAAAAATTAATGTAGATATAAATATCTTATGCCAAATTATTATGGCATGTTACAAAAACTAAAGAAAAGATCCGAGTCGTCATCTCCAATTTACGAGTCTGAATGCAGTTAATGCATGAGTCTGAGTCATCAGTGCTCAAGTCAAGTCACGAGTCCTTAAAATTAGGGCACGAGTCGAATTCGATTCCAAGTTCTGGACTCGAGTACTACAAGCCTGGTCACACTAATATTATATCATCGTTTCTCTCATCACAACATCCTCAGGGTCTTGTATTGCAGGTGTGCCATATCATCTAAGAATAATAATGAACAGATTTTAAAAATATGTTGTCGAATAAAGAATACATCATTAATATGGTGAAGTTTTCTATATGGAGATGTTTAACATTTATGGAAGGAGTCACCACTGTTAGTGCTTTGGAGCAGTATCTTCAGAACAGGTAACTTTTTTTTTTGCACTTTCTTGTTTCTTGGGGAGTTGGTATGGTGATGCCATGGTTAGCACAGTCACCTCACAGCAAGAAGGTTCTGGGTTCAAACCTCACAGCCGACTGGGGACTTTCTAACTTTCTGTCTGGGGTTTGCATGTTCAGCTCATGCCGGTGTGGGTTTCCTCCAGGTACTCTAGTTTCCTCCTATAGTCCAAAGACATGCAGATTAGGTCAACTGGCTACTTTAATTGGCTATAGGTGTGAACGTGAGTGCGAATGGTTGTTCATATCTGTGTTAGCAATAGATTGCAATAGACTGGCGATCATCCCAGGGTGTACACTGCCTCTCACCCGAAGTCAGCTGGGATTGACTCCAACTTCCCCTGTGATTCTGATAGATAAGCAGTATGGATGGATGGATGGATAGTTTCTTGGTACATGACAAGCTGTGCAATTTTTTTGTCTTATTAAATTCAACTTCAAATTAAAACCTGATGTGCATGACGCTCTTTACTGAATGAAAAATTGTCCATGTTGATAAATCAAGATGTGCTGTTAATGAAAAATAATCTACTTCAGGATGACAGTAGCTGTGTTTTGCGTTGTGCCACATCACACCATCCTGTTGTTGATTCGCACAACACAGTGTTTTATTCCTAATGCTGGGATCACACTACATGATATTTTTGTCTTTCATGAGGTCACTATGGTCAGATTAGATGATCATGGTGCCAGAAATTCTTGCCGTGTCTTGGTCGGGAGACTGGAAACACTACAAGTTTGACCTCGACCAATCAGTGTTCACGTCCTTGCATGCTGCCTGGGAGAAGGGTCAAGAAATTGGCAATCATGGCTACACAAGTCAACATCAAAGAACCCGTCGTAGGAGTTGTCAAACTAGGCGAGTAAATACAAACAATTCTGACATGCTAGACTTTTCATCGGAGTGTCGGGGGCTGTCCCAGGGGCTGTCCTGGGGGCTATCCCAGATACTGCATCGCTATTCTTTGATTTGATGACGTCATACTACAAGACCTATAGAGGCTTTGTACCGGTATGGTCATGTGACCCCATAGCAATGGTAGCTACGCCGCCGTGGCAGGGGGCACACTTGTAGTGCTTCATTCAGCCGAGTTAGTGGTTATTGATCAGTATGGGAAGGTTTTGCTGCGCTTTTGGATTGCGCTCAAATCAGCATCAGGTATTTCCCATAATGACTGGGTCCCAAGTGTGTGCACAACACACTCTGAAGGATCCCTGAATGTAAATACACTTTTTAAGTCTCGGTGAAGGTTAGGCTATGCAGAGCTGCTGTGTCGCTCATGTTCACTTCACTGTATAAGAACAAGCACCTCGCTGCAGTTGTGATTTTTTTTTTATTATTATTATTATTCTTACCTTCGCGGAAATGAAGTGAGCATACCATTGGGTTTTTGACCTTTCCGTTCGACACCAAGTCCCGCTGAAATGTTTTCCCTTCTACATTTACAAATTTCTCGAGATTTTTCCCCGATGATTAATTACTTTTGGCAATTTTAAAATATGATGCCTTTGTTTCATTCAGAATTATTTACACATCCAAAAACGCAGCAGAATCTTCCCATACTGATTAATAACAACTAACTTGTCTGAATGAAGCACTACAAGCATGCCCCCTGTCCAGGCGGCATAGTTACCGTTGTTATGGGGTCATGTGATGGTGCAAAGCCTCTATTTGTCATTCCCGAAGTTCATATTTGGCCCTGATGCTGGAAATTTGTCAGCTATGACAATATAGTGTCAAAATCTGGCTGATTTCGGGTAGACTGATCCCGGCATCGCACAAATTTTACATTTACAGCATTTAGCAGATGCCCTTATCCACAGCAACTTACTGAAGTGCTTTATATTCTCTAACAAAATGATATCCTAATGCTAGTACACAGTATTCTGGGACAATGAATTATATCAAAAGCATGTGAAGAAGAAGTTAGCACAAGTTGGTATAGCAGTAAATACAATACATTTCAAGGGTTACTTTTTAATTTGCGCTAGCAGCAGTAGCACAAATTGTTACTCAGGATATTTCTACTTTCTTCTTCTTATTATTATTATTACCCTAATGATTTTAGGATGTTTTTTTCTCTCTCCCTTTTTAACCAATCATCACTAAATTTCACATGAATACCTCTGGGCTGAATTACGTTGCTATGACTTCTGGTGCTGATCTGGATCACTGAATCAGAATGATCCATGAAAAATGGGATTTTTTTCAATCACTTATAACTCTGTCAATTTTCATGATTTTTTCAATCAGTTTTTTTTTATTTTGTTCAGCAAAATGATGTTCACCTTGACAAATGTCAGCTAACGCAAATTATTATCGCTTTAGGTCTATCCATCCATTAACCGTAACTGCTTATCCTGTGCAGGGTCGCGGGCAAGCTGGAGCCTATTCCAGCTGACTATGGGCGAGAAGCGGGGTACACCCTGGACAAATCGCCAGATCATCACAGGGCTGACACAGAGAGACAAAACAACCATTCACACACCTTCACATTCACATCTGTGGTCAATTTAGAGCCACCAATTAACCTAACCTGCATGTCTTTGGACTGTGGGGGAAACTGGAGCACCCGGAGGAAACCCACGCAGACACGGGGAGAACATGCAAACTCCACACAGAAAGGCCCTCGCCAGCCACTGGGCTCAAACCCAGAACCTTCTTGCTGTGCAGCAACAGTGCTAACCACTACACCACCGTGCCACCCCAGTCTCTATCTAGTTTATTATTTTTTTTATTAGTCCTTATTTCAGTGTTTTAGAATAAGCAGAATACCAAACATTTATGGAGAAGAGACCGAGAAAGAGCCTGCAGCCATACCATGCCTGAGAAACAGACAACAGATATCTCATTTCATTTCGGGAGAATTTCCCTTTCTAGACATTCTGCATGACAAACAGCTCCAGGCTGCTCCTCATTTTTTCCCCTCAGTTATCTGTTTTCTGCTAACGAGACGTCACTAATATGTTCTGGTATGCCGGGTGAATGGGCAATTTGATTGGCTACAAGGAACTTAATGATGTATATCAAATGTGTGAGGACAGCTTTGGTTTTTTTCTCCTTTTTTTGCCTTTTTGGTAACCAAATGTACTTGTTGACAAGCATTTCAAGCAGGTTTTAATCTCAAATTAGGAGTGATGAATCATTTCCACGCTGCCACCTCTTTTTGCCAATCTAACAGCCTCCTGTTTGTGCGCGTTTTTTCCCCCCGTTAGTTAAATTGCAAGGACATGCACAAGCACAACGGAGGTGGTGTAATTAAAAGAAAAACAGTTTTCTTGCCTCTCAACACAAATACGTGCCTGATTGTATACCTGTGTTCCTTTTAACTAATTAAAACAGCAAATCAAATACTGTAAGTTGACGGTTTACTTAAGCCCACAAGACAGTCGAGATGCGGATTGTGTTTTATTGTTTCTCTCGACAAAAACAGTGCCGTATTCTGACTTAATTTGCACCAGTGTGTCTTCCTGAGAGCAGTCTGCAGTCGTCTTTAAACGGCTCCATTTAAAATGCAATTTGATTAGCTGCCAAATTGCTACCAAGTCTGTGCCGCTGCAGTGCCGGGGTGGGGCTAAAAATTTAATTAGCATTTCTACATAAAAGAGAGATCTCTGTCATGTTTTGCATGATGCATCCCAGAATGACCAGTGCTTTCAAAGCCCTTTTGCTCCAGCGAGTTATTAATCGATCTTAAGGGAGCTGGCAAAAGGACATGGAGTTTAAACAAAAAAAAAAAAAAGAATGAAATAAAGAAACACCAAAAGCACACAGAGGTCCTTAGTGACATGGCAAACCCACGGGGGTCCTGCATGTTTTAAATAATCCAAAACTTCTTTAATCACAGTTTAGAAAATTGGCTGGAACTACAGTAAGGGACGACTGCAGAGTCCCACAGCCATTAATGAGATTCGCCCAGGGTTTCCCCTTATAATATTTACACCGTCCCAAGGCATGGCAATATTGTCCTAGAATGAGGAGGTAAGAGCTGAGGAGGAGTGCTGAAGTTCTCCTAATCAATCTGCTAATTATTATCAGAGAAGAGAGGAATCCCTTCTGGCAGAGCTGGATTCTAATAAATGCTGAAAAATTTATTTACTCAGCATGCCAAGTGGAATCCTGAAGTGGAATTAACACAGAAGGCTGATTGAGAAAGGCTATGCAGCGGCGGTGGTCTTCTTCAAGGGGGACTAAACACATGCCGTGTCCAGAGGGAACACAACCGAGCGTCCATACATCTAACCCTACTACGCTCTGAGAAAGGAAGGTTTCATCCAGCACCCTAATGAGTTCTTCAGTTTGTCCTTCCGGAAGAACCCCGAAGAACTTAACCTTATAACAGACGGTTTCCTTTTCAGAAATTAGAGACCCAAAGTCATTATGTAATTACCCAAAGAACCATAAAGGAACAAGTGTAGTTTTAGCTGCCTTAAATATATCACCATCACCTTCTGCAAGCAGCTTTAAAAGTAGCCCTGAACGCAAAAATATTATTTTTAACATCTGGCCATTGGTAAAGAGTGTGCGTCACTGAGAACAGGACAATAAGTCCGTCTGTCACAAACAGGACATTTTCATGAGAGTTTCATAAATTTTCCCAGCTGCAATGGCAGGACATGGAGGGGTTTCTAATTTGCATATTCATATACTCTGGCATTTTTAATGAGGGTGAAGGTGTACGGTAAAATTGTTCTTGGGCCATTTTTAGTAGTTTCTTGGGCATTAAAAACACAAATTTATTGTTAGCGGATTATTTTAATGGCTTAAAATTAAATGTTAAGGATCAATTTAAAATCCTAATGAATTAATAAACAAATGTAGTATGTGTGGAAAAGGAGAGAAGAGAAGAGGAAAAAAGGCAGAAGGAGATAGCACGGAAACAAAGTTGGACAAAAGAAAGAAAGAAAGACATTTTAATGAGTTTCAGACATTTTCCTAGCTGTAATGGGAGGACATGGAGGTGTTTCTAATTTGCATATTCATGTTCGTTGATGCATATTCATACACTCTGGCATTTTTAATGAAAGTGAAGTTGTAAAATTGTTCTTGGGCCATTTTTAGTAGTTTCTTGGGCATTAAAAACAAACAATTTATTATTAACATAGATTACTTTAATGGCTTAAAATTAAATGTTAAGGATCACTTTACAAGCCTAATGAATTAATAAACAAATGCAGAGTGTGTGAAAAAGGAAACCAGAGTAGAGAAGACGGCAGAAGGAGATACCAAAGAAAGAAAGAAAGAAAGAAAGAAAAAAAAGAAAAGCTACAGGAAAATATGTAAGGGCAGATTAAAGAGAGAGAGAGAGAGAGAGAGAGAGAGAGAGAGAGAGAGAGAGAGAGGAAAATAAAAGCAAACAAGGTTTTGGCACTTTTTTCAGTGACTTCTTCTAAATTCTACAAATGCAATCCTCGGACGTGCTCCCAATCCAAGTCCGTCCTCTCGACTCAGAGTCTGATCAGATGGATATCACAGTACTTGGCACAGAAATGCTGGTAAAAACTAAATATTCAAATCTTTTTCTTTTTCTCATTCATGTTCTCATAAGGTTCTCGATAATAAGTATTACACACAGGTTCTCTTGATTTATAAAAGTGTTCAGTTTAGGCAAAAAAGCAGACTTCTGCAGTAGGTGTAGGAGATGAGAAAAAAAGAAGGGATGGAGAGAAAAACGCAACACAGCAAGCGCGGTTAAAAAGAACATAAAGCTGGAGATTGTAGAGAAGAGGCTGAGGGAAAGATGGCCAAGTGAGTGGTTCTTCCTCGGTTCCTTATCTTAAAACTCTTTGTTTTCCAAAAAAAAAAAAAGAGAGAAAACGAGGACTGGAGGGGTTATACGAGTGTGTTGAATGTGTTGCAGATGTCTATAAAGGTTTTCAGTCCTCCAAGTCATTAAATTGTCTAGTAGGAGGAAGTCGAGGCATCTGGACTGTTCAAGATCTCTGAGAAGGACACAAGTCCAGTGACTTTGACTCTCTACCACTAGGCTACAGGTTCCTAGTTCCCCTCCTGAAGTTCTGGAGTCCAGTACGGTTTGGTTTACTTTTGAGCATGAAGATCACCAAGCTGTGCCGCACACCAGAACTCCAGGGTTGGACCTGGACTTTCCCGGCCGAACAAAATGTGTTACCTCTGCAGAGCACCAGTCTTGGCACAGGTAGTCCTTAGGTGTGTGAAGAGCTTGGCAAGGTACTATACACGAGTGGTCGAGTGCTGATGGGGCAAAGCATTGTTGGTATGCACAGAGCTAGAGCTGGACCCAGGGGCAGGGCCTGGATTTGGGGTGTGACCAGGAGCAGGGGGGTATGTATTAAAGGCGTGCATGGCACTAATGGTGCTGGGCATCATGAGTGGCACGTCATCAGGCGCCCTCCTCAGTGCCAGCGTGTAATCCGGTGGGCATCGAAGTGGCTCCAGGTCCAACTCAGCCCTCTGCTGCTTCATCCTCAGTGACATGAGCTCCTCTTCCAGGTCGTTGCCCACAGAGATGGCTGTCGCAGGAATCGGGGCACCGGCAGCTCCGCGCTGGGGCGAAAGGCGCCGGTGGCGTCGCCTCTGTTGCAGCAGCATCATTTCATGGCGCTTGTCACGTTTGTAGTAGAGTGCTGCAAAAGCCAGAACGTTCAGGAAGAGCAGAGATGCACCAACTGCCACTGTTACACTCAGCTCCGTCGAGTAATCACGTGCTGCCTCTGGGAACGGAGACAAGCGCGGGCGCTCCGAACCGTCTGGGTCCATATCTATATCCGGTGGGTATGTGGAGGAAACTGAGGGTTGGCGTGTGCCGGCATGATTCGGATTCAGCGCTGGATTTTTCCATCCAGGTCTGTGGGGGACACCACCAGGTGGTGGTAATCGGGTTGCACCAGAAAACCTGTTAATAAAACTAAGATTAATATCGCATCCTTCTTTTACAATCTAATCACTGTTTATGATGCTGTTGGAAGTCTGATATAAAGGAAAAGGTTTCCCAATCATTAGAACTCTATGGTTTAACATTCTAGACATTAAACAGTCCATTAAAATTGTGTGCCACTGACCTGATGATCTCCTCATGTAGCGTGTGTAAATGTGGCACCAGCTCGAGCCAGAAGGCCACCTTGTTGGCACGGTAGTTGTCTCGGACACGTGGTTTCAGGCCAATGTGAAGGTACTGCTTGTCCTTAGAGCTAAATTTAGTCCACACGACCTCCTCGAAGCGGTTTGGCTTTGTGTGGATGAACTTGGTGTCCTGGGGAACTGGGATGTTTGGGTCTCTGAAAGAACCAGAAAAGAGGGAATGGATTGAACAGTTGGGTCAGGGAGGGATGGTATACAATGACTCTGTGAGAAACCTTTTACAATCAACATCCACAGATGATATTGGAAGGTATGAGAAGTATGTATTGAGGTAAAATGAGCTACATTAGGGTTGAATATTCCTCGTTCAAATCTGTGAACAAATCCTAATCCATGTCTTGGTGTGTAACCCAGTCCCTGTCCCTGTTTCAAGCCCTGATATCGACCCAACCTTGCGTTTGGTTCTTGTTTTGGTCCCAATACCTGTCTCAAGACTGTTAAAGATATAGTCTGTCCATCCCAGTGTCTTTCATCCCCTGTTCCATATTTTAGCCCATGTTGCAGTTCATTTCCCAGTCAGCTGCTGATCCAGTGATCCTGTGTCAGCTTCAGATAAAGTCCCAGTCCCTGATCCTGTACCTACTTTGTGTCTCAGGCCCTTGTGCCATCTCAGTCCCTGTCTCTAGCCCTGGTCCATCTCAGTCCCCACTCTGGATCTGAGTTCCATCAATCCTCACCATGGTTGTGATACGGGGCATAATCTCACTGACCAACTGACAACTCCCCCAGATCTTTGTTTGTCCATGTTTCTGAAGTTCTCACTGGATTATTACCCTGTACCTTTCTGGTCCTGTATTTCTGCTGTAACTACAGTAGTGGACTGGGATTGCAACGATGTGATTATATTTAATAAGAGATCAGGTTTGTATTTTTCCTCACAGCCTCAAACCAGACAGCATAATGAACTGACCCGGTCTTAGCAAAGTTGGTCCAGTAGGTCATAACGACGGCACTAAGCATCACGTCATTTTTGGAGAAGTTGCAGGGAAAGAGGTCGGTGGCGCCCACCATGGGCACTCCAAAGACGTAAGGAATCTCATCTCCATGCGCAGCGTCCGCCCACTCTGGTCGCCCCTCCATCTGGCAGTGATGGTGGAAAGTGTAGAAGTAAACCGGCGACTGGAACTCTGCATGCAGCTTGGCCGTGGCCACTGCTGGCGCCACCCACTGGTGATCTGTGAAGAGCGCAAGCAGAGTCTTCCTCCTCATATCGCCATTATCGCGATCTGCCCAGTCGGTGTACATGAACTTTATGGTCTCACGAAGGATATCTTTACCAAGAGAGGCAGGGAAGGAGAAGGGGAAATGAAAAGATGTGACAATATGAGAGAATGTACTGTATTTTACATTTATATGCATGTTTTTGTGTTGATATATATTTATGTTTCCGTGTAGCGAAGCATCACACACCGCTTGGGTATCCGTAAAGGTTGTCCACAAAGTTGGATATGGTGTAGTCAAACGTAGCAGCTGAAATTCCGTCCTCTCCTTCACTATCATCCACAAACTTCAGTCCTTCTCCTTGATTCACCCCCAACAAGATGTCATAGTTAAGGAACTCTCCCTGTCCATGGCAGAGAAAAATTAATTTCACAAAAGCAATCTAAACAAACTATTTTAGTAAGTTTAATAATTGTGTTTGTTCTGAGTGCTGTTTTAGTTGAAAAAGCAGAACCGTGTGTTTTCCGTGTGTCTCCCTTATCACCATATCATTGGAAATACAGTGGTTAAACTGTCCATGTTGGCATTTCTGCTGATGTCATCAAGAATTCTAGGGGAACAATATAAATGACCTCTTGGGCTTTGAATGATGGTGATAATAAAACTGTAATGGTGAGACCTGCTGCATGAGGATCTCAGGGTCATCAGGAACCACGTCTCCGTCTACCACAGGCCCAAAGGCGATGTGATAGCGAGCGGGCTGAATGTCCTGATCCACCAGCTCTCGGAAGCTCTTCCTCCTCAGACAGCTGACCATGTCGGCCGTGTCCCCGGAGCTGCAGCCCACCTTCTTGGCCAGGATCTTGGTGTACATGAGCGGGCGGTAGTTCACAGACCAGCTGGAGATGGCAGAGCCGCTCTGGGCTATTGCTCTCTGGAACAGACCTGAAACCAGAACCATTAAAAATAATAACATGGTAGACTTTAAGGGTTCTTTAGCTGTTCATTGGATAATTAAGGCTTCTTGGCTTCCCAAAAAGGGTGCTAATGACAATCCTTTCTGAGAGGAAACTGTAGGTTGGAGATTCTCGCAGTGGACAATAGAAATACCGTTAAGGTTTCAAAATTTTCTCAGATTATTTTTGCCAGCTTATAAAATAAAACCTTCTCATTCAGTCTCCTAATGCATTGTAAAAATAAAAAATAAAATAAAAAAGCCCTACAAAGAATTCTATTTCCAGCCATTATCCGTAGCCACTTATCCTGTGCAGGGTCGCGGGCGGGCTGGAGCCTATCCCAGCTAACTGTGGGCGAGAGGTGGAGTTCACCCTGGACAAGTCGTTAGATCATCGCAGGGCTGACACACAGAGACGCACAACCATTCACACTCACATTCACACCTACGGTCAATTTAGAGCCACCGATTATCCTAACCTGCATGTCTTTGGACTGTGCGGAGCACCTGGAGGAAACCCACACAGACACGGGGAAAACACGCAAACTCCGCACAGAAAGGCCTCCGTCGGCTACTGGGCTCGAACCCAGAACCTTCTTACTGTGAGGCGACAGCGCTAACCACTACACCACCGTGTCGCCCAGAATTTGATTTCAAATGAGCAAAATAATAACACTTCTGTTTTGCATGTTTACATTGATGAACATGCTGACAGGGTTGGTTCTATCTAAAAATGCCAAGAAGAAGAGCGGAGCAAATGCAAATTGATTCATTTCTCAACAGAAATTGTGTATGTAAACCAGACGTGACAGTGAAACAGCACGAGGAAGAAACCTTGAAGGAACCAGACTCAAAAGGGAAGTGGGCGACACCGGACAGTGTGATTATAAATCATTACTCTTATATAACTGTATACTACAGAGTAACAACAAAATCCGAGCAGTAAAAGAAAAACAAACAAACAGATTTTTACCACAGAAACCCCAAGTGTACATTATTAGCAGAGAAGACAAAATATTATTATTATTTTCAAGTGTGCGCCATTTAACAATGAACAATAAGAAAACATCAAGGGGAAAGATGTAATAATTAGCAGCTCCTCCATTTTGTTTCACTGAACAAACAGACCACAGCTCCAGCTTCTTGCTGTCTTGTTCATCTCACACAGCTGAGAAATCCACAGGTCAAAGGTCATGGAAAGAACTCTGACACAAAGTGAATAAAATTGCATCCTTTATGTTCTCGATCATTTTCCCATTCAAGGAACGTCATTTCTTTTGACCGCTGATTTACCCGAACCTTCCACATGAAGCATACCGTAATGGCTCCTCTATCACCATCATCAAAAATAATCAACAGTACAGCTAAACTGGAAACGCTGGCACCAATGGGACATAATTTACAAAATAATAACATTTATTCCCACAGTTACATTCAGGTGCTAATTTTATCGATTTGCATTGACTTTAAGCAAGAACGCTCTGATTTGCATATTCATTACAACAAACACACAAAAGGAACAAGACGTGTTATTTTGCTCATGTGAACAGCAATCCTCCACGGATCCTGTTAATAAATCAGTTTTCACATTTCTCTTTGAGGATTTGACCAAATTTTTGTGGTTATTTTCAAAACACAAGCCTTTACGCTTTATTCACTAGTTATTGTACAATCATTGTGGTGGGATGACGCTGTAATGAGCATCGTGAGAGCAACTGACTGAATAAGGCACGAATATCATGTCACACATACACGACGAGACGGAGTGTCAGTGTGAGTGATTTTTGACAAGTCTGTGTGTGTGTGTGTGTGTGTGTGTGTGAGAGAGAGAGAGAGAGAGAGAGAGAGAGAGAGAAT